>CM042085.1:49554432-49761739 GCA_023512835.1 Taxillus chinensis
GGGCGTTAGGAGGGACCCCAAGGTGGAAGACCTTATTTACCTTCTTATTTACCATTTGTTATTGTTATGAGAATTGATGTAACCCGGTGAGATGGATTGAAAAAGAGGATTGTTGTAATAAAAGACTATTTTGGATTGTGGATTACTTTTATTGAACCCTCTTTGTTTTGAATGTGATGTGGATGTTTAAAATGTTATGTTCGGGGTTTGCACCTAACCCCTTTGCCCTCCGTGTGGGTACAAGGGAGTCACGTCCGGTTTCCTCGGGTTGGAAATTCGGGCGTGACGATATGGTATCGGAGCGTAGTTACGTTGGCTCTAGGGTAGTGGGCGGACCTGGTTTTCTAAGTCCTTTGGAGGGCACTGGAGGGACATGCACGATCAACATGGTCCTCTTTGAGCCTCAAGATAGTACTTAGGGTAGTCCGGTCTTGTGGTAGGATTTGCATGCATTGGCGTTAGGGCCCTCAGTTGCATTTCTTTGTGAATGTGTCTTTGAGCTGTGGATAAGATCATATGATTAAGTGAAATGTGCGACTACGGTTGTTTGGCAATGTGTCTTAGCTGTGCGATGTGATTGATACGATGTATGTGTGCGATGTCATGTGATAGTGGAATTGATCGGTGGGGTAGAGGTAGTGACGCGATAGGTTATAAAATTGTTTTGGCGTTGTGCATCTTACTTCGTGTAGTAAGAATGCCGCCGGAAGTGACACATGCGTCGGGCGATGGGCGATAGTCATCTGCCCATGAGGTCGAGTCCCGGGGCCCCGTAGTTGGAGGGCATGCGTTATTCTTGTACGGCTACGAGAAAACATCCGATTTGGAAGTACAAGAAGCTACGGGAGGGACTCCGGCGGGACGTTCGGGAGGAGGTGCGCGCGTGAGATGGCGGCCACGGCGAGGTGGTGCCACCACCACCACCACCCAATGGAGAGGCGCCTCGCGAGCATGAGAGTTCGGCGGGTGGTGTACCAACTCGTGCGAGAGGATGACGTGGTGACACGGTTCCGAAAGGAACAACCTCCGCGATTTAAGGGGGAAGGTGAACCCGTGGTAGGCGAACAGTGGTTGAGGCGAGATAGAGCATGTGTTCTCCTTTCTCCTACACCGGGAAGAGGATAAGGTGCGGCCCGGCAATTCGGGCAGTTGGAGGGGGATGCTTTGGAGTGGTAGGACGAGTGTCGCGGGGAGCCGTGCGGTGCAACTCATGCTTTGGGAGGAGTTCTTTGCAACTCTTCCATGAGGAGTTCTTCCGGAATCGGTGAGATGGCGAGAAGAGGGAAGAATTCGGCAGCTTGAAGCGGGGATCCAGGACGGTCACCAGTATGAGCGGGAGTTCCGGAGCTTGAGTAGGTTTGCTCCCTGAGGCTGGCAAGGGAGGAGGACACGAAGGCCCACAAGTTCACCTTGGGTCTCAAGGCTAGCCCCTAGGCGAGAGGGTGGCAATCCTACGCTTGAGGACCTATCTTTGAGAGGTGTAGAGACGGCCCGTGTAGCCGAGAGGAGCTGGATGATGGGAGCGGACCCATCGGGTCGCCCGTTGCGGGGTGGGTTGGAGCGTGATTCGGGTCCAAGCGGCCCAAGCGGGAAAGGGATAAGCGGTTCCTTTTCGCGGCAGGGGACAACCATCGGTGCCCCCCGGGAGGTCTAGCTTTGGCGGTAGCGAGACGGGAAGGTCCAGCAGGAGGACTCCCCGGCGGTTGTCATTCTTTGTGGGGAGCAAGGCCACTTCAAGAGGGAGTGTCCCAAGAAGAACCGGCGATGCAATAGGCCGTGGACGAGAAGGCCATTTGAGCCGGGTTTGCCGGAGTAGCAACAAGGGAGTTGGAGGCATGGCATCCAGCATGAGGAGTGACGCCGGTTTCCGTACACCAACAGAGAGACCAGCTCGTCGGTGGCCAAGCTAGTCAGGCAGGATCGAGTCGGACCCGACCCCAGGGGAGGCCGGAGCGGCAAGAGACCGCGGGGCGGAGGCAACCTTAGTGGGAAGCGTCCGGTGAGTGAGCCGACCGGTGGCACGGGACAAGGAAGGGTGTTTGCACTATAGGCGACGTACCGGGAGGAGGGTGAGCTACCACCCCACCCGTCGAGGGTGGAGCAAGGATCGTCGGTGGTTAGAGGTACCCTTTTGATCTCCCGTACATTAGCTTCACGTTCTTTTCGATACGGGTGCATCATGTTCGTTTGTTCTTTGAGCTTATAATAGACGGCTTGGGGTTAGCTTGTGTGGAGGCCGCGAGGCCCTAGTTGTGGAGTCTCCGGTGGGAGGCATGATTGAGGTACGGCGTGTGTGTCGTAGCGTGTGTTAATCATAGGCGAGGTGGAGCTGAGTTTTGACTTGCATGTGATGCCTTTGCATACTTTTGACCCGATCTTGGGTATGGATTGGCTTATGGCTTTCCAAGCCAAGATAGGCTGTTACCGGCGGCGTGTATCCTTCGTGACACCTGCGGGGATCTCTTGCACCCTGCGGGGAGTGGGGCTTGTGGCGAGTCGGGCCGGGCCGAGTTGGACCGGTGGGGTGCCATTACCCACAGGTTGGCAGCCACGACCTTCCCTGAGGTGGGTAAGGTGGAGAAGAGGGTGTGGCCGCTGTCGTAGACCAATTTCGGGATGTCTTCCCGACCGGTTGAGGAGTTTACCTCCGCAGAGGAGTGTGGAGTTTACCATTGAGTTGGTGCCGGGAACGGGTCCGATTTCCCAAGTAGCATATCGTATGGGGCCAGCCGAGCTAAGGGAGCTGCAAAGGCAAATCGAGGAGTTGGTGGGCTAAGGGTATATCAGGACCGAGTACCTCACCTTGGGGTGCTCCGGTGCTCTTTGCTAAGAAGGCTGATGGAACGCTTCGTCTCTGCATCGACTACAGGAAGCTGAATTCGGATTTGTGAAGAACAAGTACCCATTGCCTCGGATAGATGACCTGTTTGACCGAGTTGAGTGGGGCCCGGTGGTTTTCCAAAATAAATTTATGGTCGGGGTATCATCGGTTGAGGGTTAGGGAGGGAGACATCCCTAAAACGGCCTTTCGGTGCGGGTATGGGCACTACGAGTGGATAGTGATGCCTTTTGGGCTCACTAATGCGCCGGCAAGTATTTATGCATTTGATGAACAAAGTCTTTGCCCCATACTTAGACTCGTTCGTGGTGGTGTTTATCGACGATATCTTGGTGTATTCCAAGACCGAGAAGGAGCATGTGGAGCACTTGGCAATGGTGTTGCAAACCTTGAGGGACCAGCAATTGTTTGCTAAGTTTAGCAAGTGTGAGTTTTGGGCTGCAGGAGGTTCACTTTCTTGGCCATGTGGTGTCGAGTGAGGGAGTTAGGGTGGACCCGGCCAAGATTGAGGCCGTGGCATCGTGGGCGAGGCCAACCAACGTTTTTGAGATCCGTAGTTTTCTTGGCATCGTTGTTTTGTCGAGGGTTCTCCCGTTTGGCGGCTCCTATGCCGGCGTTGACTAGGAAAGGAGTGAAATTTGAGTGGACAGACAAGTGCCGGCGGGCGTTTGAGACTCTCAAAACCCGTTTGACCACTGCTGTGTTGAGGTTGCCTAGGGAGGATATTCCGTATGAGGTATCTTGTGATGCGTCCGGGGTTGGTTTGGGGTGTGTGCTTATGCGGGAGCACGGTGTGGTAGCTTATGGGTCAAGGCGTTGAAGCCTCATGAGCGGAATTATCCTACTCATGACCTTGAGTTAGCGGCTGTCATCTTCGCCCTGAAGAGTTGGCAGCACTACCTCTTGGGGGAGAAGTTTGTGGTGTTCTCGGATACAAGAGCCTTCGATACATCTTTACCTAGAAGGACTTGAATTTGAGGCGGAGGAGATGGGTGGAGTATTTGCGGACCTTTGATTTTACTCTTGCCTATACCCCGGGCAAGGGTAATATGGTATCGAGCATGGTCTAGTTGGCCTAGGGTAGTGGGCGGACCTGGTTATCCTAAGTCCTTTGGAGGAGCCTGGAGGGACATGCCCGATCAACATGGTCCTCTTTGAGCCTCCAAGGTGTACTTAGGGTAGTCAGTCTTGTGGTAGGATTTGCATGCATTGGCATTAGGGCACTAGTTGCATTTCTTTGTGAATGTGTCTTTGAATCGTGGATAAGATCATATGATTAAGTGAAATGTGCAACTACGATTTGTTTGGCAATGTGTCTTGGGCGTGCAATGTGATTGATACGATGTATGTGTGCAATGTCATGTGATAGTGGAATTGATCGGTGGGGTAGAGGTAGTGACGCGATAGGTTATAAAATTGTTTGGACGTTGTGCATCTTACTTCGTGTAGTAAGAATGCCGCCGAGGAGAGTGACACATGCGTCCGGGCGTGGCGATGAGTCATCCGCCCACGAGGGTCCAGGTGCGGGGCCTGTCCGTTGGAGGGCATGCGTTGTTGCTGGCACGGCTACGAGAAGGCATCCGGTTGGAGGTACAAGAGCTACGGGAGGGACTCCGGCGGGGACGTTCGGGAGGAGGTGCGCCGTGAGATGGCAGCACAACGGGTGGTGCCACCACCACCACCACCAGGAGGAGGCCGCCTCGCGAGCATGAGAGTTCGTTGGGTGGTGTACCAACTCGTGCAAGAGGATGACGTGGTGACACGGTTCCGAAAGGAACAACCTCCGCGATTCAAGGCGGAAGGTGAACCCGTGGTAGGCGGAACGGTGGTTGAGGCGAGATAGAGCATGTGTTCTCCTTTCTCCTACCCCCGGAAGAGGATAAGGTGCGGCGGCAATTCGGTCGGCGGAGGGGATGCTTTGGAGTGGTGGACGAGTGTCGCGGGGAGTCGTGCGGTGCAACTCATGCTTTGGGAGGAGTTCTTGCAACTCTTCCATGAGGAGTTCTTCTCGGAATCGGTGAGATGGCAGAAGAGGGAAGAATTCGGCAGCTTAAAGCAGGGATCCGGGATGGTACCCTGAGTATGAGCGGGAGTTCGGAGCTTGAGTAGGTTTGCTCCCGAGACGCGTGGCACGGGAGGACCTGAAGGCCCACAAGTTCACCTTGGGTCTCGGGCCAGCCCTTAGGCGAGAGGGTGGCAATTCTACGCTTGAGGACCTATCTTGAGGCGTAGAGACGGCCCGTGTAGCCGAGAGGGCTGGATGATGGGGGCAGACCCATCGGGGTCGCCCGTTGCGGGGTGGGTTGGAGCGTGATTCCGGGTCCAAGCGGCCCAAGAGCGAGGAAAGGGATAGCAGTTCCTTTCGCGGCCGGGGACAACCATCGGTGCCCCCGGGGAGGTCTAGCTTTGGCGGTAGCAGACAGGAAGGTCCAGCGGGGAGGACTCCCCGGCGGTTGTCATTCTTTGTGGGGAGCAAGGCCACTTCAAGAGGGAGTGTCCCAAAAGAAGCTGGCGATGCAATAGGCGTGGACGAGAAGGCCATTTGAGCCGGGTTTGCCGGAGTAGCAACAAGGGAGTTGGAGGCATGGCATCCGGCATGAGGAGTGACGCCGGTTTCCATACACCAGCGAGAGAGACCAGCTCGTCGGTGGCAGGCTAGTCGAGGCGAGGATCGAGTCGGACCCGGCCCCCGAGGGGAGGCCGGGTGGCGGCAGACCGAGGGCCGGAGGCAACCTTAGTGGGAAGCGTCCGGTGAGTGAGCCGACCAGTGGCACGGGACAAGGAAGGGTGTTTGCGGCTGGAGGCGACGTACCAGGAGGAGGCCGAGCTACCACCCCCACCAGCCGAGGGTGGAGCAGGATCGTCGGTGGTTAGAGGTACCCTTTTGATCTCCCGTACATTAGCTTCTGTTCTTTTCGATACGGGTGCATCATGTTCGTTTGTTCTTTGAGCTTATAATAGACGGCTTGGGGTTAGCTTGTGTGGAGGCCGCGAGGCCCCTAGTTGTGGAGTCTCCGGTGGGAGGCATGATTGAGGTACGGCGTGTGTGTCGAATCGTGTGTTAACCATAGGCGAGGTGGAGGCCGAGTTTTGACTTGCATGTGATGCCTTTGCATACTTTTGACCTGATCTTGGGTATGGATTGGCTTATGGCTTTCCAAGCCAAGATAGTGATACCGGCGGCGTGTATCCTTCGTGACACCTGCGGGGGATCTCTTGCACCCTGCGGGGAGTGGGGCCGTGAGGCGAGTCGGGCCGGGCCGAGTTGGACCGGTGGGGTGCCATTACCCATGGGTTGGCAGCCCGACCTTGCTCGAGGTGGGTAAGGTGGAGAAGAGGGTGTGGCCCGTGTCGTAGACCAATTTCGGGATGTCTTCCCTGACCGGTTGAGGAGTTTACCTCCGCAGAGGAGTGTGGAGTTTACCATTTGGTTGGTGCCGGGAACGGGTCCGATTTCCCAAGTAGCATATCGTATGGGGCCAGCCGAGCTGAGGGAGCTGCAAAGGCAAATCGAGGAGTTGGTGGGCCAAGGGTATATCAGACCGAGTACCTCACCTTGGGGTGCTCCGGTGCTCTTTGCTAAGAAGGCTGATGGCACGCTTCGTCTCTGCATCGACTACAGGAAGGCGGGTCGGATTTGTGAAGAACAAGTACCCGTTGCCTCGGATAGATGACTGTTTGACCGGTTGAGTGGGGCCCGGTGGTTTTCCAAAATAGATTTACGGTCGGGGTATCATCAGTTGAGGGTTAGGGAGGGAGACATCCCTAAAACGGCCTTTCGGTGCAGGTATGGGCACTACGAGTGGATAGTGATGCCTTTTGGGCTCACTAATGCGCCGGCAGTATTTATGCATTTGATGAACCAAGTCTTTGCCCCATACTTAGACTCGTTCGTGGTGGTGTTTATCGACGATATCTTGGTGTATTCCAAGACCGAGAAGGAGCATGTGGAGCACTTGGCAACGGTGTTGCAAACCTTGAGGGACAGCAGTTGTTTGCTAAGTTTAGCAAGTGTGAGTTTTGGCTGCAGGAGGTTCACTTTCTTGGCCATGTGGTGTCACCGAGGGAGTTAGGGTGGACCCGGCCAAGATTGAGGCCGTGGCATCGTGGGCGAGGCCAACCAACGGTTTTGAGATCCGTAGTTTTCTTGGCTTAGCGGGGTACTATCGTCGCTTTGTCGAGGGGTTCTCCCGTTTGGCGGCTCCTATGACGGCGTTGACTAGGAAAGGAGTGAAATTTGAGTGGACGGACAAGTGCCGGCCAGGCGTTTGAGACTCTCAAAACCCGTTTGACCACTACACTGTGTTGAGGTTGCCTAGGGAGGATATTCCGTATGAGGTATACCGTGATGCGTCCGGGGTTGGTTTGGGGTGTGTGCTTATGCAGGAGCACGGTGTGGTAGCTTATGGGTCAAGGCAGTTGAAGCCTCATGAGCAGAATTATCCTACTCATGACCTTGAGTTAGCAGGCGTCATCTTCGCCCTGAAGAGTTGGCAGCACTACCTCTTGGGGGAGAAGTTTGTGGTGTTCTCGGATCACAAGAGCCTTCGATACATCTTTACCCTGAAGGACTTGAATTTGAGGCGAGAGGAGATGGGTGGAGTATTTGCGGACCTTTGATTTTACTCTTGCCTATACCCCGGGCAAGGGTAATATTGTGGGTGACGCGTTGAGCGAAAAAGGGAAAGCTGAGGTGGCCGTGAGAGAGTGGAAAGCGATGGAGCGGTTGGCGATGTTGTAGCCGCATCCTATGGTTCGTGATGGTGGGACATCCCGAGTCCTTTGGTGGTTGTGCCGAGTTGTACCAGCGCGTCCGGGAGGAGCAGGTGGGTGACATCGAGTGTGAGGTTCTCCGTGCTCGTATTGAGGCTGGTGAGCTATCGAGGATTGGACGAGAGGGTCCCGAGCATGAATTGTCATTTCGGGGAGGTTGGTAGTGGCTTCTTCCCTCAGGGATGAGGTGATGAGGGAGTTTCACCGGTCCAGAGTTCTTTGTGCATCCGGGGGGTACGAAGATGTACCATGCGCTTCGGGGACATTTTTGGTGGCCTGGGATGAAACGCGATGTGGCTGCCTTTGTTTCGCGGTGCCTCACCTGTCGGCCAGGTGAAGGTCGAGCATCAGCGGCCGGCGGGCATGTTACGACCATTGCCCATAGCGGAGTGGAAGTGGGACCACATAGCGATGGATTTTGTGCTGGTCTTCCACCCACCACGGGGAGGAAAGATATGATTTGGGTGATTGTGGATCGACTCATGAAGTCGGCCCATTTCCTGGCTGTTCGCGAGCGGGACTCCATTGGGACCGTGAGTCAGTTTGTACATGAACGAGATTGTGAGACCGCATGGAGTACCATCATCGGTTGTCTCGACCGGGATTCGAGGTTAACTTCCCGTTTTTGGGCAGGTTTGCAGGAAGCTATGGGGACCAAGCTTCACTTGAGTACAGCCTTTCACCCCGAGACCGACGGTCGGACGGAGAGGACGAATCGGACTTTGGAGGACATGTTACGGGCTCTGTGTGTTAGATTTTGGGGGTTCGTGGGCAACTCACCTTCCTTTGGTGGAGTTTGCCTACAATAACGATTATCGAGCATCCATTGGGATGGCTCCTTTTGAGGCGTTGTATGGGCGACCGTGTCGCTCACCTTTGTGTTGGACCGAGGTGGGGGAGACGACTCTCTTGGGACCGCGATTGGTTCAAGAGGCTACCGAGAAGGTTAAGTTGATTCGACGGCGGTTGTTATCGGCTCGAGTTGGCGAGAAATCTTATGCGGATCAGCGGCGGCGACCTTTAGAGTTTTTTGTTGGTGATCATGTGTTTCTTCGTGTTTCCCCACGTCCTGGCCATCGACGGTTTGGGCGAGGTTCCAAGCTATCTCCGCGGTTTATTGGTCCTTTTGAGATTCCGGATCGTGTAGGGCCTGTGGCCTACCGGTTAGCGTTACCACCGCTGGCGAGTCGAGTGCACAACGTGTTTCACGTGTCCCGGTTGAGGAAGTATCACCATGACCCCACTCATGTCATCGATTGGGGGACATTGGACATTGAGGATGACATGTCCGTTGTTGAGGCCCCTATCCGTATCCTAGATCGGCGCGAGAAGCTTTTGCGTGGTCGTGCTTATTCCTTTGGTTCGCGTGCCGTGGCAGCACCGTGGCATTGAGGAGGAGACATGGGAACGTGAGTCCGTGATGCGTGAGCGGCACCCAGACTTGTTCGCGGACGAACAATCTTAAGCGTGGGAGGTGGGGTGTTGGCCAAGGGATAGTGATGTGTTTTGTATTAGTTGTGTACGATTTGGTGTATTTGTATTGTCTTCTAAAGGCATGTGTTCTTATTTGTGATGTGTTTTGAGATGTATATTCGTGACATGCGGACATGTGTTATATGCATTATTGTGGTTATGGATTATGGTGGTACTTTGTTATGTCTTTGTTATGTCTTTGTGTGGGATATATGACTCATTTGGGTGTTGTGGCTTGCCGGGTGGCAAATGGGTAGCTTGTGGTTGTTTTCCTCGTATGTCATTTCTTTTCGAGGACGAAAAGTCGAAGGGGGAGAGGATGTAAGGACCCATACCTTGAGTTAGTCACGTTTTGCCTTCGAGTAGAGTTTTTCTAGATTTTGACCTAGTAAATGGACTCCAATGAATTCACGTGCAAAAGGAAAGATGCTTAGAATGATGTCCTCTATCTACCACGAAGTTTCGGGCCAAACCGACTTGTATGTGAGGTGCACGTGATATGGGTCCAATTCACGTGCAAGTGTGGTTGTCTTCAACATGATGCAAGGAGGCTAGGGGTGAAGTTTGAGAGCATTTGGAGTGCATTTGGAGTTGCACGTGAATTGGAGAATTCACGTGCAAATTGGCGTGCGACCATATTTTTGCATGGTTCCCTTGGTTTTGACATTCTAATGATCTTTCTCCAAAGGACCATGTTGAAATTCGAGTATTTTGGCCTATATGGGTGCGGAAAGGTGCTAACTTGTGTGCTCAAAACTACGTCGTTTTGATCCTAGGATTCACTTAATCAAAACTACGTCGTTTTGATGTTGTGTTGTCTATATAAGGAGGAGAAGCCCCTCTGTTTTAGGGTTAGGGTTTGTTGCTCCACCACTGGCCGTCGGAGAGAGAGAGAGAGAGGGAAGGAGAGCTCCTGGTTCTTTGCCAGGCGTCTTGCGTGGGTGGTCGGTGCTTCGTGGGTGGACGGCGTTCGACGTGGGATCGGGACAGATCTTTGTGTTGTTGCGTTTTACTTGAGGTAGGGTTCTGTTCTTCCTAAATCCTCCTCTGCCCTAGGGTTTAGGGCAGATTATAGAGTTATACCTGTTTATATATATATGTAATCCATATAGGTGTGATCTCCTATATGGATGTTGGCCTTCAATGGCGGTTTTTGATGTATTTTGGTGTTGGATGGTGAGTGCATATCAAGTGTTTGATAATATGCCTGTGTGGCTAGGTTTGTGGGTTTGTGAATGTATGTATGTCAAGTGTTTGGTATTATGCCTGTAAAAGTGTGTATGCTATGTGTTTGATAATATGCCTGGGTGACCTTGTATCTTGTGTTTGTGGAACCTGGTGGGCCGTGGAAGCCCGGGATTGTCTGTGCTTTGTGTGGCTAAGCCCGAGAGGCTGTGGATATGTTAGCCCGTGTGGCTAAGCCCGAGAGGCCGTGGATATGTTAGCTTTGTGTGGCTAAGCCCGAGAGGCCGTGGATATGTTAGCCCGTGTGGCTAAGCGAGTGGTCGTGGCTATGTTAGCTGTGTGGCTAAGCTTAGAGAGGTGTGGATATGTTAGCCCGTGTGGCTAAGCTCGAGTGTTGTGGCTATGTTAGCTTGTGTGCCTAAGCTGTGAGGCCGTGGATAGGTGTGTGCCTTGTGAATGTGGAATACAACCTGTTTACATTTTATTGTCACTACACCGCACTGTACACACCCATGTAGATGCGAGGAGCATGGGATGGGTTGGGGAGACATGATCCCTCGTGTCGTGGTTGCTCACCCCTCCCTCTATGTTGTGTTTTCTTTCAGGAACATACAGGCGTTAGGAGGGACCCCAAGGTGGAAGACCTTATTTACCTTACTGTTTACCATTTGTTATTGTTATGAGAATTGATGTAACCCCAGTGGGGATGGATTGAAAAGAGGATTGTTGTAATAAAGACTATTTTGGATTGTGGATTGCTTTATTGAACCCTACTGTTTTGAATGTGATGTGGATGTTTAAAATGTTATGTTTAGGGTTTGCACCCTAACCCCTTTGCCCTCCGTGTGGGTACAAGGGGAGTCACGTACCGGTTTCCTCGGGTTGGAAATCCAGGGCGTGACATAGACAGACCACCTACCCTTTGACATCTATCACACTTTTTGATGTAGACATAGGTGTCTTTCACCATGTGAGGCCAATAAAAGCCACACTGCATGATTTTAGCCACAGTTCTTTGCACTCCAAAGTGGCCCCCATAATGTGATGCATGACAATGATGTATTATCTCATCTATTTCCTCCTCAAGGACACACTTTCTAATGATTTGGTCTGGACACCTCCTATAAAGAATTGGGTCTTCCCAAATGTATTTCTTAGCATCCACTACCAATTTCTTTCTCTGGTGGTAGTCTAACTGCTTGGGTATGAACCCAGTGGCTAAATAATTTGCTATGTCAGCAAACCAAGGAAGATGATGCACCTCAAACAACTTCTCATCAGGAAAGTCATCTACAATGGGTAGAAACTTAGGTGCATTCTCCACACGGGAGAGGTGATCAGCCACAGAATTTAGGGCTCCCTTTGTGTCTCTAATTTCGAGGTCAAATTCCTGTAAGAGGAGAACCCACCTAATCAAGCATGGCTTAGCTTCTTTTTTAGCAAACAAATATTTCAATGCAGCATGATCAATATAAACAATGACTTTAGACCCCAAAAGGTAGGGTCTAAACTAGTTGTAGCCATAAACCACGGCTAGCAACTCTTTCTCAGTGCTGGTATAGTTCTGTTGAGCATCATCTAAGGTCTTACTAGCATAGTAAATGACCCTAAACACCTTTTCTCGCCTTTGCCCTAAGACTACCCCCCCACAAGATAATCACTTACATCACACATTAGCTCAAAAGGCCGAGCCCAGTCAGTGTGACTATAACGTGCAATGACTAACTTACCCTTGAGGATGTTGAAAGCTTCTAAGCAATCTGCATTAAACTCAAAGCTTGTGTCTTTTTCTAACAACCTACTCATGGGTTTTGCAATTTTTGAGAAGTCCTTAATGAATCTCCTATAAAAGCCAGAATGGCCAAGGAAACTTCTCACTCCTTTTTCATTGGTTGGAGGTGGCGAGTCTCAATAGTGGAGATTTTTGCCTTGTCTACCTCCAAACCATGCTGCGGACACCTTGTGCCCTAGAACTATCCCCTCGGTTACCATGAAATGGCATTTCTCCCAATTTAGGACTAGTTCCTTCTCCTCACATCTCGCTAAGACCACATCTAGATTTTTCAAGCACTCGTTGGTAAGAGGAACCAAACACCGAGAAGTCTACCATGAAGACCTCCATGATCTCCTCAACCAAACCCTGAAAAATGGCCATCATACACCTTTGAAAGGTTGCAGGGGCATTACAAAGCCCAAATGGCATTCTCCTAAATGCAAATGTGCCAAAAGGGCACGTAAAGGTGGTCTTTTCTTGGTCCTCGGGCTTAACCATGATCTAATTATACCCGGAATAGCCACCTAAAAAGTAGTAATGACTATAGCCAGCTAACCTATCCAACATTTGATCAATGAAAGGAAGAGGAAAATGATCCTTCCTAGTAGCCTTGTTCAGCTTTCTATAGTCAACACACACTCTCCACCCCGTCACAGTGCGAGATGGGATCAATTCATTTTTCTCATTTTTAATCACAGTCATGCCCCCTTTCTTGGGCACAACATGCAATGGACTCACCCACTCACTATCGGAAATAGCATAAATTATACCCGCATTTTTCCATTTTAAATTTTCTTTTCTAACAACTTCTTTCATGGCAGGGTTTAATCTTCTTTGCCTTTCAGCAGTGGGTTTAATATCATCATTCATCAAAATTTTTATGCATGCAAATCCCTGGACTAATACCCCTAATGTCTTCTATGTTCCAACCTAGGGCCTTTATGTGTTTCCTAAGGACTTCTAGCAATTGAGTACACTCCACATCATTCAAATTAGAAGCAATAATGACAGGGAATTGATTTGTAGAGTCTAGAAATTCATACCTTAGGTGTCCAGGCAGCTCCTTCAGTTCTGGAGCTGGAGGCACGTCATCTTCTTTCTCCTCCTCAGCTTGCTCCAGAGAGTTTGTAACTTGCTCATCATCCTCAGCTGTCAAGTACATCTCTTCATCTTGTTGAGCTTCTATAAGCTGAAGGGCTCCATTATTGGTGGTGGTAATTTCTTACGCAAGTAGTCTTCCACCAATTCCTCAAGGTCTTCAACCCAAAGGCGGTCCTCCTCCTCTTGACCTTGCAAAGCCTTCCCCATGTGGAAGACTAAGGTCTCCTCATTAATTCTCGAGTTAGCTGCCCTTGAGCAACATCAATCAATGCACAACCCGTTCTGAGAAACGGTCTTCCAAGGAGTAGCTGAACTCCTCTATCTTCTTCCATCTCCAAAACTACAAAGTCTGCTGGAAATATGAAGGAACCCACTTTGACTAACACATCTTCAATTATCCCTTCAGGCCTTCCAGTAGACCGGTCAGCAAACTGCAATGATATGGAAGTGGGCTTCATGCCCTTAAGCCCAAGCCGCTTATACAAAGCAAAGGAGATCAAATTGATGCTGGCCTCTAAATCACATAAGGCCTGCTTCGCCGCGGTGCATTGCCAATCACACAAGGGAGATTAAAAGCGCCGGATCTTTATGCTTGATGGGCAAACTCTATTGAACAACACTTGCTCACCTCATTAGTGATCGCCACCGTCTCATGATCCCCATATTTCCTCTTCTTCTTCACAAAATCTTTAATGTACTTTTCGTACCTAGGCATCTGCTCCAAAATTTCCACAAATGGAATATTAATCTCAAGCTTCTTGAACAAACTCGAAAGCGCTCATACTCTTCCTCAACCCTCCGGTTCCTCGGCCTCGAGGAAATGGCATAGTAGGCCTGAGCTCTTGCCTTTGTTCTTGACTATTCTGTCTTGACTCATTGCTTGTCCTTCTTCTCTTGCACTCTTTCTTCGACTTTATCTGATTTCCTTTGGTCATCGACTTCCAAGGGTCTGTTGTTCTTCTGGATTTGCCTTCTTCTTAGGCTCTTGACTTCTTTCGAGTGCCTTCCCGCTTCTTAGAGTAATAGCCTTGCGGCTCTCCTTGGGGTTCACCTCGGTATCACTTGGAAAAGATTTAGTTGAGACTCCTTGATTTACATTCTGGGCCAAACTCACAAGCAACTTTTCTATATTTTTCATTGAAGATTCTATGGTGACTACCCTTTCCTCCAAATTATCCTCTCTTTTGGTTGGCTCATCCACATTCGATATACCCTTCCTCTTTCTTTGTTGAGGGTGAAGTGCTGTTTCTGCTCGAATCCTGGAGGTGAGTGTAAATAATTATCCGTAACATACGGATTCTCGCCTTAATCCCCTGGGGCACATATTTGTCTTGAAATGAGGTATCTCCCCCTCGGTTTTGGTTTCTCCGAAATGGTCGAGATTCTTCTCTGGTTCGGTTGTACCCTTATTGTTGATGTTGAGGATAAAATTCCGCTTCGGTACAAGCCCTTTCCTCCAACATAATTTGCTTCTTCAGCTCCACTCCATCCCCGCTCAGCTATTGGTAAAGCTTATTGTGATCCTTCAACTTTAAGAGTCAATACTTCCATGCCTTTCACTAAAGCTTGAATCGTGCTTGCATATCATTGGAAGAATTATCAATGAAGCTATCTTCTCCCTTGGCTTTGAAGTACGCACATTAGACCACCGCCAATCGGCTAATGACAACCTCTCCAATAGCTCTGCTCTTTGCGTCGGCTCTAGATTCATCAAGCATCCTCTAGCAGTGCATTCACCTTATCTTGTGAGTGGGACTGAAGACCTGTGTAGAAAGATTCAATTTGAATCCACTGGGGTTTTCCATGATCAGGGCATCTTCTCACTAAGTCTTTGAAACGCTCCCAAGCTTCATGAAGAGTCTCCATCTCATCTTGCCTGAATATGCTAATCTCTCCTCTGAGCTGGATCACCTTGGAAGGAGGGAAGTACTTTGACATGAGCTTGGTCTGCATCTCCTCCCAAGTGTTGATTGAACCTGCTGGCAGACTCTTAAACCAGCCAAGAGCTCTATCCCTTAAAGAGAAAGGGAAAAGCCTTAGCTTTATTGCCTCCTCCGATACATTGTTGATCTTTATGGTGTCGCACATCCTGGTAGAACCTCATCAAATCTTTGGTGTGGATCATCCACGGATGTTCCTCCAAACGCGTTGTTACTCACCATGTTGATCAACGCCGGCCCGTTTCGAAGCTATTTGCTTGGACTCTTGTCCGCGAATCCCAAGAATAATGGTCGACATCATCGGCCTTGCATAATCTAAGAAGGTTCGGGCATAAACCTATTACCCTCTTCTTCTGGATATTGGCCATTGTAATTGGCCCCTCCTTGCGGTGCACCACCATCAGTCCGAGATCCGCCATCAGGTCACCTACGGATTGCTACAAGCCTTGCAATGCTTCTTGACTTCACGTCTTTGCTTCCCTAGCTCTCTACGCCGAGCTCTAAACAACCTTTCAGGTTCCCGATTAAATTGTATATCCTCCTCTCTTTGCATGCACAACTAGGAATCCTTGATGTATGTTCCTGTAAAACAACAAGAACACACCCAGCAGCTCCGAACAATGCAAAATAAACAAATAAAGAACACAAAATAACAGAAAATAAAAGACAAAATAAAACACCAAGATCAGAATTCAAACAATTTCACTCAATGTTGATTTCGAAAAACTAGTTAACCGTTGAATCCCCGGCAATGGCGCCAATTTGACAGACAGATTTTTAGCCTTTCTAAAAGAGCTAGCTAATGTCGTTAAATCTCTATTCAAGATAAGAAATTCCCTAAGTTTGCACTAAAAGAATAGCAGCAAGCAAGGGATCGAACCCACGAGGATTAGCCTAGTTCTCTAGTTCTCAAATCAAAACACCCAATTACTCTTGTTTAAAACAATGTCTTGGCAAAAAGTTTTCTTTTTTAAACTAAAGATCTAATTTTTATTTGGTTTTCTGAATAAACAAAGAAAGCAAACTGATTTTAGGATTAAGATTCAAGGATTAAAAGCATCTAGGGTCACAATTTCACCTCCCTATGTTATCTTTACTGGTTCATGGTATTAGGGTTGTCCGATTAAAAACATGCTAAATATAAGCCAAGGACAACAAATGGTCATTGAGGTCCTTTTAAGAGTTGTATGCCAGAATGGTCATCTAAACACACAAACATGCAAAGCCAATAAATCATACTTGCAAAAGGATAATGATCACACCAATTACAAATAAGTTATGAATCTCAATGCGCCCCAGACTAGGGCTAAGAATATCAAGGTGTACATCCAAAGATAGAATTAAGAACAGATTCATAAAACATGCAAAACTTCAATCATCCAAACCCAAATATTCATAAACACAGCAAAACAACAAGGGGGCTACATTGCTCCCCTAGATTATAAGAACTACTCACGCATGATTACAAGCAAAACCATAGCAGAAAAGCTAAACATCTTCTTCTTCACCACGCGCACAGCAAAGCTTCAAATCCAGGCTCCAAAATCCACGAGGGCTGCTC
Source organism: Taxillus chinensis (assembly GCA_023512835.1). Taxonomy (NCBI): domain Eukaryota; kingdom Viridiplantae; phylum Streptophyta; class Magnoliopsida; order Santalales; family Loranthaceae; genus Taxillus; species Taxillus chinensis. The sequence continues at coordinate 49,571,079 of CM042085.1, forward strand.
TCCTAGGTCAAGGAGCAACCTCCAAGTCGTGGAGCCTCTCTCTCTCTCTCTAAAAACGTGTAGGGGGGGTTAAGGATACATAGCAGAGGGCGTGGAGCTCTTATTTATAGAGTTTGGATGGGCTTTGAGGTGTGTACCCTAGCCCATTTATCAAAACAGCGTAGTTTTAATAAGTAACACTCGAAACTTTAAAATCTCTATCTTCCATCTACAATTTGGACATGGGCCTTGGAAACAAATGATCGGCATAGAAAAACGATAGGATCGGTCCAAAAATATCTTTGCACGCCAATTTGCACGTGATATGGTGAATTCACGTGCACCTCCAAATCAGCTCAAACTTCTCCCCAAGCTTCCTTGCATCCTGTAGAGGCCTGAGAGGCAAAAATAGGCTTGCACGTGAAATGGGTGAATTCACGTGCAGCTCCAAATGCTCTAAAATTTCTGTGGTAGGTAGAGGACATCATTCTAAGAAACTTTTGTTCTTGCATGCCAATTGTTTGAGGCCATCTACTATGTCAAAAGTGAACTCCAAAATCTGCCAAAACGGACTTAAAAACGCATGTATTTGCAAATAGCATCTTCCTAGGGGTTAGAGCAAATATATACGATATATGAAGCAATAAGGCTCTAATCATGCTCTTAAACATCCTAAATAAACACTAGAATAACAGCATAAAATGCACGTTATCATTCTCCAAACATGATCTGTCGACTGTACTCATTCTGGTTTTGTCCCGTAACCCACTTATAGCCAGTTAAATCCTTATTTATAAGCACCAATTCATCCCTATCATGGATTTCTAACATCCTCTAGCGATATTAGGCTACCAAACAACCTAAATATTCAAGGTTTCATGCTCAAATTTTTGTTTTCCCTAATTTCCTAGGGTTCATACTAACTTTATGAAATCATGCTCATTCAAAGAGATAATCATGAACAAAGTGTTGGGAAAACCTACCTGAAATTTGTTTTTTGAGATCCACGAGCTCTAATCACCCAAAATCACCAAGGCTCTAAGTTCTCTCTCTCTTACTCTCTCTAGCTCTCAAACGCATGAATGTGATAGCGTAACGTGGAAGCTGTCATCAATGGTTTTCGTCCGGGCCCATTTGGGGCAGGCTCAAACTAAACCAATGGTGAGTGATTTAGAGTCGCCACCAACTATTTTTGGGGTATAGTTGTTGGACCACATTTTGCCCGGGTTGGACATACTAACCCCATTTGGTGTATATACCTTTTTGAGCAGGTCCACAATGATCCCATACTTCCAAGGAATGGTTTCTGCCACAAGTCCTTGAAGCGCCCCAAGACCAACACCAAGTGATAGAGGATGAAAATTAGAGACAAACGCACTTGACCGAGCTCAAATCGGAGTTAAAATGAAGAAGTTATGGCCAAAACAACTTTCGTTGGAAAAAGTCGAAACTTGCCAAAAGACGGTCAATGCCCCTGTTCCAAATCGGCCGAAAAAGTGGCCATGCGAAATTCTTCAAAGCGTCAATTTAGGCGAATACGGATCTCCCCAAACAATCTCTGGAAAGTTATCCATTTTTGCATTTTAGGTGAAGGGTAAGAAGGTAATAAAAAGTAAAAAAAACAAAAAAAAAAAAAAAACTTCGACATTGACCGTTGACCGCTGACCGTTGACCTACCGACACTTCGACCCATTGACCTTCGAATCCTCGAAGCCCCGAAGCCTCGAAGCCTCAAAGCCCCGAAGCCTCAAAGCCTCGAAGCCTCGAAGCATCGAAGCCTCGAAGCCTCAAAGCCCCGCTGCTGACACTCCGACCTTCGACTCGCCCTTTCGACCGTCAACCCCCTAACTCTCGAAGCCTCGAAGCCCCACTGCCGACACTCCAACCTTCGACCCTTCGACCCTTGACCCTCAAAGCCTATAACACTCCGACCTTCGACTCGCCCTTTCGACCTTCAACCCCCTAACTCTCGAAGCCTCGAAGCCCCGCCGCCGACACTCCAACCTTCGACCCTTCGACCCTTGACCCTCAAAGCCTATAAAACTCCGACCTTCGACTCGCCCTTTTGACCTTCAACCCCCTAACTCTCGAAGCCTCGAAGCCCCGCTGCCGACACTCCGACCTTCGACCCTTCGACCCTTGACCCTCGAAGCCTATAACCCTCCGACCTTCGACTCGCCCTTTCGACCTTCAACCCCCTAACTCTTGAAGCCTCGAAGCCCTGCTGCCGACACTCCGACCTTCGACCCTTCGACCGTGGACCCTACGATGCCTTGACCTACGAACCTTCGAACCTTGACCTACGACCCACGGACCCTCGAAGGCTGTCAACCTCCGACCTTCGACCTGCCGACACTTCGACCCGTTGACCATTGACTTTCGCCCCACCGAAATTTCGACCCACCGAAGCTTCGACCCTGCCGACACTCCGACCTGCCGACACTTCGACCCTCTGACCCCTTTGACCTTCGCTGGTTGGCGTTTCTCGCTGGCTCCGCACGCTGTTTTTTTTTTCTTTCTTTCTTTTTCTCGCTAGCTTCACGAGACCCGTCTTCTACGCTGGCCATCTGACAAGGAATCATTTCTCAACAACCTGTCAATCACATGCGCTGCTAAAATACAAATTCAAAAGGCAATCATGAGCTCCCCTTTTTCCGCATAAGCTGTCCACCCGACCAAGCACTGATCTGCAAATAATAATACACCCAACAAAACATTTATTGCAGCAATTAATGAGTCCAGCCAAAAAATTTCTGCAGCCCGTTAAGATGCAGTCTTCAGTTCCTGCGCAGAAGAGAGAGAGACCATCGTCGTTGAAAAAAAACCTGCTGCCATTTAGCCCCAGCCTGATCCCAGCGCAAACAGAGAGAGAAAAGAAAGAAAAACAGAGAGTTCAAACAAAAAAAGAGAGATAGAAAAGGAAGAGGTTCGGCAGAGAGAAAAAAGAACAGTGCAGCCCCAAAACAAAAAAAACAGAGATCACGCCCAGAAAGAGAGGACGTTCTGCAAGAAAGAGAGAAAAAAAAAAGGAAGAAGAACGCCCAGATTTGCTGCCATTCCATCTCAAATTCGCCCACCTCCTGCCTCCCCCCCCCCAAAAAAAATACCATCCGAATTCTTTTTCTTTCCTTTTCTCCTCACTTCTCTCTTCACTTTGCTAGCATTCATACATACACTCACCCCCATTTCAAACCCAAAAATTCTGCAACACCATTGTCAATCCCCCAGTTCTGTTTTCTTTTCTTTTCAGCAATAATACCAAAATCAAAGAATCAAATCCAAAGCAAAAAAACAAAAAGAGAGACACAGATTTTGCAGCTCCATTCAGCAGCGTTCAACCTTCGGCCCAAGTCCAATCACCAACCTTTGGAGATTCATCCTCCCGTTAACGAATATCTCGCGGGTTCCCAATCCAAAGCCAAAGTCGGTTCACTTTGCATCTATTTCTTTGTTCATTTATTTATTTATTTTTAGCTTATTTGTATTTATATTTGATGTAATTATTTTTTTTAGCATTATTCTAGTTTTCGTTTTTAGCTTATCTATATGTGATGTAATTGTTTTTCAGCCTCTTTCACTATATTTTCCTGTATTTCTTTCTATGTTGTACGTTGTAAATATGTAAAGTATAGTAAAAAAGGGAAGCAAAAGAGAGGCATCAAAAGGGAGAAGATGAAAAAAAAAAAGTGCTTTTACTTTTCTTTTGTGGATGTCACACTCACACACTCCACATCTATTTTGATATATGTGTTCCTATGTATTTTCAATTGTTGAAACGTATAGATTTAGGTTCAAAGCTTTAAAAAAAACACACAAAAAATAACAAAATGAATTCCACAAAATGTTTTTCCAAAACGTCTTCTATAACATGTTTTTTCTATAAAAAGTTTTCAAAATGTGTTCAAAATGTCTCGTTGAAAAAAACAAAACAAAAACAAATAAAAAAAAACGTTTTCATGTTTTAAAGCCAAAAAAAAAGAGAAGAAAACCAAAATTAGTATTTCAATTTCTAAAACCAAAAAAAAAAGAACAAAAAAAAGATAACAAAAAAAACAACAAAAAATAAAACAAAAAAACAAAAAATGTATGTTTTCTAACACAAAAAACCAAAAAAAAGGGGGAAAATAAAAACCATTTTTAGGACTTAAATTTCCAAAAGAAAAACCCAAAACCAACCCATAGGATCTCATTCTCCACTTCAAACAAAAACCCAAAACTTTTAGGATTCCCTTTAGAAATTTAGGGTAAAATCCATTTTCACTATAGCTTTAATAAATAACTCAGCTAAATAAAAATCATAGACCTTTTAGGAAATTTACCCTGATCATGGTAGTACAAGTAAAATAAAAACCTCCTCCTAAATTAGATACCGAAAGAGCGTCGTAGGGGTGCTAATCCTTCCCTACACGTAACCAACTCTCGAACCCTTCTCTTGATGACGCGACCACACACTTTAAACTACTCAAAGTAGAGGGTATCCAACTGTACCCCAAAAACGGTTGGTGGTGACTCTAAAACTTCTCACCATTGGTTTAGCTTGAGCTCACCCCAAAAGGGCCCGAACGAAAACCGGTGATGACTTGGCGACTCTGCTGGGGACAATGAACACTTTAGAGAGTTAGGTCTAGAACTAGGATTAGGAGGTTATATTTAATTGTATCTTGTTGTATATATTTACTTGTCATGCTAAGTTGTTTTTTTTAAATATAATTATGATTTACTTATTTTTTACAGTTGTCGTTTAAAGCGTGATTTATTTATACGCTTTAATTACCATGATAGTTGTGATTTCTTGCTTTCCATACTTGTTGCATTCATGCATAACCCTATACCCGGGTTTAGCACAATTTAGGTTAGCGAGGTTCCAGGACGGTCCCCAAGCGCGTTGATCATTATCCGCAATGGGGCCTCGGACTCCTCACTCAAGCTTGAGGTTCTTTTAAGGCACGTCCTTTTAAGATCCCCCTCCGATAAATCCCATGGTGTACGGAGCCCTCTATTGAGGAAGTTTGGGAACCAACCAATAAGATAGGTGTAACAATAGAAGTCCATCGGGGGCATTGACCCACACTTTGTTTGCTCATTCCATGCTAACCCTTGTTTTGCGGGGTAGTCCTTAAGTCATTCCCTGCACATATTAGCTGTTTTTTTTACTATTGGTTTATTCTTTTTCCTTTCTAACTGCCTTGATATATATTAACTTGTCATCCTAACTTGTCACCATGCATAACACAACATTCATATAGGCATGGCAACTTTCTAGTCATCTCCTAAAAGGCCCTCAGGACAAGGAGGGTCGCAATGGTGGCCCAAGCATCTGGAGACATTCAACTTCGCCTTGGAGACTTTCCGCCAAGGGAAACCCACAAGGCAGAACATGTTATCATAGAAGATCGGTTGGACTACACTAAGGAGGTGCGGACAATATGGAGGCAATTGTAATGACCCGTGTGTAAGAAGTTAACCACAAACACCTTGGATGTTGGTGCACAAGTTTGAGGTAAGAGATGAGCCCAAGAGGGGACTTTTGGGAGGTGCATGTGACAAGTGATAACGTACATTTATGCCCTAGGAAGATGCTATGCATATACATGCGGTTTTTAAGTTGTTTTGGCAGATTTTGGAGCTCACTTTTGGTATAGCGAGATGGCCTCAAACAATTGGCGTGCAAGAACAAAAGTTGCTTAGAATGAGGTCCTCTATCTACCACAGAAATTTCAGAGCATTTGGAGCTGTACGTGAATTCACCCATTTCACGTGCAAGCATATTTTTGCTTCTCAGACCTCGACAAGATGCAAGGAGGCTTGGGGTGAAGTTTGAGTGCATTTGGAGCTGCACGCCAATTGGGGAATTGGCGTTCAAATTGGCATGCAGGCATGTTTTTGCATGGTTACCTTGGTTTTGTCGTTCTAATCATCTTTTCCCAAAGGACCATGTTGGAATTGTGAATATTTTGGTGTGTATGGATGTGGGAAGGTCATAGCTTGTTCCATCAAAACTACATCGTTTTGATCTTTGGGATTCACTTAATCAAAACTACGTCGTTTTGATGTTGTGTTGTTTATATAAGGAGGAGAAGCCCCTCTGTTTTAGGTTTAGGGTTTGTTGCTCCACCAGCCGTCGCGGAGAGAGATAGAGAGAGGGAAGGAGAGCTTCTGGTGGCTGCCGGAGCGTCTTGAGTGGGTGGTCGGAGTCTTACGTGGAAGCGGGAGCAGGAGAACATGCAAGGTAGGGGTTCTGTTCTTCCTAAATCCTCCTCTGTTCTAGGGTTCTAGGGTAAATTATGGATTACATCTGTTTATATATATATATGTAATCCATATAGGTGTGATCTCCTATATGGATGTTGGCCTTCAATGGCATTTTGGTGTGATTCTGTTGTTGCATGCTATATGTTCGATGAAATGCCTGTGTTAATATAGCTGTGTGTATATGCCTATTACATGTTTGGTAATATGCCTGTGTGGCTAGACTTGTGATTTGGTGTATGTATGCATGCTGGGTGTTTGTTCTATTGCCTGAATGACTGGGTTTGTGCACTGGTGAATGGGTGCACACCAAGTGTTTGGTTTTATGCTTAAGTGACCGTAGAGTGTGTTGTGTGCATGACTGTGGTATCTGGCCTGAAGAGGCGGTTAAATTACTTTGCCTGGGAGGCGGTTAAACCAAGGGCCCTGAAGAGGCGGTTAAACTACTTTGCCTGAGAGGCGGTTAAATTAGTGGCCTGAAGAGGCGGTTAAATTACTTGCTTGAGATGTGGTTTGTTAGCCAGTGTGTGGTGGGGCTGGGGTTACGCCCGCTTGTGTGGAATGTTTTATTTTCTTTTTCCTAATACTGTCACGTCACTACACCTGTGCACATGCATGTAGCCGCTAGGAACATGGTAAGGGTTGGGGAGACTTGATCCCTACTGAGCTGTGGTTGCTCACCCCTCTTACTGTGTTTGCTTGTTTTCCAGGGACTTACAGGCGTTAGGTGGATACACCAAGGTGGAAGACCATCTTCATTTTATTAGTCAGTTCAGTAATGTAATTTTATAATTTATGTAACCCCAAGGGGGGGAAATGTAATAAGGGATTGAACTGTAATATGGAACATGGTTGGTTTGTGACCCCTTTGATATTTGAAATTAAATAAAGATGTGGCTTGTTTGTTTATTGTAATTGTTAGTTTTGCTCGTGTGGCATCCAGTAATCCAACCCCTTTACCCTCCGTGTGGGTGAACGGGGAGTCACGTACCGATTTCCTCGGGTCGGAAATCCGGGGCGTGACAGTATGGTATCAGAGCATGGTCTAGTTGGCCTAGGGTAGTGGGCGGACCTGGTTATCTTAAGTCCTTTGGAGGAGCCTGGAGGGACATGCCTGATCAACATGGTCCTCTTTGAGCCTCCAAGGTGTACTTAGGGTAGTCCAGTCTTGTGGTAGGATTTGCATGCATTGGCATTAGGGCACTAGTTGCATTTCTTTGTGAATGTGTGCTAAACTGTGGAAAATGTGGATAAGATAATATGATTAAGTGTGAAATGTGCAACTCTAATTTGTTTAAATGTGATTGATACAATGTATGTGTGTATTGTCATGTGATAGTGGAATTGATCAGTGGGGTAGAGGTAGTGACGCGATAGATTATAAATTCATTTTGACGTTTGTGCTTCTTACTTCATGTAGTAAGAATGCCGCCGAGGAGAGGGACACGTGCATCCGGGGCAGTGGCTGATGAGTCATCTACCCATGAGGGTCCGGGTGCGGGACAGTCCGTTGGAGGGCATGCGTTGTTGCTGGCACAGCTACGAGAAGGCATCCGGATGGAGGTATGAGAGCTACGGGAGGGACTCCGGCAGGAGGTTCGGGAGGAGGTGCGCCGTGAGATGGCAGCACAGCAGGTGGTACCACCACCACCACCACCACCAGTAGGGGAGCTGCCTCATGAGCGTGAGAGTTCGCTGGGTGGTGTACCGACTCATGCAGAGGATGACGTGGTGACACGGTTCCGAAAGGAACAACCTCCACGATTCAAGGGGGAAGGAGATCCCGTGGTAGTTGAGCAGTGGTTGAGGCAGATCGAGCATGTGTTCTCCTTTCTCCTGCCCCAGGAAGAGGATAAGGTGCGACTGGCCATTCGGCAGCTGGAGGGGGATGCTTTGGAGTGGTGGACGAGTGTCGCGGGGAGCTGTGCGGTGCAACTCATGCTTTGGGAGGAGTTCTTGCAACTCTTCTATGATGAGTTCTTCCCGGAATCAGTGAGATGGCAGAAGAGGGAAGAATTCGGCAGCTTGAAGTAGGGATCCTGGACGGTACCTGAGTATGAGCGGGAGTTCCGGAGCTTGAGTAGGTTTGCTCCTGAGACTGTGGCAAGGGAGGACCTGAAGGCCCACAAGTTCACTTTGGGCCTTAGGCTAGCCCTTAGGCAGAGGGCGGCAATTCTACGCTTGAGGACCTATGCTGAGGTTGGGGAGACGGCCCGTATAGCCGAGAGAGAGCTGGATGATGGGAGGCAGGCCCATCAGGGTCGCCAGTTGCAGAGTGGGCCTGACCGAGATGTAGGGCCCAAGAGGCTCAAGACGGAGGAGAGGGATGGCAGTTCTTTTCGCAGTCGGGGTCAGACATCTGTGAACCCTGGGAGGTTCACCTTTGGCGGCGGAAGACAGGGTGGTCCATCTGGGGGTCTACCTAGCAGTTGTCACTGCTGTGGAGAGCAGGGTCACTTCAAGGGGGAGTGCCCCAAGAAGGACTGGCGCTGCAACAAATGTGGACGAGAGGGCCATTTGCGTCGGGTTTGCAGGAGTGGCAACAGGGGAGCGGGGGCGTGGCATCCAGCGTGAGGAGTGATGCTAGCTTCCGTGCACCAGCTGAGAGACCAGTTCGTCGGTGGCAAGCAAGCCAGGCAGGATCCGGTCGGACCCGACCTCGGGGGAGGCCAGAGCGACAAGCAGCCGATCTTAGAGGCATTCAGGGCGGGAGCCGCCCAGTGAGTGAGCCGACCAGTGGCACGGGCCAAGGGAGGGTGTTTGTACTGAATGCGACACCCCAGGGAGACTGAGCTACCACCTTCACCGGCAGAGGAGGGAGCAGGACCATCGGTGGTTAGAGGTACTCTTTTGATCTCCCGCATGCTTGCTTCTGTTCTTTTCGATACGGGTGCATCGCGTTCTTTTATTGCTAAGCTTATAGTTGAGGGCTTGGGGCTAACGTGTGTTAAGGCGGAGAGGCCCTTAGTTGTAGAGTCTTCGATGGGAGGTATGATTGAGGTGCGACATGTTTGCCGCGGTTGTGTGTTAACCATGGGTGATGTGGAACTGAGCTTCGACTTGCATGTGATGCCTTTGCGTACTTTTGACCTGATCTTGGGTATGGATTGGCTTATGGTTTTCCAAGCCAAGATAGACTGTTACCGGCAGCGTGTATCCTTCGTGTCACCCGCAGAAACCTCTTGTACCCTACAAGGGGAGTGGGATCATGAGGCGAGTCGAGCTGGGCCAGTGTTGGACCAGTGGGGTGCCATTACCCACAGGTTGGCGGCCCTGACCTTTGCTGAGGAGGGGAAGGTGGAAAAGAGGGTGTGACCCGCTGTTGTGGACCAATTTTAGGATGTTTTTCCTGAAGAGTTGAGGAGTTTGTCACCTAAGAGGAGTGTGGAGTTCACCATTGAGTTGGTGCCGGGGACGGGTCCGATTTCCCAAGTAGCGTATCGTATGGGGCCAGCCGAGCTGAGGGAGCTGCAGAGGCAAATAGAGGAGTTGGGGGACCAGGGGTATATCAGACCGAGTACCTCACCCTGGGGTGCTCGGTGCTCTTTGCTAAGAAGGCTGATGGCACGCTTCGTCTTTGCATCGACTACAGGAAGCTGAATTCGGTGGATCGTGAAGAACAAGTACCCGTTGCCTCGGATAGATGACCTGTTTGACCAATTGAGTGGGGCCCAGTGGTTTTCCAAAATAGATTTACGGTCGGGGTATCACCAGCTCAGGGTTAGGGAGGAGGACATCCCTAAGACGGTTTTTCGATGCAGGTATGGGCATTATGAGTGGGTAGTGTTGCCTTTCGGGCTCACTAATGCGCCAGCGGTGTTCATGCATTTGATGAACCAGGTCTTTGCTCCATACTTGGATTCGTTTGTGGTGGTGTTTATTGATGACATCTTGGTGTATTCCAAGACCGAGAAGGAGCATGTGGAGCACTTGGCAACAGTGTTGCAAACCTTGAGGGACCAGCAGCTGTTTGCTAAGTTTAGCAAGTGTGAGTTTTGGCTGCAGGAGGTTCACTTTCTTGGCCATGTGGTGTCAGCTGAGGGAGTTAGGGTGGACCCAGCCAAGATTGAGGCTGTGGCGTCGTGGGCGAGGCCAACCAACGTTTTTGAGATTCGTAGTTTTCTTGGCTTGGCAGGCTATTATCGTCATTTTGTAGAGGGATTCTCCCGTTTGGCAGCTCCTATGACGGCGATGACTCGGAAGGGAGTGAAGTTTGAGTGGACGGACAAGTGCCAGCAGGCGTTTGAGGCTCTCAAAACTCGTTTGACCACTGCACCTGCGTTGAGGTTGCCTAGGGAGGATATTCCGTATGAGGTATTTTGCGATGCGTCCAGGGTTGGTTTGGGGTGTGTGCTTATGCAGGAGCACAGTGTGGTAGCTTATGGGTCAAGGCAGCTGAAGCCTCATGAGCAGAATTACCCTACCCATGATCTTGAGTTGGCCGCTGTCATCTTCGCCCTGAAGAGTTGGCAACATTACCTTTTGGGGGAGAAGTTCGTGTTGTTCTCAGATCACAAGAGCCTTCAGTACATCTTTACTCAGAAGGACTTGAATTTGAGACAAAGGAGATGGGCGGAGTATTTGCAGACCTTTGACTTTACTCTTGCCTATACCCCGGGCAAGGGTAATGTTGTGGCTGACGCATTGAGCAGAAAAGGGAAAGCTGAGGTGGCCGTGAGAGAGTGGAAGCTGATGGAGCAGTTGGCGATGTTGCAGCTGCAGCCTGTTGTTCATGATGGTGGGACAGTCCTGAGTCCTTTGGTGGTTGTGCCTGAGTTGTACCAGCGCGTCCGGGAGGAACAGTTGGGTGGCATTGAGTGTGAGGTTCTCCGTGCCCGTATTGAGGCTGGAGAGCTATCTGAGGATTGGACAGAGGGTCTTGAGCATGAGTTGTCTTTTTAGGGGCGGTTGGTACTGGCTTCTTCCCTCAGCGATGAGGTGATGAGGGAGTTTCACCAGTCTAGAGTTGCTGTGCACCCAGGAGGTACGAAGATGTACCATGCGCTTCGAGGACATTTTTGGTGGCCTGGGATGAAACGCGATGTGGCTACTTTTATTTCGCGGTGCCTCACGTGTCAGCAGGTGAAGGCTGAGCATCAGCGGCCGGCGGGCATGTTACAGCCCTTGCCCATAGCGGAGTGGAAGTGGGACCACATAGCAATGGATTTTGTGACTGGTCTTCCACCCACCATAGGGAGGAAAGATATGATTTGGGTGATTGTGGATCGACTCACAAAGTCAGCCCATTTCCTGGTTGTTCGCGAGCGGGACTCTATTGGGACCTTGAGTCATCTTTACATGAACGAGATTGTGAGACTACATGGAGTACCATCATCGGTTGTCTCTGACCGGGATTCGAGCTTCACTTCCCGTTTCTGGGCAGGTTTGCAGGAGGCTATGGGGACCAAACTTCACTTGAGTACAGCCTTTCACCCTGCGACTGACGGCCAGACAGAGAGGACGAATCAGACTTTGGAGGACATGTTACGGGCCTGTGTGTTAGATTTTGGGGGTTCGTGGGCGACTCACCTTCCTTTGGTGGAGTTTGCCTACAACAACAGTTATCAGGCATCCATTGGGATGGCTCCTTTTGAGGCGTTGTATGGGCGGCCGTGTCGATCACCTTTGTGTTGGACCGAGGTGGGGGAGACAGCTCTCTTGGGACCACAGTTGGTTCACGAGGCTACCGAGAAGGTTAAGTTGATTCGTCAGCGTTTGTTATCAGCTCAAAGTCGGCAGAAATCTTATGTGGATCAGCGGCGGCGACCTTTGGAGTTTTCTGTTGGTGATCATGTGTTTCTTCATATTTCTCCACGTCGTGGACATCGACGGTTTGGGCGAGGTTCCAAGCTATCTCCGCGGTTTATTGGTCCTTTTGAGATTCTGGATCATGTGGGGCCTGTGGCCTACCGGTTAGCATTACCACCGCGGCTGAGTCGAGTGCACAACGTGTTTCACGTGTCCCAATTGCAGAAGTATCACCCTGACCCCACTCATGTGATCGATTGGGGGACATTAAACATTGAGGATGACATGTCCGTTGTTGAGGCCCCTATCCGTATCCTAGATCGGCGAGAGAAGCTTTTGAGTGGTCGTGCTATTCCTTTGGTTCGCGTGCTGTGGCAGCACCGTGGCATTGAGGAGGAGACATGGGAACGTGAGTCTGTGATGCGTGAGCAACACCCAGCATTGTTCAAGGACGAACAATCTTAAGTGTGGGAGGTGGCTGTTGGCCAAGGGATAGTGATGTGTTTTCTTGTATTAGTTGTGTATGATTTGGTGTATTTGTTTTGTCTTTTAGACATGTGTTCATAATTGTGATGTGTTTTGAGATGTGTATTTGTGACATGCGGATATGTGTTGTTATGGATTATGGTGGTACCTTGTTATGTGCTGTTATGTGCTGTGCGCGGTGTATGACCCATTTGGGTGTTGTGGCTCACCGTGTGGCAAATGGGTAGCTTGTGTTTGTTTTCCTCGTATGTCATTTCTTCTCGAGGACGAAAAGTCTTAAGGGGGAGAGGATGTAATGACCCGCGTGTAAGAAGTTAACCACAAACACCTTGGATGTTGGTGCACAAGTTTGAGGTAAGAGATGAGCCCAAGAGGGTACTTTTGGGAGGTGCATGTGACAAGTGATAACGTACATTTATGCCCTAGGAAGATGCTATGCATATACATGCGGTTTTAAGCTATTTTGGCAGATTTTGGAGCTCACTTTTGGTATAGTAGATGGCCTCAAACAATTGGCGTGCAAGAACAAAAGTTGCTTAGAATGAGGTCCTCGACCTACCACAGAAATTTCAGACCATTTGGAGCTGCACGTAAATTCACCCATTTCACGTGCAAGCATATTTTTGCTTCTCAGACCTCTACAAGATGCAAGGAGGCTTGGGGTGAAGTTTGAGTGCATTTGGAGCTGCACGCCAATTGGGGAATTGGCATTCAAATTGGCCTGCAGGCATGTTTTTGCATGGTTACCTTGGTTTTGTCGTTCTAATCATCTTTTCCCAAAGGACCATGTTGGAATTGTGAATATTTTGGTGATGTGGGAAGGTCATAGCTTGTTCCATCAAAACTATGTCGTTTTGATGCTGGGATTCACTTAATCAAAACTACGTCGTTTTGATGTTGTGTTGTCTATATAAGGAGGTGAAGCCCCTCTGTTTTAGGTTTAGGGTTTGTTGCTCCACCAGCCGTTGCGGAGAGAGAGAGAGAGAGAGGGAAAGAGAGCTTCTGGTGGCTGCCGGAGCGTCTTGCGTGAGTGGTCGGAGTCTTGCGTGGAAGCGGGAGTAGGAGAACATACAAGGTAGGGGTTCTATTCTTCCTAAGTCCTTCTCTGTTCTAGGGTTCTAGGGTAGATTATGGATTACATCTGTTTATATATATATATGTAATCCATATAGGTGTGATCTCCTATATGGATGTTGGCCTTCAATGGCATTTTGGTGTGATTCTGTTGTTGCATGCTATATGTTCGATGAAATGCCTGTGTGAATATAGCTGTGTGTATATGCCTATTACATGTTTGGTAATATGCCTGTGTGGCTGGACTTGTGATTTGGTGTATGTATGCATGCTGGGTGTTTGTTCTATTGCCTGAATGGCTGGGTTTGTGCACTAGTGAATGGGTGCACACCAAGTGTTTGGTTTTATGCTTAAGTGACCGTAGTGTGTATTGTGTGCATGACTGTGGTATCTGTCCTGAAGAGGCGGTTAATGTCACGCCCCAATTTCCTTCCACTTGGAAATGAGTAGTGACTGCCCATGCCCGCACCCGAAGGGACAAGGGGTTGGTGCAAGCACCTTAAAAGGACTTCTAGCACGGGTGCTGTCCCAAACCTGCACAATCAGGCTAACATGCCAAGGGGCATGCTCCTGCTCCCAAACCATGCACACAAACACAAATTGAATAACAACATCTCATTTTATTTCATTTCAAAGACTAAATGTTTATTACAACCCAGTCGGGGAAAAACCCCTATGAAGCCATCAATAAAACCAAACCAAAATCCAAACACGTAAAACCAAAGTACAACAAAGGAAATAATATAAAACTTTCAGCCTCAGGGGCCTAGCTCCTCGGCCTTCACCTACCCCGCTAAACCCTGCAAAAGAACAGTTTATAGGAGGGGTGAGCAAACCACGGCTCAGTAGGGATCCGGTCTCCCCGGACTCGTCCCGTTGTACAACATGCATGATATGTGTATGCTTGTGCTCGTGTCGTGCCTAAGGCTAACGCAGCAAACATCACCCAGTAAACACTCTTTACCCGAACCCGCACCGAAGGGCGAGAGGACACCCCGCCACCACGGCGACATGACATACCACATTCAGGCGAATGTTGCATGGACACCAATGCAACATTTTCCACCCGAGTCGGATATGGTCAACCACCTCCTCGGGCGCCATATCTACCCTCAGGAATGGGTGTAAACTTAGCCCACCGTCGTGAGTGCTACACCGAGACTCAGGACCACGTCCTGGCCAAATCTCAAAGGGGTCCAGGTATTGTGCCTGGCCCATATCTCAGCTGGTCTCAAACAGATCAACGAAACGGCATAACATTACATCTCAACATGTAAGCTCGACCAGGCATTTACACTTTATCTCGGAAGGACCAACAGGGTCAGGATACAAGCCACACACATCAGCCTCACAGGCTTAAAATCAAATACAAATCAAACACAAGACACACCAGGTCACACAGGTATATCATCAAACACCCATATACAAGGTCTCACAGGTATTATATTGAACACATGGCATGCAGGCCTCACAGACATTTTATCAAACACATAGTGTGCAGGCCTCACAGATATTCTATCAAACACATAGTGTGCAGGCCTCACAGACATTCTATCAAACACATGGTGGGCATAAACAAACCCAGAAAATCCTCAAGCCAAATTCAACATCAGAATCAACAGAACATGCCACTGAAGGCCAACATCCATATAGGAGATCACACCTATATGGATTTACATATATATATAGGTGTATATCCTAAAACAGGGGAGAGTTTGGAAGAACATGAATCCCTACCTCAGGCTTTTGTCCTAACCTCCACGCTAGACAGCTCCCAACGACGCGAACCACCACGGCAACTGCCCGGAGATCCTCTCTCTCTCTCTCTCTCTCTCTCTCACTCGGCAGCAGCTGCAGCAAAGGAACACAAGAACCCTAAACTCAAACTCAAGCCCTCATTATATAGACACTACCCACATCAAAACGACGTAGTTTTGATTAAGTAAACCCAGGATCAAAACGACGTAGTTTTGATCACACAAGTTAGCACCTTTCCGCACCCATATAGGCCAAACTACTCAGAATTTCAACATGGTCCTTTGGAGAAAGATCATTAGAATGTCAAAACCAAGGGAACCATGCAAAAATATGGCTGCACGCCAATTTGCACGTGAATTCCCAATTCACGTGCAACTCCAAATGGACTCCAAATGCTCTCAAACTTCACCCCTAGCCTCCTTGCATCATTTAGAAGACAATCACACTTGCACGTGAATTGGACCCATATCACGTGCACCTCACATACACGTCCGTTTGGCCTGAAACTTCTGTGGTAGATAAAGGACATCATTCTAAGCATCTTTCCTTTTGCACGTGAATTCATTTGAGCCCATTCACTAGGTCAAAATCTAGAAAAACTCTACTCAGAAGGCAAAACTGTGACTAACTCAAGGTACGGGTCCTTACAGTTAAATTACTTTGCCTGGGAGGCGGTTAAACCAGTGGCCTGAAGAGGCGGTTAAACTACTTTGCCTGAGAGGCGGTTAAATCAGTGGCCTGAAGAGGCGGTTAAATTACTTGCTTGAGATGTGGTTTGTTAGCCAGTGTGGGTGGGGCTGGGGTTACGCCCGCTTGTGTGGAATGTTTTATTTTCTTTTTCCTAATACTGCCACGTCACTACACCTGTGCACATGCATGTAGCCGCTAGGAACATGGGAAGGGTTGGGGAGACTTGATCCATACTGAGCTGTGGTTGCTCACCCCTCCTACTGTGTTTGCTTGTTTTCTAGGGACTTACAGGCGTTAGGTGGATACACCAAGGTGGAAGACCATCTTCATTTTATTAGTCAGTTCGGTAATGTAATTTTATAATTTATGTAACCCCAAGGGGGGGAAATGTAATAAGGAATTGAACTGTAATATGGAACATGGTTGGTTTGTGACCTCTTTGATGTTTGAAATTAAATAAAGATGTGGCTTGTTTGTTTATTGTAATTGTTAGTTTTGCTCGTGTGGCATCCAGTAATCCAACCCCTTTACCCTCCGTGTGGGTGAACGGGGAGTCACGTACCGGTTTCCCCGGGTCGGAAATCCGGGGCGTGACAGCAGTGGTCAGATGAAAGGAAAAGCATATACATACAACAGTTTGGGGATCTGCTCAATGTGACCGAGCTAATATGCTTGGGGCAGCCATATATTTCTGGGAGCCTCGACGGCGGTGCTTTTACTTCAACGGCATAGATCTGGTTCTCACAATAGAAGAATACAAAAGATTATTGGACATCCCCGTGGAAAACAAAATGAAGATCTATCTACCTGAGCCTAGAAGGTCATGTCGAAGGGCCTTTGCTGAGATTATGGGAAAGCCAGTATGGGACTCACCGGCGGTCACAAACTACGGTGGGCGAGAATATCTTCGATGGGCAATAATCAAAGAAATAATACAGACTGCAACAGAAGCAGAGGCACACAAACTGCTTACACTAGCTATATATGGGCTAGTCATTTTCCCGAGGATACCGGCCCACATCGATGGGGCAATTGTAGATTTGGTCCAGCAGGTGCTCAAAGGATGTGACCCTACTCCTGCTATCTTGGCTGAAACCATCCGATCTCTTACTTACCTGAGGAGTAAAGGCTCGGGACAGTTCATGGGGTGCTTACCTCTCCTGTGTACCTGGTTGCAAGGTCATTTCCCCTGTAGTGTTCATTGTTTCCCTGCTGTTTATCAAGTACCATCCACAACACTACTAGATATTCTGCTCAGCAAGTAGAGCCTACCAAAAGACTTTGAAAGCTGGAAAAAGAAATTGGAGAACCTCACAGAAGCTGACATTACCTGGACTGCTCCTTGGATGCCGGTGGTCTCCATGACATATAGCTGTGGGGACTACAATTGGGTTCCACTTTTAGGTCCCTGGGGAGGAACTGCATATGCACCACTGCAGGTGGGAAGACAAGTGGGGCATCATCAGATTATTCCCGTGCTCTTTGGCATGGAAGAGTGTGACTTCACTTACAGCAGAACCATGCTCACATAAGAAGGCAAGAAGATGTATCAAGCATGGTCCACACCACACAAGATCCAACCCAACAGCTTAAAACCTGGTGTTTACCCCGCATACATATCTTGGAGGGCACAACATAAGCCACAGCTAACTTCAGACATGAAGGCTATCCTCCAGGAGAATCAGACTTTAAGGCAGCAGATCCAGAGGCTAGAAGCATCTCTAGAAGGAGCTCTTTAAAGGCTGCAATGAGGGAAAAATAGATCGAGACGATAATGAAGCGAGAGGGAGGAAGCAGGTGAACGACCACCCCCAGAGAAAGAGGCGCCATGCTCCTTAGGAGATGACCGGAAGAATGCCTTAAGATCATGTAGTGATAGCTTTCATTTTACATGGCATTTCAGCATTGTATGTTTGTATTGAGTGTTTGTATTGTGTGTTTTGTTTGCAATAAAGTTGTTTGTTTCTTTAACCCTCTGCATAGACATTCATGCATACATGCATATCAAATGAAAAATCAAATAAAAATTCCCTTCTACCCAGGTGGGTAGCAGCCTCCCTCCAGGATTGCGCACTCTTACAATCTCAGATCCCGGCGCAATCAAATACCTCAACCGCTGACCAATGGCGGAAGAAACAGAGAAACGGACTCATGGGGTTGGAACAGTCCACAACAAACCCTACAGGGGCAAATGTCTGCAATAATGGAAATGCTCACAAAATTGACTGAAGAAAGAGGAAGACTTCCGATAGGGGGAACTACCAATCACCATCAAGAGGAGGGACAGGAGGCCGTTCAGTCACCCAACCTGGCTCCAAGCTAGGCGCCCACATACCATCCTGCTATGGCACAACCTCCAACCCCAAATCAAACTCATTTCACTATGCCTGCACCGGGAAATGTAATGGAAGCGGTGGGTTCCCCAGCTCCTCAGGAAAATGTTGAGTATTCCGCTCTACGCCGACTCGAGGAAAGATTGAAAGCCGTAGAAGGCACTGACAGCTATGGAATGACCAGCCCACAAGACTTATGTTTAGTCCCTGGAGTGGTGCTGCCACCAAAATTCAAAATGCCAGAGTTTGAAAAGTTCAATGGGACCCGATGTCCAAAGACACATTTGGCCATGTACTGTTAAAAGATGGCTGCTTATGCTGGTGAAGACAAGCTCTTC
The DNA here is from genome assembly GCA_023512835.1 of Taxillus chinensis. NCBI lineage: Eukaryota > Viridiplantae > Streptophyta > Magnoliopsida > Santalales > Loranthaceae > Taxillus > Taxillus chinensis. Next base: position 49,589,734 of record CM042085.1, read on the forward strand.
ATGCATTGTTTCCAGGAGAGCCTAACCAGGGCATCCCTTCGCTGGTACTTTCAACTAAATGGAAACCGCATTAAGACATGGAAGGATTTGGCTACCTCTTTCCTGGCACAATACAAACATGTCACCGAGCTGGCGCTGGATCGACTAACCCTGCAGTCCATGGAAAAGGGATCCGAGGAGAACTTCAAAGATTATGCACGAAGATGGAGAGAGGCCGCTGTGGAGGTGCAACCTCCTCTTACCGAAAGAGAACTCACCACTCTTTTTATCAACACACTAAAAGGCGTATACTACGAGAAGTTGATAGGTAACGTCTCCAACAGCTTTGCAAACTTGGTTGCATCCGGTGAACGTGTAGAAAGTGGAATTAAAGGAGGAAAACTAAAGGGTGATGCAGCTGAGGCATCAAAACGGTTTCAACCACCAACAAAAAAGAAGGAAAATGAAACCAACCTGGTATACCCATCGCACCCGCCGATACAACCAACATTCTACCAAGCACTAGGGTACTATAGAGGGTCACCTGTAGCTGCCTATGCTGCACCTGCACCACCTCCCCAATTCATGCCATACTTGCCACAGGGGGGGTTCCATTTCCATACCCGATGACACCAAATCCGTTTCAACCAAGAGCGCCTTACGCAGAGTAACCAAAGCCAGCAACTCAGGAAAGATCAGGAGCCTCATTCCAAGGACAGGGGCAACCAAGAGCCCCGACCCAGCAAGCAGGAGCGAATCAGGCTTCTCGTCGACCACGACAAGAGTTTGACCCAATTCCAATTACATATGCCGAATTATATCCCAAGCTTTTAGAAGCAAGGATGGTAACTCCTACACCCTTGGGAGAAATAAGATCTCCTCCCCCGGCCTGGTACAAGCCGGATGCCAGGTGTGAATATCACGCAGGTGGAGCTGGACATGATATCGAGAATTGTACAACATTCAAAAGGAAGGTTCAGGCATTAAAGGATGCAAAGTGGCTGGATTTTTCCACACTGGCTGGGACATCAAATGTGAACAGTAATCCGCTTGCAGAACATTCCCATGACGTGGCCAGTATCACAACAGAAGGACGACTAGAGAAGGTTTCACAAATACAAATGGAGAAAAGCTACTTGTTTAACCTACTGCAGGAATATGGATATATATGTGCTCCCGATGCCTTGAAGACAGAAAAGGGGACAGAGTTAGAGAAACAATGCCTTTATCACAGAATGTCATGGGGGCATGACATCGAACACTGTAGCGAGTTTCCTAGCATGGTACAAAGCTCATGGACTAAAGGATGATCGAATTCTCAAGAGGAGGAACGGATAACCAAAGCCACATGATCCAAGGAGATGATCCACACAAATCGCCATGGGTGCCAACACCTCTTGTCTTAAATGTTAAGGCTCCGGAGATCCTGCAACTGCCACATGGAATCAAGCCTCTCACTATCCATGCCTCAAGTCTCGTGCCAGCTAAGGGGGGGAGAACCGAAATCCCACAACTACCGCATGGAATTGCACCTCTCACCATAGGTGTTCCTGCTCCTTTCCATCATAAGACTGATAAAGCAGTCCAATGGAACTACAGTTGTGAAATAGTCCAGGGAGCCACCGCAGCAGAAAAGAAGACCAGGAGCGGTCGGGCATACGCCCCTGATATGGCTAACAAAGCATGGAAGGAAAAAGCTGTAGAACCAGATATTGGGCCAACACAGGAGGCAACGAGGAAAGGAACACCAATTACTGAAGAAGAGACCATGGAATTTTTAAAACTCATGAAGCAAAGTGAGTATAATATTGTGGATCAACTAAGTCGACAACCGGCTCGCATCTCCTTGCTCTCATTAATGATGGATTCCCAACCTCACCGGGAAGCACTGCTGAAAGTTCTAAGCCAAGCCTACGTTCCACCGACCGTCTCAGTGGCAAATGTTGATGGAATCGCCAGTAACCTCATCATGAACAACGTCATTAGCTTTGGAGATGACGAGCTATCCCAAGAAGGAAAGGGGCACATAAAAGCTCTGAACATTACAGTCAAATGTAAGGAGCATACCATAGCCCGAGTACTCATTGACAACGGCTCTGCCTTGAACAGTATGCCCTTGCATATACTGCAGCAACTTCCAATCGACGCATCCTATATGCGTCCATGTACGATGAAAGTACGAGCATTCGATGGAGGAAAGCGTGACGTGGTGGGAACTCTAGATATTCCGCTCATGATTGGGCCAACTACTTTTAAGGTGGAATTTCAGGCGATGGACATCACGCCATATTACAGCTGTTTGTTGGGAAGACCCTAGATCCACATGGCAGGAGCGGTGCCATCAAGTCTCCACCAGAAGATAAAGTTTATAATGGGGGACCAGCTCATCTGCATCTCTGGAGAGACAAGTTTCCTCGTCACCAAACCGGCATCAGTTCCTTATATTGAAAGCAACGAAGATGTGCCAGAATGCTCCTATCGGGCTTTTGAGATGGTGAATGTACTCGCCCTGGACCATCGTCTCTCGAAGGCAGCAAAAATGGTTGCAGCCACTATGATCAAACAGGGGTACAAACCGGGGCAAGGATTAGGCCTGATAGCTCAAGGGATTCAGAAACCCCTGACCATCCGAGAAAATACCGAAAAGTTTGGGCTAGGCTACGTCCCTACAAAAGCTGACAGACAGAGGGAAGCTACCAAGAAGAGGGAGATCAGAATGGCAAGGTTGTAGAAAAGACCATTACCTGAAGAAAGGAGAAGCTTCCCCCCCTTGAATGTTACATTCCGGAGTGGAGGGTTTATCCATAAGAGCCAACCTGAACCCAAGACGGGGACTGTAGCCGTATTGGACACAAATGAGCATGCACCAAGCGAGATGGTTCAGTTAGTGCGAGAGGATCCCAACCAGCCATTGAACAATTGGACCAGCCTGGACCTCCCCATAATGTAATGCTTACGGGTCGCTGGGATTTAATGTATTCTATTTTAATGTACTTTGAAGCTGTGAACATTTGTTTTTCCTTAAACCTTCCAATAAAATGTGTTTTGCAAAATCTTTTATGGTGCATTCCATTCATAACATATGCATATCATATTTGGTTACCAACTTGTCATTCTCTTATAAGCAGGTATCACAATGTCAATGAAAACATAGTATGCGAAAGCGAAATGAGATGCCAAAGGTTTGACCAAAGTCTAAACTGGGAGCAGCCCGTGTTTGAAGCTGACGAGAATGAGATAGAGGAGACACCTGAACTACCAGGGGAGATTATACGCCTATTGGAAAGGGAAGACCGTTTCTCCATTCCAAGTGAAGACCCAGTAGAAACAGTGAATTTAGGGACGGTTGCCGAACCAAGAGAATTGAGGATGGGATCCTTAATAGCTACCGACATCAAGAAGCAATTAATTGAGCTGTTAAGGAGCTACATAGATGTTTTTGCATGGTCGTATCAAGATATGCCAGGATTAGACACGGACATAGTGCAGCATCACATACCAGTGAGGCCGGAATGCAAGCCAGTTCAGCAGAAATTGAGAAGAATGAGACCAAAGTTGATACTGAAGATTAAAGAAGAAGTCAAAAAGCAATGGGATGCAGGTTTCCTAAGTGTCTCCCATTATCCAGAATGGGTGGCCAATGTTGTACCAGTACCGAAGAAGGGAGGCAAAGTACGCATGTGTGTCGACTATAGAGATCTGAATTGGGCCAGTCCGAAGGATAACTTCCCACTTCCTCATATTGATACCTTAGTGGATAATACAGCAAAACACGCCCTATTCTCATTCATGGATGGTTTCTCAGGCTATAATCAAAATTCGTATGGCCCCCGAACACAAAGAGAGGACCACATTCACGACACTTTGCGACACTTTCTGCTATAATGTGATGCCTTTTGGTCTGAGAAACGCAGGGGCAACCTATCAGCGAGCCATGGTGACCTTATTCCACGACATGATGCATAAGGAAGTCGAAGTATATGTGGACGACATGATAGCCAAATCGCGAAGCACTGAAGATCATATCGAAGTACTCCGCAAGCTCTTTAATAGGCTACGGAAATATCAGCTGAAATTGAACCCCGAAAAGTGCACTTTCGGAGCCATGTCGGGAAAACTGTTGGGCTTCATTGTGAGCCAAAAAGGAGTTGAAATCGATCCAGATAAAGTTCAAGCTATCCAAGAGATGCCGCCACCACGGACCATCAAGGAGGTTAGAGGATTCCTAGGGCGACTGAATTACATTGCCCGATTTATTTCCCAATTGACAGCCACCTGTGAACCCATTTTCAAGACTTTACGAAAGAACAACCCAGAAATTTGAAATGACAAGTATCAAGAAGCTTTTGACAAGATCAACCAATATCTGTCTAATCCACCTATTCTGGTCCCACTGGTACCGGATAGACCTCTGATCTTATACTTGACCGTTCAGGATTCAGCGATGGGTTGTGTCTTGGGACAACACGATTCTACAGGCAAGAAGGAGCAGGCCATTTATTACCTCAGCAAGAAGTTCACCATCAATGAGGAGAACTACACACCCTTGGAGAAGACGTGTTGTGCCCTTGTTTGGATAACAAGATGATTGAAGCAATACACTCTTTATCATACCACATGGCTGATTTTGAGGCATGATCCACTCAAATATCTCTTGGAAAAGCCATCCATTTCTGGAAGAATCGCCAAGTGGCAGTTGATCCTATCGGAGTACGATATCATCTATTGTAATGACCCGTGTGTAACCCGTGTGTAAGGAGTTAACCACAAACACCTTGGATGTTGGTACACAAGTTTAAGGTAAGAGATGAGCCCAAGAGGGGACTTTTGAGAGGTGTATGTGTCAAGCGATAGCGTACATTTATGCCCTAGGAAGATGCTATGCGTTTACAGGCGGTTTTAAAGCTGTTTTGGCTGATCTTGGAGCTCACTTTTGACCTAGTAGATGGCCTCAAACAATTGGCGTGCAAGAACAAAAGTTTCTTAGAATGAGGTCCTCTATCTACCACAGAAATTTCAGAGCATTTGGAGCTGCACGTGAATTCACCCATTTCACGTGCAAGCATATTTTTGCTTCTCAGGCCTCTACAAGATGCAAGGAGACTTGGGGTAAAGTTTGAGTGCATTTGGAGCTGCACGCCAATTGGGGAATTGGCGTTCAAATTGGCGTGCAGGCATCTTTTTGCATGGTTACCTTGGTTTTGTTATTCTAATCATCTTTTTCCAAAGGACTAGGTTGGAATAGTGAGTATTTTGGTGTGTATGGATGCGGAAAGGGTGTAGCTTGTGTAATCAAAACTACGTCGTTTTGATCCTGGGTTTCACTTAATCAAAACTACGTCGTTTTGATAATGGGAGGTCTATATAAGGATGAGGAGACTCCTTGTTCTAGGGTTAGGGTTCTTTTCGGCCGTCGCAGGGAGAGAGAGAGAGAGAGAGAGAGAGAGAGAGGGAGAGAGAGAGAGGGAAGGAAGGAGAGTCGCTGGCTTCTTTGCCGGAGTGTCGTGCGTGGGGAAGACAACGTCTAGCGTGGAAGCAAGAGTCTGGAGGACGTTTTCAAGGTAGGGATTCCGTTCTTCCTAAATCCTCCTCCGTCCTAGGGTCCTAGGCGGAATATTATATTATTTATATGTAAATTCATATAGGTATGACCTCCTATATGAATGTTGGCCTTCAATGGCGATTTTGGTGTTTCTGGTGTTTGTGTGATGCATGAAAAGTGTTTGATAAAATGCCTGTACGACATGCATGCTACATGTTTGATGAAATGCCTGTGTGAACTTAGTCGTGTGTATATGCCCATTAAGTGTTTGGTAATATGTCCGTGTGACTGGACTTGTGGTTTAGTGTATGTATGTATCTTGGATGTTTGCTCTATGGCCTGAATGGTTGGGTTTGTGCGCTTGTGAACGGGTGCACACCAAGTGTTTGGTTGTATGCTTGAGTGACCATGTGTGTTGTGTGCTTGACTGTGGTACTTGGCCTGAAGAGGCGGTTAAATTACTTGGCCTGAAGAGGCGGTTAAATCACTTGGCCTGAAGAGGCGGTTAAATAACTTGGCCTGAAGAGGCGGTTAAATCACTTGTGGTTAAAGTGTTAGCCTGTGTGGCAGTGGAAGATTGTAAATTGTTGATGTGGTTGTTATTATGTTTGTTGAAATTATTGTATCACGACACTACACTTGTACACATGGCATGTAGATGCTAGGAACATGGGATGGGTTGGGGAGACATGATCCCTTCGAGCCGTGGTTGCTCACCCCTCCTCTTGTGTTTGTTTGTTTTCCAGGGACTTACAGGCGTTAGGTGGATACACCAAGGTGGAAGACCCTCTCCACTTTATTGTTCATTTCAGTAATGTACTTTTATGATTTATGTAACCCCAGGGAGGGGAATGTACTAAGGGATTGAACTGTAATCAGGTACTTGGTTGTTTTGTGAACCTTTGATGTTTTGGAATTAAATAAAGATGTGGCTTATTTGATTTATTGTAATTGTTAGACTTGCTTGTGTGGCATCCAGTAATCCAACCCCATTGCCCTCCGTGTGGGTGAATGGGGAGTCACGTACCGGTTTCCTCGGGTTGGAAATCCGGGGCGTGACATCTATGTACCTCAAACAGCCATAAAAGGGAGCGCAATAGCTGATTACTTGGCAGACAGAGCACTAGAAGACTACGAGCCCATGACTATTGGCTACCCAGATGAGCATATCAACATCATTTCGGCCGAAGTATTAGACATATGGACGATGTGGTTCGATGGAGCCTCCAGTCTCGTAGGTCACGGTGTTGGGGCTATCCTGATATCCCCAAAAGGCGAACATTTTCCCATGGCGGCAAAGCTAACCTTCCCTTGTACAAACAATGTAGCGGAATATGAGGCTTGTGTGATGGGACTTCAAGAAGCCATTAACAAAGGAATCAAAAAATTACGAGTGTTCGGCGATTCGGCACTCATCATTTTTCAAGTAAGGGGTGAATGGGAGACTCGAAACCACAAATTAATCCCATATTGGAAGCACGTTGCAGAGTTAGCCTAGCAATTCGAAGACATCACGTTTGAGCATATGCCCAGGGAATATAATCAGCTCCCTGACGCGCTGGCAACTCTAGCCTCCCTCCTTCGGCTAGACACAAAGTTGGAAGTTCAGTCTTTTGATATCCGCATACATGATGCTCCTGCACATTGCATGGCCATTGACGAAAATACCGAAGAAAAGCCCTGGTACAATGATATCAGACAATACTTGCTTAAACAAGAGTATCCAGCTGAGGCCTCTGAGTCTGATAAAAGAAATATCCGAAGGTCAGCGTCCAACTATTATCTTGATGGCTCAATTCTGTATAAGAGAAACCATGACATGGTATTATTGCGGTGTGTCGCAAAAGAAGGATCGACACAAATAATGAAAGAAGTGCACGAAGGGGAATGTGGTTTACACGCAAATGGACATGCATTAACAAGACGAATCATGCGAATGGGCTATTATTGGGTCACCATGGAAAAGGATTACATTGAATATGTGCGCAAATGCCTCAAGTGTCAAATTTATGGCGATAAGATCCAAGTACCGCCGTCCAAACTACACGTGATGGTTTCCCCATGGCCGTTCTCGCTTTGGGGCATTGACGTTATCGGACCAATATCTCCAAAAGCTTCTAATGGTCATCATTTCATTTTGGTAGCCATTGATTACTTCACCAAGTGGGTAGAAGCAGCATCATATGCTAATGTCACACAGGCTGTGGTACTTCGATTTATGCGGAACAACATCATATGCCGATATGGGCTTCCCGAGCAGATCATAACGGACAATGCTGCCAATTTAAACAGTCGAATGATAGGGAGGTTGTGTGAAACATACAAAATTCAACACCGCAACTTGACCCCCTATCGCCCAAAGATGAATGGAGCAGTTGAGGCAGCCAACAAGAACATCAAGAACATTATCAGAAAAATGACTGAAACATACAAAGATTGGCACGAGAAGCTACCATACGCTTTGCATGCTTATCGTACCTCAGTGCGTATATCGACCGGGGCAACTCCATTTTCTTTGGTCTACGGCATGGAAGCAGTTCTACCGGTCGAAGTGGAGATACCTTCCCTCCGAGTACTTAAGGATACTCAGCTCGAAGAAGCAGAATGGGTCCAAAGTCGTTATGAGCAGTTGAATTTAATTGAGGGCAAGCGCTTGGCAGCAGTTTGCAGATGACATCTGTATCAACAAAGAATGATGAACAATTACAACAAAAAGGTGAAGCCCAGAAGCTTTCAAGAGGGTGATCTTGTCCTTAAGAAGATCTTACCAATTCAACACGACCATAGAGGCAAGTGGACTCCCAATTATGAAGGCCCATATGTTGTGAAAAAAGCATTCTTGGGAGGCGCATTGATCCTTGCCAAAATGGACAGAGATGAGCTTCCTAATCCAGTGAATAGCGACGCCGTCAAAAAGTTTTATGCTTAACTCTCATACCTCCCCACAAGATTCTCATAATGAGAGGACTTGGTGAAAACCCGAAAGGGCACCAAGGGTAAAATACAAAGCTCCAAGGAAAGACGAAAAAAGAAAACAAAGGCGGACTTGGTGAAAACCTGAAAGGGCACCAAGGGTAAAATACAAAGCCAACAATAAATCCTGGAGGGTGAAATCAGTTAGAATCTGAAAGGATCAAGAACCACAACAAATAGGGTCCGTTGCAAGTAGTAGAGACAACATCATCCAAAAACAGCGGCTGCAAACAGTGGAAGACTTGGTCAAACCTGCGGCATGCTCGAATCAAATTTGTACATTATGCTTTTAAAGACTTGTGATTCTGTTTATCAGATTATAACACTAGGACACTTTTTATGATATAAATATGTTTTGTGGAATTAAACCAGCAAAAATCTTTTTTTTTATTTCTTTAATCATGTTACATCGTCTTCATTTCACATTTAAATAGAATATCTTAAATCCCCAGTAAGATCCATTGGCATTACCTTATGAGTAGGGTCAGGCTTAAAATCCCCAAACAAATTAAGTTCCCCAACTCAAAGTACTCATATCTCCACAAAATGTCACTGTCCCCAGAGAAGCCATCAAGTCAAGCTCCCTAATATGGCGGAGCTCAATTTAACAGATCATGCACAAAAGAGAGTTCCCCAGCAAAGACCGGACGGACTCTCTATCCAAAGAGAACAAAAGTCCCCAACAAATTGGATGTCATCTAAACTCTCCAGCAGCAGGGAGATGAACCCTCAGCTCATATTGGGTCATTAGCCATACATGTCACCATGCGTCCCGGCATACATCACATTGCATTCCATGCATCATTTGCATACATTCAGCATACTCTGTAATTTCAGGAATGTTGCCGCCTCTGAAGATCCGAGCTCATACTCAGCAAGCTTCTCACCAAGCTATCCTAGCTTTCTTTGTTCAATTCCGTAACTCTTTCTTTGCAGTTTCCCCCAAGCTCTAAATACTTCCTTTTGGCACTTGACAAACTTTTTCCCCTTTTTTGGGTCACCTCGTAGAGCGATCTCCTTGAGTGAACTCGTAGAGGGAGCCCAAATTGGGTTACTTCCCAAACTCACCAATTCCTTAAAGCATTTCCCCAAATACCAATTGATGTCTCCAACAAGTCTTTCCAGTTTAAGCCTATCGTTGTTGTGGGTTTTTCATTTCCAATTTAAGCCTATCGTTGTTGTGGGCCTCCCTATCGTTGTTGTGGGCTTTCCATTTTCAATTTGAGCCTATCGTTGCAGTGGGCCTTTCATTTTTAATTTAAGCCTATCGTTGCTGTGGGCTTTTCCATTTTCAGTTTACGCCTATTGTTGTGGGCTTTCCATCTTTCAGTTTAAGCCTAATGTTGCTGTGGGCTTTTCCATTTTCAATCTAAGCCTATTGTTGCTGTGGGCTTTTCCATTTTCAGTTTACGCCTATCGTTGCTGTGGGCTTTTCCATTTTCAATTCAAGCCTATCGTTGTTTTGGGCTATCCATTTTCAATTCGAGCCTATCGTTGCTGTGGGCCTTTCAATTTTTAGTTCACGCCCATCATTGTTGTGGGCCTTTTACATTTTTCAGTTCAAGCCTATTGTTGCTGTTGGCTATCCATTTTCAATTCAAGCCTATTGTTGCTGTGGGCCTTTCAATTTTCAGTTCGCGCCTACCATTTTTGTGGGCCGTTTCACTTTTCAGTTCAAGCCTATCATTGCTGTGGGCTTTTCCTTTTTAACCAAGTTTATCGTTGTCGAAGGGTCTCTTTTTCAGTTCAAGCCTGTCATTGTTGTAGGCTTTCAATCTCCCATATCTTGACATCGTAGGCAGCCTCAGATGCCGCATCAAAGTATTATCTAAGTCCACCGACCTGTGAAGCCCTTTGTGCCTCTCGGGGACAGATCCAAATGTCGCATTCTACTCTTCCCATGTGCTAGGTAAGTCAGGTAAGTGCTCCAACCCGTCCAAACTAACTCCCTTTTAATCTTTGTACATTATTTGTACACAAACAATGCACAAAGAGGGGCAGCTGTTGGACCCCATTTTGTCCGGGTTGGACATACTAACCCCATTTGGTGTATATACCTTTTTGCCCATGCTATATACCTTGTTGAGCAGGTCCACAATGATCCCATACTTCCAAGGAATGGTTTCTGCTACAAGTCCTTGAAGCACCCCAAGACTAACACCAGGTGATAGAGGATGAAAATATGAGACTAACGCACTTGACCGAGCTCAAATCGGAGTTAAAATGAAGAAGTTATGGCCAAAACAACTTTCGTTGGAAAAAGTCAAAACTTGCCAAAAGACGGTCAATGCCCCTAGTCCAAATCGCCCGAAAAAGTGGCCATACGAAATTCTTCAAAGCATCAATTTAGGCGAATACGGATCTCCCCAAACAATCCCTGGAAAGTTATCCATTTTTGCATTTTAGGTGAAGGGTAAGAAGGTAATTAAAAGTAAACAAAAAACGAAAAACAAAAAAAAAAAAAACTTCGGTGTTGACCATTGACCGTTGACCTGCCGACACTTCGACCCATTGACCTTCGAAGCCTCGAAGCCCCGAAGCCTCGAAGCCTCGAAGCCCAGCTGCCGACACTCCGACCTTCGACTCGCCCTTTCGACCTTCAACACCCTAACTCTCGAAGCCTCGAAGCCCCGCTGCCAACACTCCGACCTTCGACCCTTCGACCCTTGACCCTCGAAGCCTATAACACTCCAACCTTCGACTCGCCCTTTCGACCTTCAACCCCCTAACTCTCGAAGCCTCGAAGCCCCGCTGCCGACACTCCAACCTTCGACCCTTCGACCCTTGACCCTCGAAGCCTATAACACTCTGACCTTCGACTCGCCCTTTCGACCTTCAACCCCCTAACACTTGAAGCCTCGAAGCCCCGCTGCCGACACTCCGACCTTCGACTCTTCTAAACATATGGACCATTATGACGTGAAAGGATTTTATTGCAGCCCTGCCTTCTAAACATTTCAAGGAAGCTTGGAGCAAAATTTCAGACCATTTGGAGGTGCACGTCATATGGCCATATGACATGCAATGTGCCATGCAGCCGGATTTTTGCATTAATTGCTTTGTTTTGTTATTTTAAGCACTTTTCTCTAAAGCACCTAGTCCAAATTATGCTTAGTTCGAGTTGTACTCAAGTTGGAAGAAAAATGGAAACTACTTATCAAAACTACGTCGTTTCGATAAGTGGCAACTGCTGACGGCTAGGGCACTCATTGCACAGCAGTTTTCTCTATAAATAGAGGAGGCAGCAGCCCTTTTGGAGCATGTAGAAAGGGGGGCACGTTTTTAGAGAGAGAGAGAAGCTGACGATTTTGGAGGCTAGGGTTCTGATCCTGGAAGGTGCCGGCCCTAGGAGGTCTGACGGCTGGAGAAGACCTAAAGTTGGAGTTTTGCTGCATCTGCTTGAGGATGATGTTCTTTATTTCTTATTGTTTATCCAAGAACATGTGTGAGTAGTTTCCTTTATCTAGGGGAGCAATGTAGCCCCCTATGTTGTCAAACTGATTGATTGAATATTGAGTTTGTTTAATTGAGATTGCATGTTTTATGTATCTGTTCTTATCTTTTAATATCTGGGCTATACACCTGGGTTTTCTTAGCCTTAGTCTGAGGTTGATCTTTGATTCATAACATATTTGTGATTGGTGTGACCATTATCCTGTCATGAGTATGATAATTAGGCTTTGCATGTTGATGTCATGATGACCATTCAGGCAGACAGCACTTAGAAGGGCTGGCAATGACCAATTGCAGTACCTTGGCTTAGTTATAGCATGTTATCAATTAAATAATCTCAAGAACCTTAAAATCAGTAGAAACAACATAGGGAGGTGAAGTTGTGACCCTAGATGCCTTTAATCCTTGAATCTCAATCCTAAAATCAATTTGCTTTCTTTGTTTATTCAGAAAACCAAACAAAAATTAGATCTTTAGTTATAAAAAGAATTCGTTTTTGCCAAGACATTTTATAGAGCAAGAGTAATTGAGTGGTTTGGTTTAAAAACTAGAGAACTAGACTAATCCCTATGGGTTCGACCCCTTACTTTCTACTATTCTGTTTAGTGCAAACTAAGAGAATTTAATATCTTGAAGAGAGGTTTAACGATGTTAGCTAACTCTTTTTGGGAGGCTAAAAATTTGTCTATTAAATTGGCGCCGTTGTCGGGGATTGTACGGTTAACTAGTTTTTCAAAATGAACATTGAGTGAAATTATTTGAATTCTGATCTTGGTGTTTACTTCTATCTTTTATTTTCTGTTATTTTTTGTTTTATTTATTTATTTTGTCTTGTTCGGAGCTGCTGGATGTGTTCTTGTTGTTTTACTGGAACGTTCACCAGGTGTTTAAAAAATTCTCAGCTGTGTATGCGATGAAGGGAACTTGTGCCATTTAATCCAGAACCTGAACGGATAATTAGAGATCGTCGTAGGGTAGCTAGAGAACCTGCAAGGGAAGCTGAAGAAGCACTGCAAGGTTTAGAGGATACAGTTCTTGAAATTCTGATTAACATGGTGAGCAACAATGCATTTGGTGGAATAGCAATGGATGATCCGCATCAGCACTTGATGAGGTTCTTTCAGATGTGCGACACAATAAAGCTGAACAATGTGTCGGAGGAAGCAATAAAGTTAAGGCTTTTTCCTTTCTCTTTAAAGGATAGAGCTCTTGGATGGTTCAACAGCCTACCTGCTGGTTCCATAAACACTTTGGAGGAGATGCAGACCAAGTTCATGTCCAAGTATTTCCCTCCTGCCAAGGTGATCCAACTTCGAGGGGAAATCAACAGATTTAGGCAAGACGAGATGGAGACTCTCCATGAGGCTTAGGAGAAATTCAAAGATTTGATCCGAAGATGTCCTGATCATGGAAGACCCCAATTGATTCAAATTGAATCATTCTACACTGGTCTTCAGTCTCACTCACAAGACAAAGTGAATGCAGCTGCAGGAGGATGTTTGATGAACTTGGAACCTGACGTAGCTGCTGACCTCTTAGAGAGATTATCATTAGCTGATTGGCAGTGGTCAAATATTCGAACCTCAAGGCCAAAGGAGAAGATAGCTTCAGTTGATAATTCTTCCAATGATATGCAAGAGCAGATTCGGGCTCTAGCTAAAAATATTGAAGTATTATCTCTTAAGGTTGAAGGACCACAGCAAGCTCTACCAGGGGTTGATCAAGGATGGAGTGGAGTGGAAGACGCACATTTTGTTGGCGGAAAGGGGATGTATCAGAAGCAACCTTTTTACCAAGGTCAAGGCTATCCGCAACAACAAAACCAAGGCTATCAGAATAATGCCTTTACTCAGAATCAAAATAGAGGAGGTGAAGCTTCAAATCAGTATAAATATATACCTCCAAGAATGAAGCAGAATCCATATGCTACAGATAATTATTTACAACCACCTCTAGGTTTTGAGCAGCAACAGCAGCCTCACCCTCAGCAACAGAGAAGAAATTATCAGACTAAGAATGAGGTAGCAAAGAGGGAAGGTAGTAATGTGGATGAGAGACTAAGCAGTATGGAGTCTGCCATAAAGAATTTGGAAAAGTTACTAGTGAGTGTGGCACAAAATGCTAACCAAGGAGTCTCCTCCAAAGCTTTTCCCAATGACACAGAGGTTAATCCCAAGGAGAGCTGCAAGGCTATCACTTTGAGAAGTGGTAAGGCACTTAAGGAAGCTGGAGAGCCCAAGACGAAGGCCATACCAGATGCACCAATTCAGCCTTTAGCAGCTGACAATCCGGAAAGAGCTATTGAGGAAGAGCAACAGATGGGAGATAACTAGGAGCAATAACCAACTAAGACTCAACCAGTTAAAGAACAAAGGCCAAGAGAGCTTAGGCCTACAATGCCATTTCCTTAGCGGATGAGGAATCAAAAGATGGAAGAAGAGAATGAATGCTTCATGCAGATATTCAAGAAGCTGGAAATCAATATTCCATTTATTGAAGCTCTTGAGCAGATGCCCAGATGCAAAAAGGTTTTAAAGGACTTCATGCTGAAGAAGAGGAAATACGGCGATCACGAAATTATTGCTGTCACTAATGAGGTGAGCAATGTGGTTCAGAGGAAGTTACCCACAAAGCATAAAGATCCGGGTAGCTTCACTCTACCGTGTGTAATAGGAGAAGCACCACAACAGCAGGCTTTATGTGATTTGGGGGCCAGTATAAATTTAATCTCCTTTGCCCTCTACAAGCAGCTTGGGTTAACAAGAATGAAGCCCACTTCTATATCACTTCAGTTCGCTGACCGGTCCACTGGAAGGCCTGAGGGAATCATAGAAGATGTACTGGTGAAAGTGGGATCATTTATTTTTCCAGCTGACTTTGTGGTATTAGAGATGGAAGAAGCCACGGAAGTTCAGTTACTCCTAGGAAGACCCTTCCTGAGGACAGGGTGTGCTTTGATTGATGTCGCTCAGGGTAAATTAACCTTGAGGATAAATGATGATACCTTAGTCTTCCACATGGAATGGTCTCTGCAAGGGCAAGTAGAGGAAATTTGTCTCTGGATCGAAGATTTCGAGGAATTAGTTGAAGATTACTTGAGCAAGCAGATCGAACAAGAAGATGAAGTGCTTCACACATCAGCGATCCAGCAGCAAGAGGTAGAGGACTTGATTATTGACGAGGAGGAACTAAAATCAAGTCCATTGGAGCAAGCTAAGGAGGAGCATGATGAGAAAACAACTCCAGCGCCAAAACTGAAGGAGTTGCCTGGACACTTGAGGTATGAATTTCTAGATTCCACAAATAGATTTCCAGTAATTATTGCTTCAAATTTAAATGCTTTAGAATGTGAACAATTGCTAGAAATTCTAAGGAAACATAAAAAGGCCGTTGGGTGGAATATTGAAGATATTAGGGGCATTAGTCCAGGGTTGTGCATGCATAAAATCTTAATGAATGATGATTTTCACCCCACTGTTGAAAGACAATGAAGATTGAACCCAGTAATGAAAGAAGTTGTTAGGAAAGAAGTTCTAAAATGGAAAAATGCTGGGATAATTTATGCTATATCTGATAGTGAGTGGGTTAGTCCTTTACATGTTGTGCCCAAGAAAGGGGGCATGACGGTGATTAGGAATGAAAAGAATGAATTGATTCCATCCCGAACTATGACGGGGTGGAGAGTCTGTGTGGACTATAGGAAGCTAAATAAGGCCACTAGGAAGGACCACTTTCCCCTTCCTTTTATTGATCAGATGCTTGATAAGTTGGCTGGGTATAGTCATTACTGTTTCTTAGATGGGTATTCCGGGTACAATCAGATCATGATTAAACCCGAGGACCAGGAGAAAACAACATTCACTTGCCCTTTTGGCACCTTTGCATTTAGGAGGATGTCATTTGGGCCGTGTAATGCACCTGCGACCTTTCAAAGGTGCATGATGGCCATCTTTCAGGGCCTGGTGGAGGAAATAATGGAAGTATTTATGGATGATTTCTCTGTGTTTGGTAATTCTTACCAACATTGCTTAAAGAACCTAGATACTGTCCTAGAGAGATGTGAAGAGAAAGAACTTGTCCTCAATTGGGAGAAATGCCATTTTATGGTAAGTGAGGGCATAGTCCTAGGATACAAAGTGTGCGTAAAAGGTTTGGAGGTGGATAAAGCTAAGATATCCACAATTGAAACCTTGCCACCTCCAACCAATGTGAAAGGGGTGAGAAGTTTCTTAGGACATGCTGGGTTCTATAGAAGGTTTATTAAGGACTTCTCCAAAATAGCTAAACCCCTAAGTGTGTTGTTGGAGAAGGACACAACCTTTGAATTTAATGAAGAGTGTTTAAAAGCTTTTGAGGTCCTTAAGCACAAGCTAGTTACAGCCCCTGTCATAGTTACTCCGGATTGGGAACAACCATTTGAGCTTATGTGTGATGCGAGTGATTATGCTGTAGGGGTAGTTCTAGGGCAAAGGAGAGAGAAAATTTTTAGGGTGATTTGCTATGCTAGTAAGACTCTAGATAATGCCCAACAGAACTATACCACTACTGAGAAAGAGTTGCTAGCTATAGTGTATGGCTGCAACAAGTTTAGATCTTACCTATTGGGGTCTAAGGTTGTTGTTTATACTGACCATGCAGCTCTTAAGTATTTGTTAGCTAAGAAGGAAGCTAAACCACGTTTGCTGAGATGGGTTCTCCTCTTATAGGAGTTTGATCTAGAGATTAGAGACACTAAGGGAGCTTTAAACACTGTTGCAGATCACCTATCTAGACTTGAGAATGTACCTAAGTCTCTACCTATCTCTGATGACTTCCCTGATGAGGCAGTGCTTCAAGTAAGCCAGCTTCCTTGATTTGCTGATATAGCAAACTATTTAGCCACTGAGTTTATACCTAAGGGATTTGATTACCACCAACGGAAGCGGTTTATAGTGAATGCAAAGAAATATATTTGGGAAGATCCTATCCTCTATAGGCGGTGTGCTGATCAAATCATTAGGAGGTGTGTCCCTGGGGAGGAGATGGATGCTATCACGCATCAGTGTCATGCATCACATTATGGGGGCCACTTTGGAGTGCAAAGAACAGTAGCTAAGATAATGCAATGTGGGTTTTATTGGCCCAACATGGTTAAAGACACCTATGTCTTCATTAAAACTTGTGATAGATGTCAAAGGGTAGGTGTACTGTCTAGGAAGAATGAGAGGCCTTTAACTGGAATCCTTCCAGTTGAAATTTTTGATATTTGGGGCATAGACTTTATGGGGCCTTTCCCTATTTCTGATGGGTATTCATACATTCTGTTGGCTGTAGATGTGTCCAAGTGGGTTGAGGCAATACCAATGAGAGTGAATGATGCTAGAGTGGTGACTAAATTCCTTACCAGAAACATCTTTAGCCGTTTTGGGACACCAAGGGCCATTATTAGTGATGAGGCTAGTCATTTTTGTAACAAATTGTTTGACAAATTGTTGTCAAAGTACGGAGTCAACCATAGGAAGTCCTTAGCTTACCACCCACAAGCTAATGGACAAGCTGAGGTGTCCAACAGGGAAATCAAAGCTATCCTTGAGAAAACTGTTGGAGGAAATAGAAAGGATTGGTCTCAAAGGCTTGATGAAGCCTTATGGGCTTATAGGATAGCCTACAAGACTCCCATTGGAATGTCCCCTTACAGAATCCTATATGGGAAGCTTTGTCATTTACTTGTGGAATTAGAACACAAGGCTCAATGGACCTTGAGGAAATTAAACTTTGATCCACAAGAAACCAAGAAACTGAGAATGACTTAATTAATCCAAGAACGAGAACCTTCCCACCCGTGAAGCTCTCTCTCTCTCTAAAAACGTGCCCTCCTCTCAAGATGTCTCTTTAGGGCCTGCTACCCCCTATTTATAGAGGAACCTGCTGTGCAATGTGTGCCCTAGCTGCTAGCTGTCGTCATTAATCAAAACGGCATAGTTTTGATAAGTGACGGTGATTTTACCTTTCAGCCATTATACAACTCAAACCAAGCACAATATGGACAAGGCTCTTTAGGAAAAGATCATCAGCATACAAAAATAAAGGTCCCCGTGCAAAAATATTGCTGCACGTGACAATGCCATGTCATGTGCAAGCTCTAAATGATCTGAAATTCATCCCCAAGCTTCCTTGCATCATGTAGAAGGCTCCCATGCAATAATATGCCTGCACGTGACAATGCCATTGTCACGTGCACATCAAAAATGCCTCCTCTTGAGCTCATCTTTCGTTTAAAGCCCCCTCATCAATATATAAAGTGATTAAGCTGATGTGTGTGAAAACAAATCACCTAAAAACCTGCCAAACAACTCAAAAACACATATATTGAGGCAACAGTATCTTCCTAAGGGTTGGGGCAAATATATATGAAATATAGTGCAATTAGACTTTAATCATGCTCTTAAGCACCCTAAATATACAATAGAATAACGGCATAAATGCACGTTATCAAACACACCACACTTGAACCATTGCTTGTCCTCAAGCAGAAACATACAAGCATGCAAAAAGAATTCAAACACACAGGCAAACAGAAAGATAAATAAAATAACAATCAAGGAGAATCATGGTTTCCTAAGCATGCAACTCTATCATGATGAAATGGGAATTTAAGCAACCAAAATGAATCATAATTTAACTCACTCATGTCCATATCACAAAGTCCAACAACCATGCAATATCATCACTGAAAACTCAGATATCAGCAAGCATTCATGATAAAATAGCTCCTAGCTTCCCTTAAAGTTCTTACCAAGGATAAAGATGCCTCACTCAAATATAAACTCTTTTTTCTCTCAATCTCACACCCAATAATAGTACCTAGTAGTTATCAAAAGGGATGATAAACTCCTCTCAACGTTTTCCATTGGCTATTGATTAAGTTCTTGCCAAGCAAACATGAGAGTTCCTTATTGTGCTCATCAAAGAAAACACACCCTCTATTCTACTGTGTATGGAAACTCACACACTATTCTATACAAACACAACTCAGCCATTGTGGCTTTTATTCTGAACATTTTTTTGTTTTTTTTCACACTTCTTTTAAATAATAACCTTATAAGGTTGCATTTTATGCTCTCCCTTGATGGATTATTCACTTTTTTTATTACATAACTCATAAATAAGACTAGCTTTTTCTAATGATACCCTTTGCCATTTTTGCTAAGTAGGGAGAGACAGAAATGCAATGATGTCTCACATCCCATTATCCAATTAGGTGATGGGCTTTTTCACATTGTGCATCACAGCCTTCTATATAAATAACACAACAAAACAGAAACTAGGATACATAAGAAGTCAAAGTGACTTAAATGGCCCTGTATCACTAGCAACACACCAAGCACTGAGCACTCATAAGTAGTCATCATGCTTACTTAACTCCTACCATTAAATAACCAATGTTACAAGTCAAGAGGATCAAAGAAAACTATTACCCCATAAACCATGAATATCACTCAAGGGCTAGAAAGAGGTTTTTCTCATTTTCTTTCACTCAACTCTAAGGGTCACTAAGTATTATCCTAGCATGTCATGCTCAGCTAATATTCAAATTCTAGCTCCAAAAACATAGTGATATCATTCAAGAGATATAGACATGATTAAACCAGATCATAACACACCTTAATTACCTTAACACCCTTATCACAACATGATACTAATGTGGCATAAAAAATTAAAATTTAAGCCAAAATTGTATACCTAGTATCCATGCCTCTCCACATGCAAATCACACATTCAAGCAACTCAAACAATCACACAAAAAAAAAATAAAGGACAACAAAAACAAACAAACCAAACACTTAAACAAAAACAAGACATGCAATCACACAACATAAAGGACAAACAAGTGGCTTAAGTCACTCCCCACACCAAACTTAAAAGTATGCTATGTCCTCATGGCATGAAGTAAGGAGCAGGAAGATACTTACCTGTCGGTGGATTTCTCCCCAATTGCTGAGCTGAGAAAACACATTTTCTTTTATTTGACCTAGGAGGCAAGCTCAGATGAAGTCGCATGCAGAACAAAAGTTGCTCCAAATGGTGTAAGTCACATGTCCTCCAAATTTCAAAGCAATCGGACAAAAGTTGCCCTTGCACGTGACATGGCCATTGTCACAGGCAGGGCCAAATTGGCTCAAAATTTTCCAGTGGGTCCCTCATGCATTGTAAATCAAAAGTTCCTTCTGCATGGCACATTGGTTCGGACTCTTTACCCTATTAAAATACTATTTTCTATTTTTCACCTAGAAGATAGCCTTGTGGATATCACGTGCAAAAGAAGAAATTGCTCCCCATACCTTTAGCTACCTTCCACAACAATTTCAAAGCCAAAGGACTCTGCACGGCATATTGGTTCTCACGTGCATTGTCACTTGCAAGTCGTTTGTGGCTCAAATGTGCTCCATTTTTTGCTCAAATTTCACTGATTGGTAGGTCCTTCTTCAAGGTACAAAATGTGTCAAATGCCCTTGCATGATTCCCACTTGAAAATCCCTTGTGTCTTTGAGTTGCAACTTGGGCTGTATAGAGAAATCCTGAAGTCCAAAGCCCAAATAAGAAGTTCTAAGCCTACAAAAGGGTTAGTGAAGACCAAACTATATCTCCTGCGCCATGGTTAGCAAACAACAAACAAAAGTAAAATAAATATAAAAGAAAAGCGATTGGGTTGCCTCCCAGCAAGCGCTTTATTTAAAGTCTGTAGCTAGACTAAAAGATATAATTATGAAATCTCAAAAGAGAGGGAATCAACAATCTCCCTCTGTGTTGGGTCATAATAAAGTTTTAGTCTATTGCCATTAACCCAAAATTTCTTGCCATCTTTAGCTTGGAGCTCAAAGCTCCCATATGGCTTCTTATCAGTTATCATAAATGACCCCATCCATTTGGATCTCAACTTCCCTGGAAACAACCTCAATCTAGTGTTGAACAAAAGCACCTTTTTCCCCAGGGTTAAACATTCTTTGTTTAGTTGCCTATCATGCTATAGGCATCCATCCTAAATTCTTTTAACTCAACTAATTGAGTCATCCTCAGCTCCTTGGTCTCTTGTGGATCAAAATTTAATTTTTTCAAGGCCCATTGAGCCTTGTGTTCTAATTCCACAGGCAAATGACAAGACTTCCCATAGAGGATTCTGTAAGGGGACATGCCAATGGGAGTCTTGTAGGCTATTCTATAAGCCCATAAGGCTTCATCAAGCCTTTGAGACCAATCTTTTCTGTTGGATCAAACCCAGAATTTGGATAATGCTGATAAAGCCCTATGTAATTTGATTTGAGACCTTTGTTGTTTTGTCTTAAGTCATTGCAGAAGATATGATCTTCATCCAGATCTACACTTGTGAGAGCAAAGCTAAGGATAGGATACATAATCCTGATCTAGGTGAGAATGAGTGTCGTCAAACACTTGGTATATAACCAAGTCTTTACTTCATACGGAATAAGGATCATTCATGCGGACTAAGAACCTTAAAGCCACGGACTAAGAAATTCACACCTAATACTTCAAATGGACTAAGTCAAATAGATATAGAGTAAGAATCTTAGTCTACAAAGTCGCATGGAATAAGAGAGTCGTCACGGAGTTGGAAAGTTAAGTCTTCCACTCAACCGGACTAAAGTAAAGAAGACACGAAGTAAGGAATCCGAGTCTTCCATACATGCGGAGTAAGGAAGCACTTCTACGGAATAAGGACTTGAGTCTTTATTCGCACGGAGTAAGAAAACTAGATGCGGAGTAAGGAATCCGAACCACTCACTCATGCGGAATAAGGATATGCTGATACGGAGTAAGCCATCCGTTTCTTTAACTCATGCGAGAGTAAGGAAACTAGATGTGGAGTAAGGAAGCGCTGATGCGGAGTAAGCACTCCGACCTTCTCTTTCATACGGAGTAAGGAAGCGCTTACACAGAATAAGGATTCCAGTACCAAATTGATATGGAGTAAGTAATCAGTATTACGGAGTATGGATCCAAGCTTAGTTTAGCACGGAGTAAGGAACCTTACACCGGATTCAAGAAGGTGCTACCTCAACTTATCTCTTCATATTCAAAGTCACTAGCTCGCTGCTTCCCGATGTGAGACAAACTTGTTGAAAACCTAAAGCATCTTACACGTGGATCATCTGGATATGTGGACACAACTTTAACTATACTTGGGAACTTACAAAGAATCTTATGCATTGCAAACCCAAGATCTTAAAGACCACATCTGCAGCAATTGAGGCAGAGAGATTTCAGAGACAGTAAATGTGCACAATGTCCGAAACAACAAGTTCCAAGGTTGTCTCTTGTGGATGTTGCTATAAATAGCAACACTTGTACACTTTATTAGTGTGTATAAGTGAACGTGTAATAGGTTTGTGTATGTACCAAAAAGCTCATTGAGATCATAGAGGCTAGTGTGTGTGTACTTGTAAACAGAGTGTTAAAGAGTTGTTAAGTAGGTCTCAAAGCTTTCAAGCTTTAGTCTGCTTCCAATTTTGTTGTACTTATCATACTGATAATAAAACAAAATACTTCCACTATCTGGTTATCTTCCGCATTGATTCTATCTCTTAACCAGATAAGTGTTGTCGTAATGACCCGTGTTTTGGGATGTGTGAAGTTAGTCGCAGTTTTGCCTTTTGAGGGGCAATTTTCTAGTTTTTGGGGAACTTCTACTCATGGACTTCAGCCAATTCATTTTATTTACCAAATAGGGGACTTTTGATGAAAGAGGGCAGCCTAGGGAGGCAGAAATAGAGTGCACGTCATATGGGGCATTATGACGTGCAAGGTTTTTATTGCATGCCTGCCTTCTACATGATTCAAGGAAGCTTGGGGTAGAATTTCACATCATTTGGAGCTGCATATGACGTGCATTATGGCGTGCAACCATATTTTTGTACCGTCACATTGGTTTTGTTAGTCTAATAATCTTTTCCCAAAGGACCATGTTGGAATTATGAGTATTTTGTCTTGTATGGATGCGGAAAGGTTGTAGCTTGTGTGATCAAAACTACATCGTTTTGATGCTGGGTTTCACTTAATCAAAACTACATCGTTTTGTTGTTGTGGTGTCTATATAAAGGGGTTCAAGCTTAGGTTTAGGGTTCTTTGGTTTCTTTTGCCGTCGCAGCCACCGAGAGAGAGAGAGAGAGAGAGAGAGAGAGAGAGAGAGAGAGAGAGAGAGGGGAGGGAGGGAACCTCCGGATTGTTGCCATGGTGGTTCGCGTGGGTGGACGGTGTTTAGCGTGGAGGCAGCAGCAGAAGGACACTTGCAAGGTAGGCGTTCTGTCTTCTTGTACCTAATCCGGGGTTAGGCCCTGTGGTGAATAAACTGTTGGATATCGTTCTTGTTGTTATATTATTTATATGTAAATTCATATAGGTTGACCTCCTATAGGCCCAAGTGTTTGAGATTATGCTTGTGAGGCCACGCATGCCAAGTGTTTGAGATTATGCTTGTGAGGCCACGCATGTCAAGTGTTTGAGATTATGCCTGCGAGGCCATGCATGCTATGTGTTTGTTGTTATGCTTGAGTCACTGTGCATATTATGTGTTTGTTGTTATGCCTGAGTGACTGTGCATATTATGTGTTCGCTGTTATGCCGGAGTGACTGTGCCTATTATGTGTTCGATGTTATGCCTGAGTGGCTATGTGTACTGTTTTGTGGAACCCGGTGGCTGTGGAAGCCCGGGACTGTTTTGTGGAACCCGGTGGCATTGGAAGCCCGGGACTATTCTTGGAACCCGGTGGCTGTGGAAGCCCAGGATTGTTCTTGTGTTAGCCTGTGTGGCTATGGAAATGATTGTATTTGCTGATATGGTTTGTTATTATATCTATTAAAATAATTTGTATCACGACACTGCACTACTACACATGGCATGTAGATGCTAGGAGCATGGGATGGGTTGGGGAGACATGATCCCTACTGAGCCATGGTTGCTCACCCCTCTTACCGTGTTGTTTTCTTTACAGGGACCTACATGCGTTAGGTGGGAACACCAAGGTGGAAGACCTGCTTGTGGATTTGCCTACTGTTATTGGTGTTTTGTTGTTTCTGTGAGAGCTTTGTAACCCCAGTGGGGAGATATTGTAATAAGGAATTTAATTGTAATAAAGGCAAGTTGTTTGGGCTTGTATACATTTACTCTGGTTGTGCTTTATAAAGATAATTGATTTCATCTGTGAATATCTGTTGTCGATGCGTACGATGTCCTGCGTGGATGTTTGATTATATCTTAACCTCTTGCCTGCCGGGTGGGTAAAGGGGAGTCACGAACCGGTTTCCTCGGGCTAGAAATTCGGGGCGTGACAGTATGGTATTAGAGCATAGTCTAGTTGGCCTAGGGTAGTGGGCGGATCTGGTTATCTTGAGTCCTTTGGAGGAGCCTGGAGGGACGTGCCTGATCAACACGGTCCTCTCGGAGCCTCTAAGGTGTACTTGGGGTAGTCCAGAGCTGAGGTAGGATTTGCATGCATTGGCATTAGGGCACTAGTTGCATTTGTTGTTATGTGTGAAGGTGTGGATAACTGTTAAAACTGTAATTGTGATAAAAGAAAAATGTGAATAATGTGATAAGGTGAGAACTGTACAACTCTGATTTTTCTTGAAATACCTTGAGCATGACTACAAGGAAAGGTCCTTGTTTATTTGAGTTGTGTGCAATGTGGATTGATGCAATATGAAATGTGATACGCCTTGTGATAGTAGAATTGATAAATGGGGTAGAAGTAGTGACACGCGATAGATTATGAATGTGTTTTGACGGTTGACTTTCTTACTTCGTGTAGTAAGAATGCCACTGAGGAGAGTGACAAGTGCGTCTGGGGCAGTGGCTGATGGGTCATCTGCCCATGAGGGTCCGGGTGCGGGGCAGTCCGCTGGAGGACATGCGCTGTTGCTGGCGTAGCTGCGAGAGGGCATTCGACTGGAAGTCCAGGAGCTGAGGGAAGGTATCCGGCAATAAGTTCGGGAGGAGGTGCGCCATGAGATGGCGGCACAGCAGGTGGTGCCACCACCACCGCCACCACCAGCGGGGGAGTTACCTCGGGAGCGTGAGAGTTCGCTGGGCGGCGTACCGATTCGTGCAGAGGATGACGTGGTGACACGGTTCCGAAAGGAACAACCTCCAAGGTTCAATGGAGAAGGTGATTCCGTGGTAGCTGAGCATTGGCTGAGGCAGATCGAGCATGTATTTTCCTTTCTTCTACCCCGGGAGGAGGATAAGGTGAGACTGGCCATTCGGCAGCTGGAAGGGAATGCTTTGGAGTGGTGGCTAAGTGTCGCGGGAAGCCGTGTAGTGCAGTTTATGCTTTGGGAGGAGTTCTTGCAGCTCTTCCATGATGAGTTCTTCCTGGAGTCTTTGAGGTGCTAGAAGAGGGAGGAGTTTGGCAGCTTGAGGCAAGGATCAAGGACGGTGCCTGAGTACGAGCGCGAATTCCAGAGCTTGAGTAGATTTGCTCCCGAGACAGTGGCTAGGGAGGATCTAAAGGCCCATAAGTTCACCTTGGGTCTTAGGCCAGCCCTTAGGCAGAGAGTGGCGATCTTGCGCTTGAGGACTTATGCTGAGGTTGTGGAGACGGCTCGTATCGCTGAGAGAGAGCTGGATGATGGGAGGCAAGCCCATCAGGGTCGCCAGTTGTAGGGCGGATCTGAACGTGATTCAGGGCCCAAGAGGCCCAAGACTGAAGAGAGAGATAACAGTTCCTTCCGCAGTAGGGGACAGACATCGTTGAACCCAGGGAGGTCTAGCTTTGGCGGCAACAAGCAGGGAGGTCCAGCAGGAGGTCTCCCCAGTGGTTGTCATTGCTATGGGGAGCAAGGCCACTTCAGGAGGGAGTGTCCAAAGAAGGACTGGAGATACAATAGCTGTGGACGAGAGGGCCATCTGAGCCAGGTTTGCAGGAGTGGGAACAGGGGAGCAGGAGGCATGGCATCCAGCATGAAGAGTGACGCCAGTTTTCGTGCACCAGCATAGAGACCAGCTCGTTAGTGGCAGGCTAGTCAGGCAGGATCCAGTCAGACCCGACCTTAGGGGAGGCCGGAGCGGCAGCAGACTGAAGCTGGAGGCAGCCTTGGCAGGAAGCGCCCAGTGAGTGAGCTGACCAGTGGCACGGGCCAAGGGAGGGTGTTTGCGCTGGAGGTGACGTACTGATAGGGCGTTTTTGTCGCACGAACGCTCTCAAAATAATTTTTATAAACCTAACTAACCTGTAAAAGGGTAAGTCAGGGTCGATCCCACAGAGATACAGTTGAAAATCTATAACTTAATTGCGCTCCTATTGTCTAAGCAAATAATGGTAGAGAAATTAAATAAAGAAAGAAAAATAAAAAAATAAAACAAAACAATCCTAGAGAAAAGGAAAAATAAGGAATAAAGGTCTAAGGGATGAGGTTCACCATAATTTCCAATCCGTAATTGTATGGTTTAATTAATCATTCCTATTAATTCTCTAACATGTGAAGGTGGCTGATCCTAATGTAACTGCCAACCGCTTTCGCGCAAATAGCAGCGTGCCTAACCCCAGCAGCGGCCTACTCTCGTGACCCACTGAAATAGGATCAAACCCATTAATAGGTGATCAACCAAGATTCCTCCTAGGATCACGAACTACTCTCGTGACACGCAAGTCCTAGGTCTCATTCTATAGTTCCGATAATCGAGGTTCACCTTTCGGTCCTTCCCCCAATTATCCAAGACATGTAATAGGTTCGCGACGCCCAAACACGGATTCAATTAATAGAATGAAATCGTTTATGAAAAAGATAAGAAATAATTAAATAAAAACACATACAATCAAGAAATTAAGATTGGGCTACCCCCAATTCCTAGGAAGAATGGATTATCTCATGAGAATTTGAATAAACATATTTATATATAAAATCATGAAATTAGGATTACAATGGGAGAAAAAAAGATGAACCAACCTATCACGAAGGCATACAAACAATCCTCTCCCAAAACCAAAGTGTTTTTTATCAAAATCACATAAAATTCTCCGAAATGAAAAGAAAAATCTAAAATCAAAGCTATGGTTCTTGGGCCGCCAAGGACGGCTCCCCAATGGTTTAGAATCCCTAACTCTAACATAAACATGGCCCTTATATACTCCCCCAATTATTATAATAAAATAATTAAGAAAAATATATAAAATAAAAAGAAAAAGGAGAAATGTCGTCGACACAGGCCATGGCCACCAAAAACCGTGGCCATGGCGACAGTACGCTGGATATTTGTGAAGGTCAGTGTCCATTAATTTTGCGGCCATGGCGAGAACTTAATTGTGAACAGTAAAAGACACCTACCATGGTCAGGCACTGCGCGGCCATGGCGTGTGTAAAGTACTTTTTAGTTGTCCAACACCATCTGATGCCAATTTTGCCCTTTTTCAGCTTTGTTTGGGCCAAATTGCTCCAAGTACCTACAAAACACACCAAAATACACAAAAAACAACAAAAATACTAAAAACACATATTAATCAAATACAACAAAACGCAAACACAATAAACACTATAAAATCCATTAAAATAAGGGATGAACACATACAAAAAATGCATATAAAATGGGTTCATCAAAATCCCTCATACTTGCCTTTTGCTTGTCCCCGAGCAAGGATTAAATTAAACACACAATCACACAAAAATGGAAAATAAGAAAATCAAAAACACAAATGAGAATATGGGTAATTCCAAATATGCAAGCACCATACAAAAGAGAATGAAATGCTAGCAAGGAATGAGCAAAGGCAACCCTAAGCTTTTACATGACCTTCCCCACACTTAGTCCAACAATTACATGTTTTCCTAGCTAAGGGTCTAAGGAACAACCAAATTAATCAAATAATAGAGCAAATAACCATAAATTCTTGGAGTCCTCTCAATAGAAGCCGAAAATATCTCACTCAAGTGGTAGTCTCACATCACTCAACACTCAAAACCTCCATAGGTTTTTAGACCGTAAGAAAGTAAAAGCAAGTCCCTTATTGTGGTGACACAACAATTCTTACCACAAACCAAATGCCTTTGCCAACATGCCACCATGAGAGGTAAGCTACCAATTATGATGCTCTAAACTAACAACATAAGGCTCAATCTTATCTCTTTTTAATAATAAACATTCAAATAATTGCAACTCTTTTTCTTTTCAAACTAAGTGGCATAAATATATATGTTAATAATGAAACATGGAGTTTACAAAATCAACATTCCCTTGGGCCTAAATATCAAGATTATGCCACAAGGATTACAAATAAAAGTATCCCATTTACATAAAATGCCACAACTATGAGAAATAAAACATAAAATAGCCAAATATACATGGTTGGCCAAGTCACCTATAAATGGCAAACAACAAAGCTCTTATTCTTTCTGTTTTCTTTCTTTCTTTCTTTCTTTTTTTAGATTTTTTTCTTTTTTTTTTTTTTTTTTTTTTTTTTTTTTTTTTTCAAATTTGAGCCACACCCTAAAGAGCACCAATCTAGGCAACTGACATCAAAGGAACATGTGACTCTAGCCCAACATTCAAGCACTAACGCATCACCACAACACAACTATACAAGCACTTGCCCAAGATCATCAACCAGGAGGCTAATCACACTTAAAAAGAACAAAGGATGCATGGACAGTATCGCTCTTAACACACAACTGCAAGAAAATATAAGATATTCACCCTAGAATTGAAAAACTAAAGAAAGAACCCAAGTCCTAGCTCAAACATGCAATGATCTCATCCTAAGCACAAGAAAAATAATGCATAGGCCTAAAGGCATAATTACCCAAACCAAACCATACATAGCACCTCAAGCATGGTAAATAGCAAGAATAAAAAAATTTCACTAAAACTAGCATATTAAGAATATTCCCATAATATCTCCAGACTCATGTAAATAGTCATGCAATCAAACACAAAACAAAACAAGGATAAACAATCATGCAGATTCTCCCCCACACTTGAAAGACACAATGTCCTCATTATGAAAGGGAATAAACACCCACACAAAGCATGTAAGAACACATAGCAAACAATAAAATAAAACAAAAGAGGAAAGGCATATAGAGGGTGAAAGGGTTTTATTTCAAAAATCAAACACACCAGAAAATAAAATAAAATAAAATAAAATAAAACGAGGATAGGAAAAAAGAAAAAAAATGACCCAATCAGGAGGCCAAGGCGAAAAAGATAAATCATAAAAAAATAATAAAAACAAATACCACGGCTTTATCAGATGGCCGTGGTGTGTAGGAGAGATCATACCTGTGCGGAATTAAAGGAACTCCTACGAAACCTCTAATTAGCCAACGGGGTTGCAGAGGAAGGTCTCGCAAGCTTAGGCCCTGTAGGTGAGGGGCTACACACAAGCAAGAAAAACAAAAACAAAAACTACACCTATAACTAGAAAAAGAAAAAGAAAAAGAAATAGGTAAAACAAATAAATTACAAAGGGAGTGAGAGGGGGGTTTATAATATTCAATGACTGTTACCTCCTCAGAATTATAGCAAGATGGACTAGTTACCTTAGGACTTACCTGCCCGGGTTCTTGGACATGCAACTGGGAGTCATCAATAATTACCTGTTCGGGAAAATCTCCCTCGGCAAGGGTCCCATATAAATGCCCAACTCTAGCTGTGCTGTCAACCAGTGGTGCAGACCCTGCATGGTAGCTATCAATGATATCATCATTGGCCCTGCAAGATAAATCAATATACAACGGGGATCAAGAAGAAGTACTATGCCCATTCACACTAAAGTCATCGATCTCCCTAAAAGGATGCTCACTCTTTAATCCTATATGGTCAATATGCTCACATGGTGCATCAATGCCAAAATTAGAGGGACTACTAGAAAGGATAAAAAAATCCAAAAAAAATTTAACCCTAAAATCAAGCTCTCGGTCTCCTCTATGGATTCTAGTAAGGTATGAAGTTTATCCTCACAGGCATTCAAATTAATAAGACAATCAAAAACAGTGTCATGAGTTTCCTTAACTAGGTCCTCAAATGTAGCCTCATAAATGGTAGAGTTTTCTAAGACTTTTACCTCTTTATGCAATTCATGAATGGTGGAACAAAGAGATTCCATCCCACCATTATCCTCATAAGATATAAGAAGGGCACATAAATTCAAAAAACAAGTATTAGCCATATGGTCACCACTTCCACAATGAGTGCAAAACACAAGAGGTAATGAATTAGCATATGCATTATAAGCACCATAAAAATTAGGATCATCAGGAGTGACACCTAAATGCAGTTGGCTGAGCTGCCTAATAGTAGCGTGTGGACATCGAGAGGGCTCATGCTCACCACCATAAAACATACAACGAACCGGCATTTTCAAAGAAAATAAAGCACACTGCCGATTAGAGAGGAGAAGAGAAGAAAAAAAAAAGAAAATGAAAAGAAAAAAATGACAAATAATTTTTTTAAAAAAAAGTAGCACCTAAAATTAACAAATAAATAAATAAAATAGCAATAATAATAAAAAAAACTAACAAAATATTGTTTTTTTTTAAAGCAAACAAAACAACAATAAAAAAAACACAATAATAAAAAAACAAATAAAATAAATAAAATCACACAAGGAAATGAAAAACAAAACCAAACACACATATATACATGCTTAGTCCAATTTTCACACGTTCGGCTAAAGTTCCCAAAAATTGCGGTGTCCCCGACAACGGCGCCAATTTGATAGGGCATTTTTGTCGCACTAACGCTCTCAAAATAATTTTTATAAACCTAACTAACCTGTAAAAGGGTAAGTCAAGTTCGATCCCACAGAGACACAGTTGGAAATCTATAACTTAATTGCGCTCTTATTGTCTAAGCAAATAATGGTAGAGAAATTAAATAAAGAAAGAAAAATAATAAAATAAAAAAAATAAAACAAAAGAATCCTAGAGAAAAGGAAAAATAAGGAATAAAGGTCTAGGGGCTGAGGTTCACCACAATTTCCAATCCATAATTGTATGGTTTAATTAATTATTTCTATTAATTCTCTAACATGTGAAGGTGGTTAATCCTAATGTAACTGCCAACCGCATTCGTGCAAATAACAGCGTGCCTAACCCCAGCAGCAGCCTACTCTCGTGACATGCTGAAATAGGATCAAACCCATTAATAGGTGATTAACCATGATTCCTCCTAGGATCACGAACTACTCTCGTGACACGCAAGTCCTAGGTCTCATTCTATAGTTCCGATAATCGAGGTTCATCTTTCGGTCCCTCCCCTAATTATCCAAGACATGTAATAGGTTCGCGACGCCCAAACACAGATTCAATTAATAGAATGAAATCGTTTATGAAAAAGATAAGAAATAATTAAATAAAAACACATACAATCAAGAAATTAGGATTGGGCTACCCCCAACTCCTAGGAAGAATGGATTATCTCATGAGAATTTGAATAAACATATTCATATATAAAATCATGAAATTGGGATTACAATGGGAGAAAAAAGATGAACCAACTTGTTACAAAGGCATACAAACGATCCTCTCCCAAAACCAAAGTGTTCTTTATCAAAATCACATAAAATTCTCCAAAATCAAAAGAGAAATCTAAAATCAAAGCTATGGTTCTTGGGCCGCCAAGGATGGCTCCGCAATGGTTTAGAATCCCTAACTCTAACATAAACATGGCCCTTATATATTCCCCAAATTATTACATTAAAATAATTAAGAAAATTATATAAAAGAAAAAGAAAAAGGAGAAATGTCATCGACACAGGCCATGGCCACCAAACACCGTGGCCATGGCGACAATACGCTGGATATTTGTGAAGGTCGGCGGCCATTAATTTTGCGGCCACAGCGAGAACTTCGTCGTGAACAGTAAAAGACGCCTGCCATGGTCAGGCACTGCACGGCGATGGCCTGTGTAAAGTACTTTTTAGTTGTCCAACACTATCTGATGCCAATTTTGCCCTTTTTCAGCTTTGTTTGGGCCAAATTGCTCCAAGTACCTACAAAACACACCAAAATACACAAAACACACCAAAACACAACAAAAATACTAAAAACACATATTAATCAAATAAAACAAAACGCAAACACAATAAACACTCTAAAATCCATTAAAATAAGGGATGAACACATACCAAAAATGCATATAAATGGGTTCATCACGTACCAGGAGGAGGCTGAGCTACCACCCCCACCGGTAGAGGGTGGAGTAGGACCATCGATGGTTAGAGGTACCCTTTTGATCTCTCGTACGTTAGCTTCTATTCTTTTTGATACGGGAGCATCGTGTTCTTTCGTTGCTGAGCTTGTAATAGATAGCTTGGGGTTAGTTTGTGTGGAGGCAGCGAGGCCCCTAGTTGTTGAGTCTCCAGTGAAAGGTATGATTGAGGTGCAGCGTGTTTGCTGTGACTGTGTGTTAACCATAGGAGATGTAGAGCTTAGTTTTGATTTTCATGTGATGCCTTTGAGGACGTTTGACCTGATCTTGGGTATGGATTGGATTATGGCTTTCCAGGCCAAGATAGATTGTTATCGGCGGCGTGTATCATTCGTGACACCTACAGGGACTTCTTGCACCCTACAGGGGGAGTGGGACTGTGATACGAGTCGAGCTAGGCCAATGCTGGACCAGTGGGGTGCCATTACCCATAGGTTGGTAGCCCTGACCTTTGCTAAGTAGGGGAAAGTGGAAAAGAGAGTGTGGCTAGCAGTTGTTGACCAATTTCAGGATGTCTTTCCTGACCAGTTGAGGAGTTTACCTCCTAAGAGAAGTGTGGAGTTCACCATTGAATTGTTACCGGGGATTGGTCCAATCTCCCAGGTAGCATATCGTATGGGGCCAACCGAGTTGAGGGAGCTTTAGAGGCAAATAGAGCAGTTGGTGGACCAGGGGTATATCAGACCGAGTACCTCACCTTGGGGTGCTCCGGTGCTCTTTGCAAAGAAGACAAATGGCATGCTTCGCCTCTGCATTGACTACAGGAAGCTGAATTCGGTGACTGTGAAAAACAAGTATCCATTGCCTCGGATAGATGACCTATTCGACTAGTTGAGTGGGGCCCAGTGGTTTTCCAAGATAGATCTGCGATCGGGGTATCATCAGTTGAGGGTTAGGGAGGAGGACATCCCTAAGACTGCTTTTCGGTGCAGGTATGGACACTATGAGTGGGTAGTGATGCCTTTCAGGCTCACTAACACACCAGCAGTGTTCATGCATTTGATGAACCAGGTCTTCGCTCCATATTTGGATTCCTTTGTGGTGGTGTTTATAGACGATATTCTGGTGTATTCTAAGATGGAGAGGGAGCATGTGGAGCATTTGGCAACAGTGTTACAAACCTTGAGGGACCAGTAGTTGTTTGCTAAATTTAGTAAATGTGAGTTTTGGATGCAGAAGGTCCATTTTCTTGGCCATGTGGTGTCAGCTGAGGGAGTTAGAGTGGACCCAGCCAAGATTGAGGCTGTGGCATCGTGGGAGAGGCCAACCAATGTTTTCGAGATTCGTAGCTTTCTTGGCTTGGCAGGGTATTACCGTCGTTTTGTAGAGGGATTCTCCCGTTTGGAAGCTCTTATGATGGCGTTGACCCGGAAGGGAGTGAAGTTTGAGTGGACTGACAAGTGTCAGCAGACGTTTGAGGCTCTCAAAACCCATTTGACCACTGCACCGGTGTTGAGGTTACCTCGGGAAGATATCTTATATGAGGTATATTGTGATGCGTCCAGGGTTGGTTTGGGGTGTGTGCTTATACAGGAGCACAGTGTGGTAGCTTATGGGTCGAGGCAACTGAAGCCGCATGAGCAGAATTACCCTACTCATGATCTTGAGTTGGCGACTGTCATCTTTGCCTTGAAGAGTTGGCAACATTACCTTTTGGGGGAGAAGTTCGTAGTGTTTTTTGATCACAAGAGCCTTCAATACATCTTTACTCAGAAGGACTTGAATTTGAGGCAGAGGAGATGGGTGGAGTATTTGCAGATCTTTGACTTTACTCTTGCCTATACCCCGGGCGAGGGTAATGTTGTGGCTGACACGTTGAGCAGAAAAGGGAAAGCTGAGGTGGCCGTGAGAGAGTGGAAGCTGATGGAGTAGTTGGCGATGTTGCAGCTACAGCCTGTTGTTCGTGATGGTGGGACAGTCCTGAGTCCTTTGGTTGTTGTGCCTGAGCTGTACCAGCGCGTCCGGGAGGGACAGTTGGGTGACATTGAGTGTGAGGTTCTCAGTGCCCGTATTGAGGCTGGTGAGCTATCTGAGGGCTAGACAGAGGGTCCTGAGCATGAGTTGTCTTTTTAGGGGCAGCTAGTAGTGCCTTTTTCTCTCCGGGATGAGGTGATGAGAGAGTTTCATCAGTCTAGGCTTGCCGTGCATCCAGGGGGTACGAAGATGTATCATGCGCTTCGAGGACATTTTTGGTGGCCTGGGATGAAACGAGATGTAGCTTCATTTGTTTCGAGGTGCCTCACTTGTCAACAGGTGAAGGCTGAGCACCAGCGGCCAGCAGGCATGTTATAGCCGTTGCCAATAGCCGAATGGAAGTGGGACCACATAGCGATGGACTTTGTGACTGGTCTTCCACCCACCACTGGGTGGAAGGACATGATATGGGTAATTGTGGACCGGCTGATCAAGTTGGCCCATTTTCTTGCTGTGCGAGAGCGGGATTCCATCGGAGCTCTGAGTCAGCTGTATCTGAATGAGATTGTGCGACTGCATAGAGTACCATCGTCAATTGTGTCTGACCGGGATTCAAGGTTCACTTCCAGATTTTGGGCAGGTTTGTAGGAGGCTATGGGGACAAAGCTTAACTTGAGTACAGCCTTTCACCCTGAGACTGACGGTCAAACAGAGAGGACGAACCAGACATTGGAGGACATGTTGAGGGCTTGTGTACTAGATTTTGGGGGTTCGTGGGAAACTCACCTTCCTTTGGTGGAGTTTGCCTACAACAACAGTTATCAGGCGTCCATTGGGATGGCCCCTTTTGAAGCGTTATATGGGAGGCCATGCCGATCACCCTTGTGTTGGACTGAGGTAAGAGAGGCAGCTCTCTTGGGACCACAGTTGGTTCAAGAGGCTACTGAGAAGGTCAAGTTGATTCGTCAGCGCTTGTTATCAGCCCAGAGTCGCCAGAAGTCTTATGCAGATCAGCGGCGGCGACCTTTAGAGTTTTCTGTGCGAAATCAAGTGTTTCTCCGTGTTTCTCCCTGTCGTGGCCATCGGCGGTTTGGGCGAGGTTCTAAGCTCTCCCCGCGGTTTATTGGTCCTTTTGAGGTTATGGCTCGTGTGGGGCCAGTGGCCTACCGGTTAGCATTACCACCGCGATTGAGTCGGGTGCACAATGTGTTCCATGTCTCCCAATTGCGGAAGTATCATCCTGACCCCACTCATGTGATCGACTAGGGGACATTGGACATTCAGGATGACATGTCCATTGTTGAGGCCCCTATCCGTATCTTAGATCGGCGGGAGAAGCTTTTGCGTGGTCGTGCTATTCCTTTGATTCGTGTGCTATGGTAGCACCGTGGCATTGAAGAGGAGACCTGGGAACATGAATCCATGATGCGTGAGCAGCACCCAGAGTTGTTCGAGGACGAACAATCTTAAGGGTGGGAGGTGGCTGTCGTGATGTGCTTTCTTGTATTAGTTGTTTATGATTTGGTGTATTTGTATTGTCTCTTAGACATGTGTTTTTGATTGAGACTTGTATTTGTGATATACGGGTATGTGGCATGTGCTTTGTGAGTTTGCAGACGTACGTCCTGTGTGTGCAGTGTATGACCCATTTAGGTGTTGCGGCTTGCCATTTTGCAAATGGGTAGCTTGTGTTTGTTTTTCCTTACATGTTTCTTTTCGAGGACGAAAAGTCTTAAGGGGGAGAGGATGTAATGACCCATGTTTTGGGATGTGAGAAGTTAGTCGTAGTTTTGCCTTTTGAGTGGCAATTTTCTAGTTTTTGGGGAACTTCTACTCATGGACTTCAGCCAAATCATTTTATTTACCAAATAGGGGACTTTTGACGAAAGAGGGCAGCCTAGGGAGGCAGAAATAGAGTGCACGTCATATGGGGCATTATGACGTGCAAGGTTTTTGTTCCATGCCTGCCTTCTACATGAGTCAAGGAAGCTTGGGGTAGAACTTCACATCATTTGGAGCTGCACGTCATATGGGGATATGACGTGCATTACGGCGTGCAGCCATATTTTTTTACCGTCACCTTGGGTTTGTTATTCTAATAATCTTTTCCCAAAGGACCATGTTGAAATTATGAGTATTTTGTCTTGTATGGATGCAGAAAGGTTGCAGCTTGTGCGATCAAAACTACGTTGTTTTGATGCTGGGTTTCACTTAATCAAAACTACATCGTTTTGATGTTGTGGTGTCTATATAAAGGGGTTCAGGCTTAGGTTTAGGGTTCTTTGGTTTCTTTTGCCGTCGTAGCCGCCGCAGAGAGAGAGAGAGAGAGAGAGAGAGAGAGAGGGAACCTCCGGATCATTGCCATGGTGGTTCGCGTGGGTGGACGGTGTCTAGCGTGGAGGCAGGAGTAGAAGGACACTTGCAAGGTAGGGGTTCTGTCTTCTTGTACCTAATCCGGGGTGAGGCCCTGTGGTGAATGAATTGTTGGATATCGTTCTTGTTGTTATATTATTTATATGTAAATTCATATAGGTGTGACCTCCTATATGAATGTTGGCCTTCAATGGCGTGTTGTTTGGATACATGTTTATATGCATGCCAAGTGTTTGAGATTATGCCTGTGAGGCCACGCATGTCAAGTATTTGAGACTATGCCTGCGAGGCCACGCATGCTATGTGTTTGTTGTTATGCCTGAGTAACTGTGCATATTATGTGTTTGTTGTTATGCCTGAGTGACTGTGCATATTATGTGTTCGCTGTTATGCTAGAGTGACTGTGCTATTATGTGTTCGATGTTATGCCTGAGTGGCTATGTGTACTGTTTTGTGCAACCCGGTGGCTGTAGATGCCTAGGACTATTTTGTGGAACCCGATGGCCGTGGAAGCCCGGGACTGTTCTTGGAACCCGGTGGCTGTGGAAGCCCGGGACTGCTCTTGGAATCCAGTGGCTGTGGAAGCCCGGGATTGCTCATGTGTTAGCCTGTGTAGCTGTGGAAATGATTGTATTTGCTGATGTGGTTTGTTATTATATCCGTTAAAATAATTTGTATCACGACACTGCACTAGTACACATGGCATGTAGATGCTAGGAGCATGGGATGGGTTGGGGAGACATGATCCCTACTGAGTCGTGGTTGCTCACCCCTCCTACTGTGTTGTTTTCTTTACAGGGACCTGCAGGCGTTAGGTGGGAACACCGAGGTGGAAGACCTGCTTGTGGCTTTGCCTAATATTATTGGTGTTTTGTTGTTTCTGTGAGAGCTTTGTAGCCCCAGTGAGGAGATATTGTAATAAGGAATTTAATTGTAATAAAGGCAAGTTGTTTGGGCTTGTATACATTTACTCTGGTTGTGCTTTATAAAGATAATTGATTTTGTCTGTGAATATCTGTTACTGCGTGGATGTTTGATTGTATCTCAACCTCTTGCCCGCCGGGTAGGTAAAGGGGGAGTCACGAACCGGTTTCCTCAGGCTAGAAATTCGGGGCGTGACAATTGTGCCAAAGAGTTAGAAAAGAGTTTCGATAAGAGCCTATTCACCTCCCTCTAGGCTCCAAGGGACCAACATTTTCTATTTCCTACAACAGTTTTCTCAAGGATAGCTTTTATTTCCCTGTTGGACACTTCAACTTGCCCATTAGCTTGTGGGTGATAAGCTAAGGACTTCTTGTGATTAACTCCATATTTTGCCAACAATTTGTCAAACAATTTGTTACAAAAGTGACGATCCTCATCACTAATAATAGCCCTTGGTGTCCCAAAACGGCTAAAGATGTGTCTTGTGAGGAACTTAGTCACCACTCTAGCATCATTCACTCTTGTTGGAATTGCCTCTACCCACTTGGACACATAATCCACAACCAACAGAATGTATGAGTACCCATTAGACATGGGGAATGGCCCCATAAAGTCTATGCCCCATATATCAAAAATTTCAACTGGAAGGATTCCAGTTAAAGGCATCTCATTCTTCCTAGACAGTCCACTTACCCTTTGGCATCTATCACAAGTTTTAATAAAGACATAGGTGTCTTTAACCATGTTAGGCCAATAAAACCCACATTGCATGATTTTAGCCACTGTTCTTTGCACTCCAAAGTGGCCCCCATAATCTGATGCATGATAATGATGCAAGATATCATCCATTTCCTCCTCAGGGACACACCTCCTAATTATCTGATCAGCACACCTATAGAGGATAAGGTCATCCCAAATATACTTCTTTGCATCTGCTATGAACCTCTTTCGCTGGTGGTAATCAAATTGCTAGGTATGAACTCAGTGGCTAAATAGTTTGCTATATCAGCAAACCAAGGCAGCTGTCTCACTTGAAGCACTGCCTCATCAGGAAAGTCATCAGAGATAGGTAAAGACTTAGGTGCATTTTCAACTCGAGAAAGGTGATCTGCAATAGTGTTTAAGGCTCCTTTAGTGTCTCTAATCTCTAAATCAAACTCCTGTAAGAGGAGTACCCATCTCAGCAAACGTGTCTTAGCTTCCTTCTTAGCTAACAAATACTTAAGAGTTGCATGGTCAATATAAACAGCAACCTTAGACCCAAAGAGGTAAGATCTAAACTTGTTGCAGGCATAAACTACAGCTAGCAACTCTTTCTCAATAGTGGTATAGTTCTGTTGGGCATTATCTAGAGTCTTACTAGCATAGTAAATCACTCTAAAAATTTTCTCTCTCCTTTGCCCTAGAACTACCCCCACGGCATAGTCACTCGCATCATACATAAGCTCTAATGGTTGTTCCCAATCCGGAGTAACTATAACAAGGGCTGTGACCAGCTTGTGCTTAAGGACCTCAAAAGCTTTTAAACATTCATCATTAAAGTTAAATTTTGTGTCCTTTTCCAACAACACACTTAGGGGTTTAGCAATTTTTGAGAAGTCTTTAATAAATCTCCTATAGAACCCAGCATGTCCTAAAAAACTTCTCACCCCTTTCTCATTGGTTGGAGGTGGCAGGGTTTCAATGGTGGATATCTTAGCTCTATCCACCTCCAAGCCTTTAGCGGACACCTTGTGCCCAAGAACTATGCCCTCATTTACCACGAAATGGCATTTCTCCCAATTGAGGACAAGTTCTTTCTCTTCACATCTTTCCAGGATAGTATCTATGTTTTTTAAACAATGTTGGTAAAAGGAACCAAACACAGAGAAGTCATCCATAAATACCTCCATAATCTCCTCCACTAGGCCCTAAAAATGGCCATCATGCACCTTTAAAAGGTCACAGGTGCATTGCATAGTCCAAATGGCATCCTCCTAAATGCAAAAGTGCCAAAAGGGCAAGTGAACGTTGTTTTCTCCTGGTCTTCGGGTTTAATCATGATCTGTTGTACCCAGAATACCCATCTAGGAAGCAGTAATTACTATACCCAGCCAACCTATCAAGCATCTGGTCAATGAAAGGAAGGGGAAAGTGATCCTTCCTAGTGGCCTTATTTAGCTTCCTATAGTCCACACAGACCCAAGCTATTTGTAGAGGTCGAAGGAGATTAAATTAATGTTGGCCCCTAAATCACATATGGCCTGCTATTGTTGTGCATCTCCTATTACACACAGAAGAGTGAAACTACCCAGATCTTTATGCTTTGTGGGTAACTTCCTCTGAACCATATTGCTGACCTCATTAGTAACAGTGACAATCTAGTGGTCTTTGTACTTCCTCTTCTTTAGCATGAAATCCTTCAAAACCTTCTTGCATCTGGGCATCTGTTCAAGGGCTTCAATGAAAGGAATGTTGTTATTCCCAGGTTCCAAGCATAGTTATCTTTATATGAGTGTTTGTATATAGAGAGGGGGGTGAATCTGTATACTATAAAACTTTTCTTTAAGTTTTATGAGTAGGATACTTTAGAGAGTTTGTTCTAATAGATGTGGTCTTCGTTTGGGTGATATGTTAATGTCTCATGCAATATCAGTCACAAGAGCGCATGTAAGAGAAAGAAAAGACACAGACACACAATATACGTGGTTCCATCAATGTGATCTACTCCATGGTGGTGAGGGTGTACCTACACCGAGTCCTATCCACTATTCATTTATACAGTAGAGTCCAACCCTTGTTACAATAGGATCAACTCTCTCTTCAATTCAATGCGAATACAAAATAGTATTGCTCCAGAATTTACTCACTGTAAGAATCTGTCTAACACAATCTGCTCCTGCGTGGATGACCGTTTGCTATGCTCAACCTTCAATCACTCCTATACCAAACTTACGATCTGTTCTTTGAATGTATGAGGAAGTAGAACAGATTAACTCACTATTATCTCTTCTTCAATCTTCCTCTCTCTCTCTGTATCTCGAACTGCTATGCGTCTCCTCTTGTATCTCTTTTGATACGTTTCTTGTCTGCACAAAGTATATTTTTGGCGGCTGCTTGAAGTCAGGTACATTCCTTGCTTTTATAGGTCGACCTGAGTTGGAAACCCTTCTACTAGGGTTAAGCATGTTTCTCCCTTGATCTCAATCGTTGAAACATGTTACACCACCCTTAGATGATGTCCACGTGTTTTCCAGTATTTAACATACTTAAAACCGCTGCCTGTGTAAGACCCGCAAAATTTTTAGCTATTTAAGTTCTTACTTAAAGAGTAATAATAATAAAATAATAATAATGTTATTGTTAACAATAGTTAGAAATGATATTTTAGATATTATCACGATAAAAATAAGCACCCAATATGGTCATTCAAATAGCATGTGACTAATAAGTAGTCGTTAGAATAGTAACTAGCCGTTATGAATAGTATCCGTTTGGACTTCCATAAATAGGTATGAGCATGAGATTTTATTTATAAGAGAGTATAGAAATAAGAAGAATAATAATAAGAGTTATGGCATCAAGTTCTCAAGTACCGCCATCCGAGAATAGTGTACGAGATGAAGATCGGCGAGCAATACGACTTGAAGTTACAAAGCTATGCTTTGCTATAGATGAGCTAAATGCTCGTGTCCAATGGCTGCAATATAATGCGACGAGACACAGGGAGAAGTTTGAGGTTATTCGTGCGACAACCACGACAATGTTAGCCGAAGGGTTGTGTAGCTCTACTCGCCAAGCACAACACGTCCTACGCACATACGCTAATATAATTCAAGAAATTTTACGAAGGCCATAGAATATGATATTAATGTTTATGTTTAGGATTATAATATTTTATGCTATAATGTTATCTTACTTTATTGTTTATTGATTATGCAATTATATTATTTTATCCGCGTAAATATTAAATATGTTATAAAAAAAATAAAATAATTTCTTATATGTCATAAAACGTTTAGATGCTATATATTATGTCATTTAGTTTCTTAAACCAAATTACTATGGGTAAGTAAGTATTACAAGCCTTAACTTTACCAAAAGTATGAAACATAGGTAAAACCCAAAAATTTGAATAAGGCAGATTCTGGAGGTCCCATTCAAAAATTCATAACTTGAGTTATACAGATCCAATTGACATGAAACCAAAGCCCATTTGTTCCTTTATCACTTAGATAAAACGTGTAAAAATTTCAGAATTTAATATGAAGCCAATCAATTCCAGAAGTTAAAATACTACACATAGGTTCAGTGTGAACGGGTAAACATTTTAGTATGACTTTAAAATTCAATAACTTTTGTTATACACATGTGAAAATTATAAAATTGATACCCATTTGTAGATATTTAAGTCAGTAATGCAATACAATTGGCCGTTTGTCAAAAACTATAAAATTAAAAATGTTATAATTGAATTAGTAGGGAGTACACCAATGTGGACTTTTGCTGCCAAAGGAACCTTCTAGGTTTAAAAGTCTTAAAACATTTTTTAATGGTAGGAGGAGATAACCACGTTTTTAATAAGAGATAATATGAAGAAAATAAAGTATTATATATTTTTTAAATAATTTAATTTAATGCCAAAGTCAAATTTGTACACTATTTTTCATACTATTACACCTACCATCCTTGCCTATATAAGGAGTGTCTTGCCTCTCCTCTTAATGCACAAATCCCTCAAGCCACACCACGAAATTCCCTCTCAAAACACTCCCTTAAGCCCTCTTAACACCCCAATTACTCTACGTAAATCCTCTTTTGCTTTTGGTACTTACCAAGCGTCGAAGTTCTTCGAAAGGTAATACTTAAGATTTTGAAATTTTGAAGTTACTTCTTATTTATTATGTAGATCTATATGGTTGGTTTTACCACCTTACATATGTTATTTATATGATTGGTTGTACCACCTCGTATATATACATACATGGTTGGCCTTGCCACCTCATATATATTTATATATACATGTGTAATGATTTTAAATTATAGTATTTTATCATAGCATATATTGTCATTCTATAACTCAAGTGAAAAGATGAGAATATTAACTTATGTTTTTATTTTTATTTTTAAGGTTCTAGATAGCGGAAGATCGTAAGGAACGACTTCCAAAATGAATTCCCCCGACAATCGCCCTTCTTCTTCTCGCAACCCCAATTGTTAATGCTTCAACCTCACAGCCTATCCCCATCCTTATCTCCTCCCCGATCTTCCCTTTAGACCCGTGTCTAATATCCCCTCATGGTTAAGGTGGAAGACACGTAGGAAAAATAAGCTTATCGCACGTCTTTTCCGTTCACCCAATACAAGAAGTAAATCTTATTCAAAAACTCTCAAGGCATATAACCTAGTTAGTGCACAACTCAAGGCTTATGATGCATGGGATCGAAATAGGATATGGAACAGCAATAGAAGTGGGAACCCAAATTAATATTCAACCCCACAAGCACGGTATGCCTATTAAAAGATATAAGTTAAAGTATGATATATATATATATATATATATATATATATATATATATATATATAAAAGGAGATATGTGTGATATTGAACTTTTCAAGCATTAATGCTAATTTAGTGTTTTGATATTTTTTTAAGGTTTAGAACGCGGAGAACGACAAGCGGATAGTAAGGGTTTTTCTTTTCCTTTTTCTCTCTTTTCTCTTCCTCTTTAACTTGTTTTATTTGGAATTATTATTGTAAGAGTTTTATGTTTCTTATTCTTCTATTTTCAATTTATTGTTGAAAACATTAGTTTCGTTTTAATCTCTTAATGATCTTTTTAATTGATTGGGGTAGATAACCATTTTGATAATCGTGGTTATCCTTGTTAGCCTTGAATGTTTTATTGAAATTCCATGCTATGTTTCATGTTATGTATGACCTCTTATGTTTGGACAAAGTAAGTTTATGATGGGTGGTTCCAGGAAAGACCTCCAATGCATTGGGTAAAGAACATCACCTGGAGAGTGTCAATCCAAGTTGATAATATGTTATGTTATGATTCGGTATCTAGGTGGTTAACCTAGGTCATGATGTTATGATACGATGTCTAAACATAATCTTCCATGTTATGATTTCCTTGTGAAATGTTGATCATGTATGCAAATGTTATATGGTATTTCCTATGTTCGATATCTTCATGATTTTCCTTATCCGCTTATTTTACCCTTACTGGGCTATTTGAGCTCACCCTTTTTATGATTTCTTTTCCAACCCCAGGAAATTAAGGGATGGAGAAACTAGGATAAGGAGTCGAGAAGTGCTTGGAAATAAAGTTGTGTGAAATTTTAAAGATTTATTAAGTTGTTTGCTCGTGTGCTTTGTTATGTAATAATGGGTTATGGACACTTAGTCTCTAAACCCCTAAACCTTAAAGATCTTGGATTGAAATTTGTAATAATGAATGGTTTGTTTGATTAAATAAGTAATAGTTTGAAATTGATATATAATTTGTATATTTAATTTCCGCTAACGCACCCGGTTTGGAGGTTCAAATTTGGGGGCGTCACAGCCTGGGTAATGACTTACTGAAACGGTGAACTTCCGCGCGTTTCATTCCTTTGTAGCGCACTCTACTCCTTTGCCTAGCCACAGCCTCGGAGATACTGCCTCGTAGCTTTTCTATGAGTCTACGAGTCTTCCTCTTCGATTCTTCGAGTCTGAGTCTTCGAACCATGGGCATTTGATCTTCCAATTCTTCTGCTCTCTGGCTTCGAAGCTTAGGTCAGAACCAGTGCTTAACTTACATCTCATTCTACGAGCCTAAGAGCTCTACGAGTCTTCGAGTCAGTGATCACCTTATTTTGTCTTGGTTGAATAACTGCCTATGGGTCTCTGTACCAGGTCTGAGAGCCAATCTACGACCCCGCGAACTTCGACTCTACGAGTCTTCGCTTCGATTCTGCGAGACACGGCTCTGCACCTGTCTGCACCTTGGATCTTTGCAACTACAACCTTTCGATCCTGTGGCCCTTCGAGGCTTCGACCCTGTTCCTCTTCAAGGCTTCGTCCCTATGATCCTTCAAGAGTGCTACGAGCCTCTTGGTTTGATGGCCTATGACCTTCGAGTGTTCTGATCTACGACCTTGGAGTCTTCTGATCTACGACCTTCGAGTCCTCTGATCTACGACCTTTGAGTTAGAACGTACATAGGTAGACTCCCTCTACGAGCTCACTCTAAGAGATCACTCTACGAAGTTATCCAACCAAGTACGGATCTTCGATCTAGACCTTCGAGCCTGCGGATTTCATTTCCTGCAACAATGACAACTTAACCTCGCGGGAACAACAATCTCCCCCTTTGGAATTGTTGGAAACATATGGAATGTGCAAACCGTTCGAAGCACTCCCCCTGAACTCTTCCACTGTGTGATCCCCCTAGACACGGTACTCTCTTCTCCCCCTTTGCCAACCAATTGCAAAGAAAGAGGGGGGAACCCGAATGACGCCTTATGCGGGAGGAGGTAGCTGTACA
Organism: Taxillus chinensis; assembly: GCA_023512835.1. Classification (NCBI taxonomy): domain Eukaryota; kingdom Viridiplantae; phylum Streptophyta; class Magnoliopsida; order Santalales; family Loranthaceae; genus Taxillus; species Taxillus chinensis. The sequence goes on from CM042085.1 coordinate 49,634,603, forward strand.
GACAGCCTGCTTCGTTGTCTATCAAACATCTCAATGGAAAGAGGTTTGATGAGAATATCTGTAGTTTGTTCCTGCGTGGGAACATACACCAATTGTATAGTGCCCTCTTCCACTTGTTCTTTGATGTAGTGGTATCAGTAGTCAATATGCTTGGTTTTTGAATGCTGAATGAGATTCCTGCTAATGTGAATTGCACTCTGGTTGTCACACCAAATGTTGATAGGTAACTCCACATTCACTCCCAAGTCTGGCACTTGAGTATTCATCCATACCACTTGAGTACATGCAGCATGTGCCGCCACATATTCAGCTTCGGCTGTGCTGCAGGCCACACTATTTTGTTTACGACTCAACCATGCAACACACTTTGAACCCAGATAAAAACTACAGCCACTGGTAAATCGTCTGTCATCTATGTTTCCAACCCAGTCTGCATCAGTGTAAGCCTGTAACTCAATTGAATCCTTACAGGGATACCATAACCCCATCTCTAATGTACCATGTACGTATCTAAGGATTCGCTTGACTCCCAGCAAGTGGACTCCTTTGGATCGACTTGATATCTACTTGCTTGACACACAGCTTGCATTAGATCAGGTCTAGAGGCAGTGAGGTATAAGAGGCTTCCAATCATACGTCGATACTCTTTTTGATTTACACTTGTGCCTTCCTGATCTTTGTGTAATTTGTAGCCTGTAGCCATTGGTGTTCCAACAGGCCTGCTATCATTTATCCCATACTTCTTTAACAGTTCTCTGGCATACTTGTGCTATGATATAAAGATTCCTTCAGTAGTCTGCCTGATCTGTAATCCCAAGAAGTATGTTAACTCACCTATGAGAGACATTTCAAATTCATCACTCATTTTCTTAGCAAATTCTTCGCATAATCCTGAGTGACTTCCTCCAAATATGATGTCATCTACATAGACTATGGTAGTCAGCTGACATCTATCTGAATTCAGTATATATAAGTTATGATCTACTATTCCTCTACTGAAGTTCATCTTCTATAGATACCCATCCAGTCGGCTGTACCATGCCCTAGGAGCCTGCTTCAGGCCATACAAGGATTTCTTTAACCTACACACATGTGGCTCATTATCAACAATCTGTACTCCATCTGGTTGCTCAATGTAAACTTCCTCTTTTAGTAAGCTATTCAAAAATGCAGACTTCACATCCATTTGATAGACTTTGAATCTCTTGTGTGCTGCCAATGCAAGAAACATCCTGATCATTTCTAGCCTTGCCACTGGTGCAAATGTTTCATCTACATCTATACCCTCAATCTGAGAGTATCCCTTGCATACCAGTCTAGCCTTGTTCCTAAAACCTTGCCATCTTCATTCAGTTTATTCCTGAACACCCACTTTGTTCCGATGACATTTTTACTCTTTGGTCTAGGAACTAGCTCCCATGTCTTGTTCTTTTCAATTTGGTCCAGCTCATCATTCATTGCTGTGACCCAAGCTTCATCCTCTACTGCTTCTCCAACTATTTTTGGCTCTATCTGAGAAAGCAGTGCAGTAGCCCTTATAAACCTCCTCCTAGTAGTTACACCTGCTTGTGGATCACCAAGGATTTGATCCTTGTCATGCACATTGGACCATGTCCTACTGATCTTTTTAGTTGAATTTTCTCCAGGGCTCGACTCTTCCTTCTCTTCTTCATCAGACTTCTCTGAGTCTGTCTCCTTATCTTTCTCTTCCTTTTCATGCTCAGTCTCTTCTTCCATCTGAGGTTTTGCTACTTCAAAATCTGGATTATCATCCTCGGTTACATCCTTCTTCCAATTTTCATCCACTTTAACTTCACTTGAAGTTATAACTTTTCCAAGTCTTGGAAGAAAAACTCTATATCCCTTTGTCTGATATGAGTATCCAATGAATGTTCCTTCCTCAGATCTAGCATGAAACTTTCCTCTTCCTTGCCGAAGTATTTGACTGTTGACTTCTTTCCACACCATAGCTCATAGAGTATGCAGTCTGTTCTTGGTCTTAATGTTACTCTGTTCAGGAGATGTACTGCTGTTCTCGTTGCCTCTGCCCAAAACCTTGCATGAAGATTAGCTTCTAGCAACAGTGTTTTGCCCATTTCAATGACAGCTCTATTCTTTCTTTCAACAACTCCGTTTTGTTGTGGAGTTCTTGCTGCTAACAGTTGATGCTGAATCCCATGTTTGTTTAGATATCTCTCAAAGGCTTCATTTGTAAACTCAATACCCTGATCAGATCTTAGAATCTTAATCTTTTGACCACGTCATTTTCAGCCGTTCTTCTATACGTCTTGAAACAGTCCGAGCTTCGTCTTGTGCTTCAAATACATAATGCAGGTTCTCCTGGTGAAATCATCCACAAATAGAATGAAATATCTTTCACCATTGAGTCTCTTGTTTCTCATTGGTCCACACAGTTTGTATGCACAATATCTAAAGCTGCTTCTGAACTATACTCCTTCACATCATAGTGAAATCTGGCTTGTTTTCCATGTAAGCATGTTGAGCAGATGCTCTCTTTCTCTTTTAATATCTGGGAGATCTCTAATAGCCTTGCAATTTATAAGTCTTCTTATGTTCTTCTGATTCAAATGTCCCAATTTTCTGTGCCAGAGTTCATTTTCTTTTACCTTTATAATATGACAGCTATGAGTTTTGTTTTCATCAATGACATTTAAGTCCCCATCTGTCCTTCTTCCAGCTGCTACTGTGTTGCCATTTTCTCTTTTCACTTGACAACCAGTTCTAGTAAAGGTCACTTCATGACCTGCATCACACAGCTGATTGACGGATGCTAAATTGTATTTCAATCCTTCAACATGCAGAACATCCTTCAGCTTATTCTTTCCCCATTTGGCTGATCCTAGCCCCTTGATCTTCAGTGAGCTATCATTTCCAAATCTTACTTTGCCAGATTTGTCTTTGTTTACATCTGACAGTTTCTTCAGGTCACCAGTCATGTGACTGAAAGCCAATATCAAGGATCCACTGTCTGTCCTTGATGTCTGCTTTTAATGCAATCTCAGCAATATGAGTCACTTCTTTTCCTTTAGCCATGTAGACTTGTTTTACTTTAAACTTGAAGCGCTCTCCCTGTTTTACTTTAGACTTGAAGCACTCCCCCGAGGTGTAGGCTTCATAGTCTTCTCGAGATGCTAACACTTTCCTTTTCTCTTGAACTTTCACAGTATCCTTTTTCTTATTCTGCTAAGGAATAAGTACTCTTTTTGTATCTTGTGACGTTCATCGCCACACTTATCACAAACTTCCAAGTCCTAAAGTACAACAACTTGTTGCTTGTGGTAATGGGCTTTGGCTTCCACCAAGATGAAGTTTCTTCATGACCTTGTTTCTAACAGTAAGTGCAGAAACTTCTAACTAGTTTCCTTCTTTCTTTTCGATGCAGGTTCCTTGTGGATGTCTTCATCACGGTTCTAGGATTCTGCACCGGATACCCACCAACAGTGACCGGCCATATGTCCCCACACCGCACAATAAGAATGATGACCCCGAAAGCTGGTGTTGTTCACCCTCTCGAATAGCTAGGATCTTCTTCAAAACAAGCTTGGCCTTGACAGTTGGTTTCACAGGTTTACCTTCTTTCTTGAGGGGCACCCAAACACTTGAAGAAATGATGTATGCATTAGATTTCTTCACATTCTTGGAATGCTCAGATTTCGAATGCATTTGGTCACTCCATTGAGCTTGGACTCCTTCGGATGTCTATCCATCTTCTCATCATTTGCACCACCTTTCCTTTCATGTTACATGGAATCACGTCATTCACTTTATCCATTTCATCCAGTGGATTGTCATGGGAAGAAGGATTGACTACCTTCGTAAGATCATCATGGAAAACCGAATTGACAGCCATTCCCGTAACTAGCGGTGTCACCCCGTTCTTCCGAGCGTCTGGTCTGTGATGAGTGATCCGATCTGGGGAGCCGCCGAAGGTTGAGGCTTGACCGGCGCTGTCTTTTGAGATTTTCTATTGAAGGCCTACCAGGTTCTTCTTCAAGCCGTTGGATTGTGGTGTCTTTAGTGGTAAGTTCTGTGGTGATGTCATCACAAATCTTGATCTGCTCCTCTAACTTGAGCTTTAGACTAATAATTTCCTCGCAGAACTTTTTGGATTCCTTCAACACCTTATCCTTCTCACCTCTAAATTCATCAAGCTATCCCTTGGCTAGCTTGAGCTCTCCCTTGAGCTACTTTATCCTGCAACCTCTCTTGTGGATCTCCTTAGTAGCAAGCTCGATCTCCTCCTCCAGATCTACTTCTTCTTCTACTGCCTCATCCTACTCGGAGGCAGTGCTGCCATTATCGGATTGGACAAAGGCACAATCCGATGAACATTCCTCTTCATTATCAGATTCAGTAATCCGACTCATGTAGTTCTTGTGTGAGCCCTTCTTCTTTTGTGGAGCAGCTGGTCTCCTTGTAGAATTACTTCTTCGGTATAATGACTTCTTCCACTTTGTATCCTCTTCATCCGAGGCTTCATCATCTGAGTCATTAGCTTTTACTTTGCATTGAGATGCAAAGTGCCCCCGCTTTCTACATTTAAAGCATCTGAGGGAAAGCCCTCCTTTCCCTTTTCCTCCAGCATGCTTTCCTGCTCCACTCTTTCTGAATTTTCTGGTGAAGTAGGCTACCACCTCATCTTCACCATCTTCACTGTCCTTGTCCTCTTGTTCCTTCGAGGACTCGCCTTCCTTCTTTATTTTTAATTTTCTCATAGCCTTGAAGGCTACTTCTTTTGATTCCTTGGATGTGGGCTGGGATGTAGATGCAGATGGCTCTTCATAAGAGTGCAGCTTCATCTCGAATGCAGTCAGACTGCATTGCAACTCCTACAATGACATTGTCTCCAGGTCTCTGCTGTTTTCCAAAACTTCCACCCTTGGAATGAATCTTTTGGGTAGAACTCTCAACACCTTCTTTACTATCGAAAAGTTCTTTTTATTTTTACCATGACTTCGCATGTCATTGACAATTTCTGTTAATCGCACAAAGAACTCCTGTATACTCTCTTGCTCCTCTATCTTGAGAGCTTCGAATCTCTGAGTACACAGTTGTAGCCTGGTTTCCTTTAGTCTGCCATCACCCTGATAAACACTTTCGAGTCTATCCCATAAATCCTTTGCAACCCTGCAGTCCATTACCTTTGCATATTCAGGGTCTGTGAGTGCTGATGTAATGACACTCAGAGCTTTGCCATTTAACTCATAAGTTCTTCTTTCAGCTTATATGGGTTCTCTATCGTTGGCTGGTTCTATATATCCGTCTCTAATTACCCGCTCAACGTCCATACCCATGGACATAAACACAGTCTTCATCCTCGCTCTCCACATCTTATAATTTGTGCTATCAAAGATAGACACTCTCTTAGCGTAGTTGGAGCTAGTACTCGGTCGGCTGATTGGAATCTCCATTTATGTATATAAAAACTCTTGCTTGGTCACTAAGCTGTTAAGCCACAGATCTCAAACAATCACTTCTCCACAGAGTGATAGATCTACCTCAAGTGAGAACTTAGCTCTGATACCAATTGTTATTCCCAGGTTCCAAGCACAGTTATCTTTATATAAGTGTTTGTATACAGAGAGGAGGGTGAATCTGTATACTATAAAACTTTTCTTTAAGTTTTTTGAGTGGGATACTTTAAAGAGTTTGCTCTAATAGATGTGGTCTTCGTTTGGGTGATATGTTAATGTCTCATGCAATATCAATCACAAGCAAGCATGTAAGAGAAAGAAAAGACAGAGACACACAATATACGTGGTTCCATCAATGTGATTTACTCCATGGTGGTGAGGGTGTACTAACACCGAGTCCAATCCACTATTCATTTATAGGATCAACTCTCTCTTCTATTCAATGCGAATACAAACAGTATTGCTCCAGAATTTACTCACTATAAGAATCTGTCTAACGCAATCTGCTCCTGCGTGGATGACCGTTTGCTATGCTCGACCTTCAATCACTCCTATACCAGACTTACGATCTATTCTTTGAATGTATGAGGAAGTAGAACAGATTAACTCACTATTATCTCTTCTTCAATCTTCCTCTCTCTCTCTGTATCTTGAACTACTTTGCGTCGCCTCTTATATCTCTTTTGATACATTTCTTGCCTGCACAAAGTATATTTTCAGCGGCTGCTTGAAGTCAGGTACATTCCTTGCTTTTATAGGTCGGCCTGAGTCGGAAACCCTTCTGCTAGGGTTAAGCATGTTTCTCCCTTGATCTCAATTGTTGAAACATGTTACACCACCCTTAGATGACGTCCACGTGTTTTCCAGTATTTAACGTACTTAAGACCGCTGCCAGGGTAATGACTTACTGAAACGGTGAACTTCCGCGCATTTCATTCCTTCGTAGCGCGCTCCACTCCTTTGCCTAGCCACAGCCTTGGAGATACTGCCTCGTAGCTTTTCTATGAGTCTATGAGTCTTCCTCTTCGATTCTTCGAGTCTGAGTCTTCGAACCAAGAGCATTTGATCTTCCAATTCTTCTACTCTCTGGCTTCAAAGCTTAGGTCATAACCAGTGCTGAACTTACATCTTATTCTACGAGCCTAAGAGCTCTACGAGTCTTCTAGTCAGTGATCACCTTATTCTGTCTTGGCTGAATAACTGGCTATGGGTCTACCTATGGGTCTTTGTACCAGGTCTTTCAATCTACGGTTCTGAGAGCCAATCTACAACCCTGCGAACTTCGACTCTACGAGTCTTCGCTTCGATTCTGCAAGACACGGCTCGTACACTGTGTCACGCCCCCAAATTTCCTTCTCCCCGGAAATGGTTAATGACGCCCATGCCCGCACCCGAAGGGTCAAGGGTTCGGTGTAAACACCAAAGTGAGGACACCTACGCGGGTGTCTTGTCCTATCCCTGTAACACAAGTCAACATGCCAAGGGGCACGTACCTGTTTCCATGCCAACCACACCACCAGAATATACATACATATGGTATTCACAACCCAAAACATCAATTACATCGCTCAGAGGTTTCAAACTCTTTTACAACCCACCAGGGAACAAGCTCCCAATAATAAAACCACGGTACACGCTTTAAGCAAACCGAATCTCAAATACAACGAAATAACCAAATGCATGTATAAGGCCATACAGCCTCGGCCTACCAACTCGGCCTCTTCCGCCTATCGCCTGCTAGGTCCCGCAAAGAACGGTTCATAGGAGGGGTGAGCACACCACGCCTCGAGGGATCAAGTCTCCCCAATCCCGTCCCACTCTAAAAAACTATGCATGTCAAGTGGATGCATGTGCTCGTGTAGTGACTTAAGCTAAAACAATAATCATCACCCGGTAAACATGCCTCATACCTCGCTTGCACAGAGGGCGAGAGGACACCCCGCCACCACGGCGATGTGACATGCCACACCAGGCAAATGTGAATCTCATCTCCAGGGGTACAGTATAATGACTGTCCCATACTCACTCAATTCCCCGCGTTTCGGGGTTCTTATCTCAACTCCCCGCGTTTCGAGGTCCTCAAGATACGCATTTCAACATATACAACTCAATAAACATAACCCAACAAACATAGTACAAACATGCAACTCATTCAACATACGGAAAACTCAACTCGGAATGTAAAACAACAGATAGTCTTAGAACAATCAAATCATTACATATAACATCACCTAACTCCTCATGGTCCCTGAAGTCCACACATTTTTCACACTCATAGTCCTGGATCATAAACAACCTATCAAAGGAAGCTTATCCACCTCAAGGGGAGCCCAAAACAGGTTGCACGTGACAACCTATTCTCACGTGCAGTGGCAAATTAACTCCAAACACCATTCTAACCATCCCGGAAGGTTCAGGGACGATTTTTAGCCAAAAACAAGGTTGCACGTGAAAAGGTCATTTTCACGTGCAGAGGTATTTCAACTCATATGCCTCTAAGGAAGCTCCACCTAAAATTTGGGGCTATTTGGAGCAAGAATGAATCTGCAAGTGAAAAAGGCTTTTTCACGTGCAGACTCCAAAACCTTCCTTTTGTCATTCTAATCATTTTTCCCTAAAGAACCAACCTCAAATTCGTCTTAGTTTAGAAGTTATTGAGGTTCTAAGCCCATAAACCGGGTCTAAAACCAACTCGGCCTCACTCTCATATGATTTCCCAATACAGAGGCCTTAGCCAAGCCAAATACAGGGTTTTCCCAAAACTTTTCATCTAAATAATCCCAAGACAATGGGTATACAAATGACCCCTAACCCAAAAGTATAAATCTCACACAGAAATTCAGAAATTTAGAAAACCCAGACAAAACCCCAGATCAATCCATAGGCTCAAGGTAGAATTTAGAAACTCAATATATATATAAAAGGTCCCTTTTCAACATCCCAGATCATCACATACATATTATTCTAGAAATCTAAGAGAGAGACGGCAAATAGAAAAACTTGAAATCCCTACCTCAAGTTTTGCAGAAAAGATTAGGTGAAAAGAATGGAGCGATCTGTATCCCCGCTGCCTCAACGCCTCTGGCCTCCCATCGTCTGTAGGAGATCCTTGATCGTCAGAAACCCCTCCACTCTGGGTCGTCTCCCTCAGGATCGTCTCCCTCTCTCTCTCTGGGCGTGTATGTGTGTGACGGCTGCAGGGAAGGTAGGGTTTGGTCCCCTTTTCTTTTCTCCTATTTTATTTTATTATTATTATTTTTTTTGAAGCCCAAGACCAAATGCAGCCCAATGGTTAGGTAAACCCAAGAAGAAAGGCAAAACAGCCCACTATCTCTCATATTGGGTTTTTCCCTTGAAGGGAGGCCCAAAGCTCAAAATACAAACCCAGGTAATTTAAAAGTAAATATAAAATTATTTGTGAAATCCCAAAAATACCCCTCAGGGCCTAAAATCCCAAATTTAGTCCAAGTACAGTCAAAATTCACCATTTGATGAGCACATCATTGTGCTGATATTCATTTGTTCAAATAAGGTCTCTAACTCAAGGCTATCTTTAAGGCCCCTCAAATACGGGTCCTTATATCCTCTCCCCCTTAAAGACTTTTCGTCCTCGAAAAGAAAATGTGGAATCAAAAGAAACAACAACCACATGAAAAGAATAGACCACACACAAATAAATACACGCATCAAACAACCAGTTGGACAAGTACCTGACTATGTTGATGTTTGCCTTCCTCCCCCCCTTCAGGGTTGTTCGTCCTCGAACAGGTCAGGGTAGTGAGCACGCATCTCAGCCTCACGTTCCCAAGTCTCTTCCTCCATACCGCGGTGTTTCCACAACACCCGAACCAACGGAATAGTCTTACCGCGTAGCTGCTTCATGTGCCTATCCAAAATACGGATTGGTGCCTCAACAATCGTCACGTCCTCCCCAATATCCAGGGTACTCCAATCCAGTACATGTGTGGGATCTGGATGGTATTTCCGCAACTGGGATACATGGAAGACATCATGAACTCTGCTCAAACTGGGAGGTAATGCCAACCTATAAGCGACGGGTCCAACTTTACTCAAAATCTCAAACGGTCCAATGTATCGTGGAGATAACTTGGATCCCTTTCCAAATCTCATATGCCCTCTCCGTGGAGAAACACGAAGAAACACATGGTCTCCAACCAAAAACTCCAATGGTCTGCGTCGGCGATCCGCATAAGACTTTTGTCTACTCTGGGCCGTAAGAAGGCGCCGCCTAATCGGCTGGACTTTTGCCGTGGCCTCTTGGACCAATTGAGGTCCCAACATAGCTGCCTCTCGCCCTTCGCCCAACATAATGGAGAGCGGCAAGGTCTGCCATACAATGCCTCAAACGGGGCCATCCCAATAGAAGCCTGGTAACTATTATTATAGGCAAACTCTACCAAAGGAAGGTGAGAAGCCCATGATCCCCCCAAAATCAAGCACACAAGCTCTCAACAGGTCTTCCAACGTTTGAATGGTCCTCTCGACCGACCATCGGCCTCGGGATGGAAAGCGGTACTCAAATTAAGCCGCGTCCCCAATGCCTCTTGCAAACCATTCCAAAACCGAGAAGTGAATCGTGCATCTCTGTCTGAAACGATAGACAAAGGCACTCCATGCAATCGCACAATCTCATCAACATATAGCTGGCTCAATGTCCCAATGGAGTCCCGCTCCCGAATAGCCAAGAAATGGGCCGATTTAGTCAGTCGGTCTACAATGACCCAGATCATATCCTTCCTCCCAGAAGTGGTAGGAAGTCCTGTCACAAAATCCATGGTAATATGCTCCCACTTCCACTCAGCCACAGGCAATGGCTGTAACTGACCAGCAGGTCATTGGTGCTCTGTCTTTACTTGTTGACAAGTAAGGCACCTGGAAACAAACTCAGCTATACACCTCTTCAGTCCTGGCCACCAGAACTGTGCTCGCACGGCATGATACATCTTAGTCCCCCCTGGATGCACAGCCAAACGGGAATGATGAAACTCCCTCATCACATCCTCGTGTAAGGAGGGCGGTACTATCAAGCGCCCCTGAAATCTCAGCTCATGCTCAGTTCCTTCTGTCCATTCCTCAGACAGTTCACCGGCCTCTATCCGGGCTCGGATCACTTCATAGTCCACGTCCCCCAACTATCCCTCACGGACACAATGGTATAACTCTGGCATTACAGCAATAGAACATAGGACTGCTTCCCCACTGCTAAAATCAGGCCGTACTGCAAAGATCGCTAACTGTTCCATCATTTTCCATTCTCTCATGGAAACCTCAGCTTTTCCCTTCCTACTCAGTGCATCTGCAACCACATTCCCCTTTCCAGGTGTGTAGGAGAGTGTAAAGTCAAACATCTGTAAGTACTCCACCCATCTCCTCTGTCTCAAATTCAGATCCCTCTGGGTGAAAATATCTTCGTAGGCTTTTGTGGTCGGTGTATACCACAAATTTCTCCCCCACAGGTAATGTTGCCACGACTTCAAGGCAAAGATAATCGCTGCTAATTCCAGATCATGCGTTGGGTAATTTTGCTTATGGGGCTTAAGCCGTCGTGAGCCATAAGCTATGACTTTGTGTTCCTGCATCGAACACACCCCAATCCAACGCGGGATGCATCACAATACACCTCGTAAGGCACTCCATCCCGTGGTAGACTCAAAACCGGTGCGGTAGTCAATCGAGTCTTCAATTCCTCAAAAGCTTGCCGACACTTGTCTGTCCATTCGAATTTAACTCCTTTTTGTGTTAGGGCCGTCATCGGTGCCGCTAACCGAGAAAACCCTTCCACGAAACGCCCGTAATATCCAGCCGGACCCAAGAAACTACGGATCTCAAAAACATTCGTGGGCCTTTTCCAAGATGATACGATTCAATCTTGGTTGGGTCCACTCTAACTCCCTCAGCAGATACCACATGCCCAAGGAAATGTACCTCTTGCATCCAGAAGTTGCACTTGCTAAATTTAGCATACAACTTGGTGGTCCCGGAGTGTCCGCAACACCACGACCAAATGCTCCTCATGCTCCTCCCGAGTCCTTGAGTATACAAGGATGTCATCAATAAATACCACCACAAAGGAATCTAGGTATGGGGCAAATACCTGATTCATCAGGTGCATGAACACTGCCGGTGCGTTCGTGAGCCCGAAAGGCATCACTAACCATTCATAGTGCCCATATCTACACCTGAAAGCGGTCTTAGGAATATCCTCGCTCCCGACCCTCACCCGATGATACCGGAACGCAGATCAATCTTTGAAAACCACCGTGCCCCACTTAGCCGGTCAAACAGATCATCGATCCTCGGCAAAGGGTATTTGTTCTTTACCGTCACTTGGTTCAGCTTTCGATAATCAATGCAGAGTCGTAGTGAACCGTCCGCCTTTTTAGCAAACAAGACCCGGTGCACCCCAAGGTGATGTACTTGGGCGAATGAAACTTTTATCTCCCAACTCCTTTATTTGCTTTTGAAGCTCCCTCAACTCGGCAGGTCCCATCCGGTATGCCACTTGTGAGATAGGTCCCACTCCTGGCAATAACTCGATTGTGAACTCGACACTCCTGTGTGGAGGCAACTCCAGTAACTCCTCAGGAAACACATCCTGAAAATTTTCAATAACAACTGGCCACGCTCGTTTTTCAATACTACCTTCCTCCTCAAAAGTAAGTGTAGCAAGTTTATGGGTAACACTACCCCATAGCTCTCTCGTAAGTCCAGCCCTCCCGGCATTCTCATCCCATTCCCCCCACTAGGGTACAGGGGTAATCCTGTGGGTGAAATAAATGACACCCGCCGCCTATAACAATCAATCTTAGCCTGGAAGGCCATTAACCAGTCCATCCCTAAAATCAAATCAAAGGTCCTCATGGGCATCACATACAAATCAAATGTGACCTCAACATCTCCTATCGTAAGCATACACTCACGACACACTCGGTTTATTGTTGATGCACCTCCCATAGGTGACTCAACACTCAAGGGCCTATCTGCCCTCACACAATCAAGTCCAAGGCTCTCAACCAAGGACTTAGCAATCAAGGAGCACGAAGCTCCGGTATCAAACAAGACAAGCAACTATAGTGCGAGATATCAAAATAGTACCTCGAACCACCGAAGGTCCGGGCCGCCTTCCTCGGAGGATAATGACAACTCCTCCCGCTCGGATGGTGCTGAAGTAAGTGCAAATACTCTGCCATGGTTTGCCTTGCTACTAGCCTCTCCTGTTTGTCCTTTGATCCCTGTCTGATGTCCACTTGGACGATTCTCTGAACCGCCTTGTGGTTGCTTTTCTCCCTGTGACCTTGCATGTGTGGAACCAGCCTGACTCGCCTGCCATGAACGTGCTGGTCTCGGAGTTGGAACCCGAAAGTGGGTCTCACTTCTCCCTCCTGATGCGAATCCACCAGCTCCCCGGTTGTTCCCCTTCTTGGAAACACACCGTACTAAGGTGTCCTGTCTTCCCACGCCTATGGCACCGCAGGTCTTGTTTGGGACACTCACGTTTCATGTGTCCGGTTTGGCCACAACAAGTACACTCACGTGGGAAACCTCCACTGAGTTCCCCGGTCCTCCGTAGTAACGGGACTTTGGTGGAGCCATTGGTGATTGGCCCTTGTCCCTGGGAAAACTACTACCTCCAAGCTCAACTCTCGGTTTCTTGGAGTCTCCCTCGCTATCGCGCGCACCCCGTGCTAGCCGCTCCCGATGAGCCTGTTTACCCTCCTCCAGTCCTCTTTCCACAATCTTAGCTGTCTCCACGACCTCAAGATATGTCCTCGCCCGCAAGCATCTCCACCCCCTGCGCCAGGGCAGGCCCGAGTCCCATGGTAAACTTATGGGCCTTCAGGTCCTCTCTAGAGATTGCCTCAGGGGCAAACCGGCTCGGTCCTCGGAACTCACGCTCATACTTGGACACGGTGCGTGATCCTTGTTTCAACCCACCGAACTCTTCCCGTTTCTGCCACCGCAAGGACTCCGGGAAGTACTCCTCATGGAACAATTGAAGGAATTCCTCCCATGACAAGGTCTGCATGTCCCGGCTACCTGAAATACTAAGCCACCACTCTAAGGCTTCCTCTTCCAACTGTCTGACTGCTAACCTCACTTTATCCTCCTCCCGGGGTCGGAGAAAGGAGAACACGTGCTCAATCTGTCGTAGCCAATGCTCTGCCGCTAGAGGATCAGCTCCTCCCTTGAACCTCGGTGGTTGTTCCTTCCGGAACCGGGTCACCACATCTTCCTCCTCTCGTCTCATCGGTATCTCTTGTCTACGTGGAGGCTCTGTCTCACGGGGTGGAGAAGGTAGCACTGTCTGCTGTGCCATCATCTCCCGCCTAATCTCATCTCGGATCTCTCCCCCTGAGATCCTCTCGCATGCCTTGTACATTTTCACTCAAGGCCCTAACTTGGGCCATGATCCGCTCCATGGGATCATCGCCCTCCGTTTGCTGCCTTCCCTCTTGTCCGGCACGTGCGAAGACTCATCCTCTACACTGGGGTAGCCTGGGTAACTCTCCTAGGAGGCATTGTCTACACATTTCAAAAACAAGTGGAGCTGGAATCAATATCTCTCAAGCTCGGTATACCCTCACCTCTAGGACCATGAGGTACTCAAATAACATCTCATAAGTATACACATCATGTTCGCAGGATCTCAACATACATATTACAACCTCATAATCTAAAATTTTCAACACATCATAGTTTCCCAAATCAGCATGTCTCAACACATTCCACAGTATTCACATTTCAGTCCATTGTATGCTCATTTCAAATTAATTACTCATTTCAAATCATGACACTCATATTATGATTAAGCTAGTGCCCTAATGCCAATGCATGTATGCACCCCATCCCAAATGCAAATGTCCTACTCCTTGGTCTAACTACCCCCGAGTGCACCCTAGAAAACCAGGATAGAACCACGGTGATCAGGCGTGTCCTATACCGCCTCCTAAGGGTCTCGAAGCAATTATCCCTCCCCACTATCCTAAGTCCACTAGACCATGAACTTGGGCTCGATACCATATTGTCACGCCCCAAATTTCCTTCTCCCTGGAAATGGTTAATGATCGCCCATGCCCGCACCCGAAGGGTCAAGGGTTCGGTGTAAACACCAAAGTGAGGACACCTACCGCGGGTGCTGTCCTATCCCTGTAACACAAGTCAACATGCCAAGGGGCACGTACCTGTTTCCATGCCAACCACACCACCACAATATACATACATATGGTATTCACAACCCAAAACATCAATTACATCGCTCAGAGGTTTCAAACTCTTTTACAACCCACCAGGGAACAAGCTCCCAATAATAAAACCAGGGTACACAATTTAAGCAAACCGAATCTCAAATACAACGAAATAACCAAATGCATGTATAAGGCCATACAGCCTCAGCGGCCTACCAACTCAGCTCTTCCGCCTATCGCCCGCTAGGTCCCGCAAAGAAACAGTTCATAGGAGGGGTGAGCACACCACAGCTCAGTAGGGATCAAGTCTCCCCAATCCCGTCCCACTCTAAAAACTATGCATGTCAAGTGGATGCATGTGCTCGTGTAGTGACTTAAGCTAAAACAATAATCATCACCCGGTAAACATGCCTCATACCTCTGCTTGCACAGGAGGGCAGAGGACACCCCGCCACCACGGCGATGTGACATGCCACACCAGGCAAATGTGAATCTCATCTCCAGGGGTACAGTATAATGACTGTCCCATACTCAGCTCAATTCCCCGCGTTTCTGGGGTTCTTATCTCAACTCCCCGCGTTTCTGGGGTCCTCAGCATACGCATTTCAACATATACAACTCAATAAACATAACCCAACAAACATAGTACAAACATGCAACTCATTCAACATACAGAAAACTCAACTCAGAATGTAAAACAACAGATAGTCTTAGAACAATCAAATCATTACATATAACATCACCTAACTCCTCATGGTCCCTGAAGTCCACACATTTTTCACACTCATAGTCTGGATCATAAACAACCTATCAAAGGAAGCTTATCCACCTCAAGGGGAGCCCAAAACAGGTTGCACGTGACAACCTATTCTCACGTGCAGTGGCAAATTAACTCCAAACACCATTCTAACCATCCCAGAAGGTTCAGGGACGATTTTTAGCCAAAAACAAGGTTGCACGTGAAAAGGTCATTTTCACGTGCAGAGGTATTTCAACTCATATGCCTCTAAGGAAGCTCCACCTAAAATTTGGGGCTATTTGGAGCAAGAATGAATCTGCAAGTGAAAAAGGCTTTTTCACGTGCAGACTCCAAAACCTTCCTTTTGTCATTCTAATCATTTTTCCCTAAAGAACCAACCTCAAATTCGTCTTAGTTTAGAAGTTATTGAGGTTCTAAGCCCATAAACCGGGTCTAAAACCAACTCCTGGCCTCACTCTCATATGATTTCCCAATACCGGAGGCCTTAGCCAAGCCAAATACAGGGTTTTCCCAAAACTTTTCATCTAAATAATCCCAAGACAATGGGTATACAAATGACCCCTAACCCAAAAGTATAAATCTCACACGAAATTCGGAAATTTAGAAAACCCGGACAAAACCCCAGATCAATCCATAGGCTCAAGGTAGAATTTAGAAACTCAATATATATATAAAAGGTCCCTTTTCAACATCCCGGATCATCACATACATATTATTCAAGAAATCTAAGAGAGAGACGGCAAATAGAAAAACTTGAAATCCCTACCTCAAGTTTTGCGAAAAAGATTAGGTGAAAAGAATGGAGCGATCCGTATCCCCGCCGCCTCAACGCCTCGGCCTCCCGTCGTCCGTAGGAGATCCTTGATCGTCAGAAACCCCTCCACTCTGGGTCGTCTCCCTCAGGATCGTCTCCCTCTCTCTCTCTCTCTCTCTCTCTCTCTCTCTCTCTCTCTCTGGGCGTGTATGTGTGTGACGGCTGCAGGGAAGGTAGGGTTTGGTCCCCTTTTCTTTTCTCCTATTTTATTTTATTATTTTTTTTTTTTGAAGCCCAAGACCAAATGCAGCCCAATGGTTAGGTAAACCCAAGAAGAAAGGCAAAACAGCCCACTATCTCTCATATTGGGTTTTTCCCTTGAAGGGAGGCCCAAAGCTCAAAATACAAACCCAGGTAATTTAAAAGTAAATATAAAATTATTTGTGAAATCCCGAAAATACCCCTCAGGGCCTAAAATCCCAGATTTAGTCCAAGTACAGTCAAAATTCACCATTTGATGAGCACATCATTGTGCTGATATTCATTTGTTCAAATAAGGTCTCTAACTCAAGGCTATCTCTAAGGCCCCTCAAATACGGGTCCTTACAACCTGTCTGCACCTTGGATCTTTGCAACTACGACCCTTTGATCCTATGGCCCTTCGAGGCTTCGACCCTGTTCCTCTTCAAGGCTTCGACCCTGTGATCCTTCGAGAGTGCTACGAGCCTCATGGTCTAATGGTCTACGACCTTCAAATCTTCGGATCTACGACCTTCGAGTCAAAACGTACACAGTTAGACTCCCTCTACGAGCTCACTCTAAGAGATCACTCTACGAAGTTATCCAACCAAGTACGGATCTTCGATCTAGACCATCGAGCCTGCGGATTTCATTTCCTGCAACATGTTGACAATAATGACAACTCAACCTCGCGGGAACAACAAATGTTTATTTCCAACTTCTTGAATATCTTCAAAAAGTGTTCATTTTCTTCTTCCTCCTTTTGATTCCACATCCGTTGAGGAAATGGCATCATAGGCCTCCCCTCTCTTGGCCTTTGTTCTTCACTTGGTTGAACCTTAATTGGTTGCTGTTCTTGGTTAACTCCCAATTATTTTTCTTCCTCATCAGCTCTTCTTGATTCTCAGCTGTTAAAGGCTTGGTTTGTGCTTCTTGTATAGCCTTCTTCTTAGGCTCATCAGATTCCTTTAATGCTTTACCACTTCTCAAAGTGATAGCCTTGCAGCTTTCCTTGGGATTAACTTCTGTGTCACTGGGAAAGGATTTGGAGGAGACTCCCGGATTGGCATTTTGTGCCACACTCACTAATAGCTTCTCAATATTTTTAATAGAGCTCTCTATACTTCCTACCCTTTCCTTCAAATCTCCCACTTCTCTTCTGGTCATCTCATCCTCAGTCTAATAATTTCTTCTTTGTTGTTGAGGGTGAGGCTGTCATTCTTTGCTCAAAACCTGGAGGTGGCTACAAATAATTATCTCGTAGCATATGAATTCCGCTACATTCCTGGAGGGATATATTTATACCGATTTGAAGTGTCACCTCATCGATTTCGACTCGGTTAAAGGCATTTTTATGGTAGCGTTGGTTAGAATTTTGTTGTTAGTAACCTTGACCCTGGTTTTGTTGGTAGAAGGGTTGCTTCTGATACATACCCTTTCCTCCAACAAAATTTGCTTCTTCAGCTCTACTCCATGCTTGATCAACTACTGGTGGAGCTTGCCATGGTCCTCCAACCTTAAGAGCCAATACTTCCATGCTTTTTGCTAGAGCCCGGATCTGGTCTTGCATGTCATTGGAAGAATTATCAACGGAAGCTATCTTCTCCTTTGTCCTTGAAGTCCACACATTAAACCACTGCCAATCAGCCAAGGACAGTCTCTTTAAGAGTTTAGCTGCTACATCAGGTTCCAAATTCATAAGACATCCTCCTGCAGCTGCATTCACCTTGTCTTGTGGGTGATACTGAAGACCTGTGTAGAAGGATTCAATTTGAATCCATTGGGGTCTTCCATGGTCAGGGAATCTTTTTAGCAAGTCTTTAAATCTCTCCCAAGCTTCATGAAGAGTCTCTATCTCGTCTTGCCTAAATCGACTGATTTCCCCTCTGAGCTGGATCACCTTGGAAGGAGGAAAATACTTAGACATAAACTTAGTCTGCATCTCCTCCCAAGTGTTGATAGAACCAGCCGGTAGGCTATTGGACCATTTAAGAGCTCCATCCTTTAAGGAAAAGGAAAAAAGTCTTAACTTTATGGCTTCCTCTGACACATTGTTAAGCTTTATTGTGTCACACATCTGAAAGAATCTCATCAAGTGTTGATGTGGGTCATCCACTGCTGTTCCTCCAAATGCATTATTGCTCACCATATTAATCAATGCCGGTCTCAGCTCAAAACTGTTTGCTTGGACTCTTGCTAGCCTAATCCCAGAGTAATGATCCAACATAGTTGGCCTTGCATAGTCCAAGAAAGTCCTAGGCCTAAATTTGTTACCCTCTTCTTCTGGATATTGGCCATTATAATTGGCCCCTCCTTGCTGAACACTCCCATCAAGTCTTGCATCCTCCATAATGTTTAGAACTGTATCCTTTAAACCTTGCAGTACTTCGTCTGATTGCCTCGTTGCTTCCCTAGCTGCCCTACGATGATCTCTAATTATCCGTTCAGGTTCTGGATTAAATGGCACAAATTCCCTTCGTTGCATACACAGCTGAGAATTTTCTCAAGCACCCGGTGAACGTTCCTGTAAAACAACAAGAACACACCCAGCAGCTCCGAACAATAATAAATAAATAAATAAATAACACAAAATAACAGAAAATAAAAGACAGAATTAAACACCAAGATCAGAATTCAAACAATTTCACTTAATGTTGATTTTGAAAAACTAGTTAACCGTACAATCCCCGGCAACGGCGCCAATTTGACAAACAGATTTTTAGCCTCCCTAAAAGAGCTAGCTAACGTTGTTAAATCTCCCTTCAAGATAATAAATTCCCTAAGTTTGCACTAAAAGAATAGCAGCAAGCAGGGGGTCGAACCCACAAGGATTAGCCTAGTTTTCTAGTTCTTAAATCAAAACACCCAATTACTCTTGTTCTATAAAATGTCTTGGCAAAAAGTTCTCTTTTTTAAACTGAAGATCTAATCTTTATTTGGTTTTCTGAAATATCAAAGACAACATAATTGATTTTGGAATTAAAACTTAATGATTAAAGCATTTAGGATCACAATTTCACCTCCCAACATTATTTCTACTGATTTTAAGGTTCTTAGGGTTATTTAAATGATAGCATGCTATACATGAGCCAAGGTTCTGCAAATGGTCATTTATAGACCTTCTAAGTGTTGTATGCCTGAATGGTCATCGTGGCAACAACAAACAAAGCCTACTTATCATATCTCTGAAAGGATAATGGTCACACTAATCACAAATATGCTATGAATCCAAGATCTACCCCAGACTAGGGCTAAGAAACCTAGGTGTATACAGCCCAGATATAGAAGATAAAGACCAGATTCATAAAACATGCAATTCAACAAAATAAACCCAATATTCATAGAATCAGTACAGCAGCATAGGGTGCTACATTGCTCCCCTAGATTAAGAAAACTACTCACACATGTTCTTGACAAAGCATATACAAATAAAGAACATCATCTTAGAACCAGACGCAGCAGAACTTTAACTCTAGATCTTCTCCAGCCGTCGAACTCCTAAGGCCAGCAGCTCCAAGAATGAGAACCTTCCCAGCTGTGAAGCTCTCTCTCTCTCTCTCTCTCTCTAAAAACATGCCCTCCTCTTAAGATGTCTCTTTAGGGCCTGCTGCCCCCTTATTTATAGAGGAACCTGCTGTGCAATGTGTGCCCTAGCCACTAGCTGTCGTCATTAATCAAAACGGCGTAGTTTTGATAAGTGATGGTGATTTTACCTTTCAGCCATTATATAACTCAAACCAAGCACAATATGGACAAGGCTCTTTAGGAAAAGATCATCAACATACAAAAATAAAGGTCCCCGTGCAAAAATATTGCTGCCCATGTCAGTGCACGTGACAATGCCATGTCACGTGCAAGCTCCAAATGATCCAAAATTCATCCCCAACCTTCCTTGCATCATGTAGAAGGCTCCCATGCTATAATATACCTGCACGTGACAATGCCATTATGATGTGCACATCAAAAATGCCTCCTTTTGAGCTCATCTTTTGTCACAAGTCCCCTCATCAATATATAAAGTGATTAAGCTAATGTGTGTGAGAACAAATCACCTAAAAACCTGCCAAAACAACTCAAAAACACATATATGCAGGAAACAGTATCTTCCTAAGGGTTAGAGCAAATATATATATGAAATATAGTGTAATTAGACTCTAATCATGCTCTTAAGCACCCTAAATATACAATAAAATAGCGACATAAATGCACGTTATCAATGTTTGAGAGATATGTGCTTTTTGAGAACACGATCTCGAATGAAGTGATACCTGACTTCAATGTGTTTTGTCTTTGGGTGCATGACAGGATTGTTGTTGATGGCAATTGCACTTGTGTTATCACAGTATAGTGGAACAGACGTCATGTTAAAACCATAGTCAGTAAGTTGACTTTGCATCTAGAGAAGCTGTGTGTAGCAACTCCTAGTAGCTATGTATTCCGCGTCAGCAGTAGAGGTTGATATGGAATTCTGCTTCTTACCGAACCATGAAATCAATCTGTTTCCAAGGAATTAACAAGTATCACTAGTGCTCTTCCTGTCTATGTGACACCCGAAAAAATCAGCATCTGAATATCCGGATAAAGAGAAGTTGGACTCCTTTGGATACCAAAGTCCCAAATGAACAGTCCCTTTAAGATACCTTAATATCCGTTTGACATAAAGCATGTGTGACTCTTTAGGATTCGCCTGATATCTTGCACATATGCAAGTTGCGAACATGATATCTAGGCGACTTACTGTAAGATACAACAATGAACCTATCATACCTCTGTATTTAGTCACATTTACTGATTCTCCGTTAAGATCGGGATCTAACTTGGCGCTGACTGGCATGGGAGTCTTCACGGGAGTTGAGTTTTGCATTCCAAACTTCTTGATTAAGTCCTCTGTGTACTTAGCTTGGTTGATGAAGATTCCATCCTTCATTTGTTTAACTTCTATTCCAAGGAAGTACAATAGTTCTCCCATCACGCTCATTTCAAACTTCCCAGTCATCAACTTTGCAAACTCTTCACAAAGCTTCAGATTAGATGATCCGAAAATGATGTCATCCACATAAATTTATACGACAAGAGAATGACCCTTCTCTTTTCGTAAGAATAATGTGGTGTCTATCTTCCCTTTTCTTAAGTTGTATTCGAGCAAGAATTCTGATAGTGTATTATACCAGGCTCTTGGAGCTTGCTTCAATCCGTACAAGGCTTTCCGTAGTTTATGCACCATATGCTCAACCTTGTGTTCAACGAATCTCAGAGGTTGTTCAACATAAACCTCCTCTTGAAGATCTCCATTAATAAAAGCACTCTTGACGTCCATTTGATAAACTGTGAAATTTTTATATGATGCATACACCAGGAACATTCAGATTGCCTCAAATCAGCTACTGGACCAAAGGTTTCGTCATAATCAATGCCTTATTCTTGATGATATCTTTTGGCTACTAATCAAGCTTTGTTCCAGATTACTATTCCATCAGTATCAAGTTTGTTCCAAAATACCCATTTAACTCTAATGACTTGTTGTGACCTAGGCCTTGGTACGATTGTCCACATCGTTCCTATTGAACTGATTAAGCTCTTCTTGCATAGCATCTATCCAGTTTGAATCTTGAAGGGCTTCATCCACCACCTTTGGCTCTATCTGTGATAGAAAACAAAAATAGAGACACAAGTTGGAGATGATTGCTCTTGTTCTTACTCCAACAATAGGATCACCAATCACTTGATCTGATAGGTGGTTTCGAGTCCACCTATAGTTTTGCGCAAGTGGTAGTGAATATTCAATGATTAGAAGCACTACAAGATCGGGTGGATCATGTACATCGGTTGGTTGAGCTTCTTTCGGGCCAGTTATATCCGTATGATGAACATTTCCAGAATTATTTTGAGGTTCTTCAGCACTGTGACTTTCAGTATTAACTGGTCCGGATGAACTAGAAGGTTCTCCTGGTATTTTGGATGTCCGTACCAATTGGTCCTGGAGTTGAGTGGAGGTTTGGAGTCGATTCTTCGGAAGCATCATCACTGGCATTTCTTCTTGCTTCACTAGTGCTTAGTGTTTCACCAGTAGTAGTGGTAGGAACATGTTTGAATTGAGAATAGTCAATCGAGTCCATATGATCCTGCACATTTGGATTTGATGATCCTACACTTGACCAATCAAGGTTAGATTCATCAAAATCAACATGGATAGATTCTTCAACTGTTAAACGTTTTGTATTGAAAATGCGATAAGCCTTGCTATGTAACGAGTATCCAACAAAGATCCCATCATCGGATTTTGGCTCAAATTTACTCCGGGCCTCTTTGCCATTATTTAACACGTAGCAAGCACACCCAAAAGCTTTAAAATGAGAGATTGACGGCTTCCTGCCTCTCCACATCTCATAGGGTGTTTTCATGGTAACCTTATTGAGAAGAGTTATGTTCTAAACATAGCATGCAGTGGACATAGCTTCAGTCCATAGACTGAGGGGAAGCTTTGCCCCAGCTAACATTGCTCTACCATCTTCGACTAGAGTGCGATTCTTACCCTCAGCAACTCCATTTTGTTGTGGAGTCCTGGGCGCAGAGAAGTGATGTTGAATGCCCTGTTCAGAACAATATGATCTCATATCTGAAAAGTCAAATTTCATACAATGATCACTCCTTATGCATTAAATGGTCAGTCCTTGTGAATTGCTTATCTAGTTGAAGAGATCTACAAGATGTTCAAAAGTTTGATCTTTCGATTTCAGGAACATCACCCATGTATACCTGATGAAGTCATCAATAACCACAAGGGTGTATCTCACACTAGCAAGAGAAGCAATAGAAATGGGACCACAGAGGTCCATATGAAGAACTTGCAAGGGAGCAATTATTGAATTAACTGATTTGCTCTTAAAGCTACGCTTGGTCTGCTTGCCAAGATGGCATTCTCGACAGAGTGAATCTCTGGAGTATTTATGTTTGGGCAGACCATTGACCAAGTCAAGCGACGCTAGTTTAGACAAAGTTTTAAAATTTAAATGAGCGCAACGCTTGTGCCATAGCCAACTTTCTTCATTTGATGCTGTAGTGAGTAGCATATAGGGTCAAAAGAATTATTTCTTAAAACCACTGAATATATGTCCACATCTCTTGATCCGGATAACTTCATATCTCCGGATAAGTTCTGCCTAACTGTGTAGGTGTTGGACATAAAGGAAACAGTAAATCCTTTGTCAGATAAATTACTGACACTCAACAGATTATGCTTCTAACCTTCGACTAGTGCAACTTTAGTTATAGATACACAACCATTGGTTAAAGTGCCATACCCCACAGTCCTACCTTTACTATTGTCGCCATATGATACGGATGGTCCTTGTTTTGTCAGTAACTTCTACGAGCAGAGACTTATCAACCATCATATGTCCGAAGCATCCGCTATCGAGTATCCACTTGCTTTGATTGATCTTTGACTTCAAGTGGTCTGGCAATGAATTCCAGAGATGCTCCTGCAAGACAACAAATTACACTTTTGGTGCCTAAACTTGTCTCGGGCGGTTAGGAAAAACAACAACAGTGTCAACAGTTTCGGATTTTGCTTTGTTAGGAACATTAGCTTTCCATGTTGACCTTACTTTATTAGCGCCAGTTGTTTCTTTTATTTGGGCTTTCTTGGCAAAGTTACTCCTTTGAGATTTAGATTTAGATTTGTTAGAAAAACCCTTTTTGATGAATTGATCTTTATTAATATGAACTTGATTGCAAAGCCAGTCATCATATAGACTCCAACACTCATAGTGATAATGGCCTATTTTTCTATAGATGAAACAGACACTATGATACGGAGCACAAGCAGGGGATATAGGTTTGTTAGGTTTAACAGGTTTTTTACACTATTCCCTATGGCTAGGGGTGTAAAACGGACCGGTCCGGTCCGGTCCGGTATGGTCCGTGACAGTTTAGGCTCGCACTTTTAATGGACCAGAATTTTTCTGGTCCGGTCCGGTCCGCATGCGGACGCGGACCGGTACACGGACCGGTCCATATTTATTTATTTATTTTAAAAATTATTATAAGTTAATTTTATTTAAAATAACTTAAAATTTCAATTTTAAAATTATATTCAATAGTTTATATTTCTAAATATTCATTTTAAAATTAATAGGTTTAGGCTTTATGTACTAATATACTAAGTAAAATATATAATAGTTTAAAAAAAATTATTTTTAAAAAATAAAAAAGCCGGTCCGCGAATCGGTCCGCGTCCACACGGATTTGGTCCGCATGGACCGGGCTTAAACGAACCGGTCCATTTAGGCCCACGATTGTAATGGACCAGAATTTCTCTGGTCCAGTCCGCTCCGGTCCGCGGACCGACGGTCCATTTTACACCCCTACCTATGGCCTAGTCATTTGGGATTGAGTGACACGCTCTTGGCCCTAGATGCGTCAGCCTTAGCCTTTCCTTTCTTTCTGGGTGCTACAGTTTCGGCTTTAACTACAGCAGCTTTCCCTTCATCTTTAGGTACGGGTGCAACTACTTCGAGATTAGCAGTAACAGCCTCACTTCAACAGTCATAAACTATGGTGCCACCTAAAATAAAACAATCCAACAATTTAGATGTACTAACAGGATAAAGGTTGGTTAGTTTCGGAATGAAATCCGAGGGACACTCAGTAGCATGTGTGGAGGTTGATGGTTCAGAGCCAAGGCCAGATTTAACTCGGATGTCGTCCGGATCAGTCCTAAACGTAAAAGCTATTTCCCCCGATTTTAGCCGCTTAAGATTTATTTCCTTTTCCTTTTCGAGTTCATTCTCGAGTCTTTTAAGATTAATTGTTAGGTCATTTAGCTTGATATTTAGCAAATGATTTTCAGCTCTTAGATCGTAATACCAAGCCTCTTTACTCCTAAAGTTAGCTATGTCTTTTTCAAGTTTTGCAATAGTGTATTCAAGACGTTAAGCCTGACCATTCATATTTTTGTACATTTGAGTAATTATTAGTCTCTCATTCTTTTTCATGATCACGTTCAGCAGTAAGAGATTCTAATCTACTTGTGATCTCAGAGATAGAAGGTACCTCAATATTTGTCATGAGGTAGATGTTCGGCTTCTCGATTGGCTCATCATCAGAGGATTCCTCCTCTTCTTCCGAGCCACTGACGTACTTTGTGATGAACGTCTTCCTTTTGTTCTTGCTGTTTTCTGAGGTGGAGCACCGGGGTATAACCTTGTCACTTTTATCGGCGTCTTTGATTTGGATTTATAATCCTTGGCCCAGTAATTGGGTTTCCCATAGTTGTAGCAATCTTGGGAAGTAGACTCTGATCGCTCCTTCCTTCTAGATGATGATGAGGAGCCTGTTCTAAATTCTTTTCCACTTTTCCTCAGGAATTGGTTGAAGGATTTGACCAAAAGAGCTATTTCTTCTTCAATGTCTAAGTCAGATTCTTTGACTCTTCCGTATCATCATCACATTGTATGCTCAGACATTCCGTACCTTTAAAAGCTACACCCTTTTCTTTCCGAGCTATTTTCTCATCTCGGTCAGTGTATTTGAATCTGACCTCATGAGTCCCTAGCTCTCCATATAGTTCCTCAAGGGGATCATACTGCCAGTTCATGTCAGCTTGCATCTGGAGCTGCTTGGAGTAGTAACTATCCGGCAAGGAGCAGAAAAACTTGTCATTGATCTGGAACTGAGTGTAATGCTCATTGACAGTTTTCAATTCAAGAATCAGCTTGCCGAATCTCCTGTAGATGCTCTCGAGGGATTCCCCAGGTTTATGAGTGAAGCTCTCAAAGTTCTGTCTGAGAGCACAGATGACGTTCTGCATTTGGGACTGACTTCCCTCATAGAGGATTCTTAGTTTATCCCAGACAGCTTTCGCTGTCATGTAGCCTTGGATGTCTATGAAATCTTAGGAGTCCAAAAATGACGTTACGTATACCAGAGCCTTTTCGCTAGCATACTGGAAGGCTCTTTCCTCGTTGGTGAATTCGACATCAGTCTTTGGCCTTCTAACTCCATTTTCTTCAATAGTCATCGAAATAGGTAGCTCCTGATGAAGACACATCCACATGAGATGATCATGACATATCGTGAACATTCTCATGCGAGCTTTCCATTGGGAGAAAAGCTCAGGTGTGATCTTTGGCGGTTTGGTCAGAGTGAAATCAGAACTCCGTTGTTGAGGAGCAGCAGGTTAAGGACTTGTGCTCAGATTGAGATTTTCGCAGCTGCTGCAGTCGGGGAGAGGCTCTTGTGCACCTCTAGAGTTAAGGTGAGCGTTGAATAGCATACTGCTCTCTTCGGCCATTGTTGAGAGAGAAAGAGTGGGATCTCTACTTTAAGCAGGTAGACTTGCTCTAATACCACTTGTTGGTCCTTGTGAGCCTAGAGGGGGTTAAATAGGCTCTAATTGAAATCTCTTTACTCGTCTCTGGCACAACACTTATCTAGTTAAACGATAATATCAGTGTGGAAGATAACCAGATAGTAGAAGTATTTTGTTTTATTATCAACTAATAAATACAACAAAACAGTAGAAGATTAAAGCTAGTAATGCTTTTCAATCTACTGTAAACTCTCTTACACTCTGTTTACAATGACTTACACACTAGCCAATATGATCTCTAAAAGCTCTTATACATGTACGCGCATATATGAAAATATACAAGTGTTAGTATATATAGCCATCCATTAGGAAACATCCTTGGCACTTGTTATTCTGAGTGATGTGAAGCATTGACTGTTCCTCAGAAATCTCTCTGCCTTCATTGCTGCGGATGTGGAGCTCAAGATCTTGGGTCTGTAAAACATAAGTGTCTTCGCGTGTTCCACGTGTAAGATAATTTATGTTTTCAACAAGTTTGTCTTACATCAGGACATAGCGAGCTGACGACTTTGAATGCGAGTCTGATAAGTTGAAGTAGTGTCTTCTTAATCCGTCGTAAGGTTTCTTACTCTGTGTCAGTTTGATACTGGAATCCTTATTCCATGTCAGCGCTTCCTTACTCGGTATGAATGACAAGTCCAGAGAGCTTACTCCGTATCTGCGCTTCCTTACTTTACATGACTTCCTTACTCCGCATGAGTTAAAAGGTCTTGATAGCTTACTCCATATCAACGCATCCTTACTCCGCTTGAGTAAAAGGTTTAGATTCCTTACTCCGTATCTCTTTTTCTTACTCCGTGCAAATAAAGGGCTTGGGTCCTTATTCCACACAAGTCGTTCCTTACTCCGCGTGTATGAAAAACTCGGATTCCTTACTCCGTATCTTCTTGTCCTTAGTTCGCTTGAATAGAAGACTTAGCTTGTTATTCCGTGATAACTTTCTCTTACTCCGTGCGAGATGTAGACTAGGATTCTTATTCCGCATCTATTTAACTTAGTCCATTTTGAAGTGTAAGACGCGGAATCCTTAATCTGTGGCTTTAAGCATTTGGTCCGCACGAGTGATTCTTATTTTGTATGAAGACTTGGTTATTTACCAAGTGTTTGACGACACTCACGATGGTTCAGAATAGGATTATGTATCTTGTCCTTAGCTTTTCTCTCACGAGTGAAAGTCCTTGTCACGCCCCGGATTTCCAACCCGAGGAAACCGGTACGTGACTCCCCTTGTACCCACACGGAGGGCAAAGGGGTTAGGGTGCAAACCTTGAACATAACATTTTAAACATCCACAACACATTCAAAACAGTAGGGTTCAATAAAGCAATCCACAATCCAAAATAGTCTTTATTACAACAATTCTCTTTTCAATCCATCCCCACTGGGGTTACATCAATTCTCATAACAATAACAAATGGTAAACAGTACGGTAAATAAGGTCTTCCACCTTGGGGTCCCTCCTAACGCCTGTATGTTCCTGAAAGAAAACACAACATAGAGGGAGGGGTGAGCAACCACAGCTCAGTAGGGATCATGTCTCCCCAACCCATCCCATGCTCCTAGCATCTACATGGGTGTGTACAGGTGCAGTGTAGTGACAATAAAATGTAAACAGGTTGTATTCCACATTCACAAGGCACACACCTATCCACAGCCTCACAAGCTTAGCCACATAGGCTAACATAGCCACAGCCACTCAGGCTTAGCCACACGGGCTAACATATCCACAGCCTCTCAGGCTTAGCCACACAGGCTAACATATCCACGGCCTCTCAGGCTTAGCCACACAGGCTAACATATCCACAGCCTCTCAGGCTTAGCCACACAGGCTAACAGACAGTCCCGGGCTTCCACAGCCACCTGGTTCCACAAACACAGCATACAAGGTCACCCAGGCATATTATCAAACACATAGCATACACACTTTTACAGGCATAATACCAAACACTTGACATGCATACATTCACAAACCCACAAACCCAGCCACACAGGCATATTATTAAACACTTGATATGCACTCACCATCCAACACCAAAATACATCAAAAACCGCCATTGAAGGCTAACATCCATATAGGAGATCACACCTATATGGATTACATATATATATAAACAGGTATAACTCTATAATCTGCCCTAGAACCCTAGGGCAGAGGAGGATTTAGGAAGAACAGAACCCCTACCTCAAGTAAAACGCAACAACACAACACTGTCCCAATCCCACGTCGAACGCCGTCCACCCACGAAGCACCGACCACCCACGCAAGACGCCCGGCAGCAACCAGGAGCTCTCCTTCCCTCTCTCTCTCTCTCTCTGCGACGGCTGGTGGAGCAACAAACCCTAACTCTAAAACAGAGGGGCTTCTCCTCCTTATATAGACAACACAACATCAAAACGACGTAGTTTTGATTAAGTGAATCCCAGGATCAAAACGACGTTGTTTTGATCACACAAGTTAGCACCTTTCCGCACCCATATAGGCCAAAATACTCAGAATTTCAACATGGTCCTTTGGAGAAAGATCATTAGAATGTCAAAACCAAGGGAACCATGCAAAAATATGGCTGCACGCCAATTTGCACGTGAATTCCCCAATTCACGTGCAACTCCAAATGCACTCCAAATGCTCTGAAACTTCACCCCTAGCCTCCTTGCATCATGTAGAAGACAACCACACTTGCACGTGAATTGGACCCATATCACGTGCACCTCACATACACGTCAGTTTGGCCTGAAACTTCTATGGTAGATAGAGGACATCATTCTAAGCATCTTTCCTTCTGCACGTGAATTCATTGGAGTCCATTTACTAGGTCAAAATCTAGAAAAACTCTACTCAGAAGGCAAAACTGTGACTAACTCAAGGTACGGGTCCTTACATCCTCTCCCCCTTAAGACTTTTCGTCCTCGAAAAGAAATGACATACGAGGAAAACAACCACAAGCTACCCATTTGCCACCCAGCAAGCCACAACACCCAAATGAGTCATATATCGCACACAGCACATAACAGCACATAACAAAGTACCACCATAATCCATAACCACAATAATGCATATAACACATGTCCGCATGTCACGAATATACATCTCAAAACACATCACAAATAAGAACACATGTCTTTAAAAGACAATACAAATACACCAAATCGTACACAACTAATACAAAACACATCACTATCCCTTGGCCAACAGCCACCTCCCACGCTTAAGATTGTTCGTCCTCGAACAAGTCTGGGTGCTGCTCACGCATCACGGACTCACGTTCCCATGTCTCCTCCTCAATGCCACGGTGCTGCCACAGCAAGCGAACCAAAGGAATAGCACGACCACGCAAAAGCTTCTCGCGCCGATCTAGGATACGGATAGGGGCCTCAACAACGGACATGTCATCCTCAATGTCCAATGTCCCCCAATCGATGACATGAGTGGGGTCAGGGTGATACTTCCTCAACTGGGACACGTGAAACACGTTGTGCACTCAACTCGGCCCGCGGTGGTAACGCTAACCGGTAGGCCACAGGCCCTACACGATCCAGAATCTCAAAAGGACCAATAAACCGCGGAGATAGCTTGGAACCTTGCCCAAACCGTCGATGGCCACGACGTGGGGAAACACGAAGAAACACATAATCACCAACAGAAAACTCTAAAGGTCGCCGCCGCTGATCCGCATAAGATTTCTGCCGACTCTGAGCTGATAACAACCGTTGTCGAATCAACTTAACCTTCTCGGTAGCCTCTTGAACCAACTGCGGTCCCAAGAGAGCTGTCTCCCCCACCTCGGTCCAACACAAAGGTGAGCGACACGGTCGCCCATACAACGCCTCAAAAGGAGCCATCCCAATGGATGCCTGATAACTGTTATTGTAGGCAAACTCCACCAAAGGAAGGTGAGTTGCCCACAAACCCCCAAAATCTAACACACAGGCCCGTAACATGTCCTCCAAAGTCTGATTCGTCCTCTCTGTCTGACCGTCAGTCTCAGGGTGAAAGGCTGTACTCAAGTGAAGCTTGGTCCCCATAGCTTCCTGCAAACCTGCCCAAAAACGGGAAGTGAACCTCGAATCCCGGTCAGAGACAACCGATGATGGTACTCCATGCAGTCTCACAATCTCGTTCATGTACAACTGACTCAAGGTCCCAATGGAGTCCCGCTCGCGAACAGCCAGGAAATGGGCCGACTTCGTGAGTCGATCCACAATCACCCAAATCATATCTTTCCTCCCTATGGTGGGTGGAAGACCAGTCACAAAATCCATCGCTATGTGGTCCCACTTCCACTCCGCTATGGGCAATGGCTGTAACATGCCCGCCGGCCGCTGATGCTCACCCTTCACCTGCTGACAGGTGAGGCACCGCGAAACAAAGGCAGCCACATCGCGTTTCATCCCAGGCCACCAAAAATGTCCCCGAAGCGCATGGTACATCTTCGTACCCCCTGGATGCACAGCAACTCTAGACTGGTGAAACTCCCTCATCACCTCATCCCTTAGGGAAGAAGCCACTACCAACCTCCCCTGAAATGACAATTCATGCTCAGGACCCTCTGTCCAATCCTCAGATAGCTCACCAGCCTCAATACGAGCACGGAGAACCTCACACTCGATGTCACCCAGCTATTCCTCCCGGACGCGCTGGTACAACTCAGGCACAACCACCAAAGGACTCAGGACTGTCCCACCATCACGAACCATAGGATGCGGTACGCAACATCGCCAACCGCTCCATCGGTTTCCACTCTCTCACGGCGACCTCAGCTTTCCCTTTTCTGCTCAACGCGTCAGCTACAATATTACCCTTGCCCGGGGTATAGGCAAGGGTAAAATCAAAGGTCCGCAAATACTCCACCCATCTCCTCTCGCCTCAAATTCAAGTCCTTGGGTAAAGATGTCTCGAAGGCTCTTGTGATCCGAGAACACCACAAACTTCTCCCCCAAGAGGTAGTGCTGCCAACTCTTGGGCGAAGATGACGCCGCTAACTCAAGGTCATGAGTAGGATAATTCTACTCATGAGGCTTAACCGCCTTGACCCATAAGCTACCACCCTTGTGCTCCTGCATAAGCACACACCCCAAACCAACCCTGGACGCATCACAGTATACCTCATACGGAATATCCTCCCTAGGCAACCTCAACACAGGTGCAGTGGTCAAACGGGTTTTGAGAGTCTCAAACGCCTGCTGGCACTTGTCTGTCCACTCAAATTTCACTCCTTTCCTAGTCAATGCCGTCATAGGAGCCGCCAAACGAGAGAACCCCTCGACAAAACGGCGATAGTACCCCGCTAAGCCAGGAAAACTACGGATCTCAAAAACGTTGGTTGGCCTCGCCCACGATGCCACGGCCTCAATCTTGGCTGGGTCCACCCTAACTCCCTCAGCTGACACCACATGGCCAAGAAAGTGAACCTCCTGCAGCCAAAACTCACACTTGCTAAACTTAGCAAACACTCTGGTCCCTCAAGGTTTGCAACACCGTTGCCAAGTGCTCCACATGCTCCTTCTCGGTCTTGGAATACACCAAGATATCGTCGATAAACACCACCACGAACGAGTCTAAGTATGGGGCAAAGACTTGGTTCATCAAATGCATAAATACTGCCGGCGCATTAGTGAGCCCAAAAGGCATCACTATCCACTCGTAGTGCCCATACTTGCACCGAAAGGCCGTTTTAGGGATGTCTCCCTCCCTAACCCTCAACTGATGATACCCCGACCGTAAATCTATTTTGGAAAACCACTGGGCCCCACTCAACTGGTCAAACAGGTCATCTATCCGAGGCAACGGGTACTTGTTCTTCACGATCCACCGAATTCGCTCTTCTGTAGTCGATGCGAGAGATGAAGCGTGCCATCGGCCTTCTTAGCAAAGAGCACCGGAGCACCCCAAGGTGAGGTACTCGGTCTGATATACCCTTGGCCCACCAACTCCTCGATTTGCCTTTGCGGCTCCCTCGGCTGGCTGGCCCCATACGATATGCTACTTGGGAAATCGGACCCGTTCCCGGCACCAACTCAATGGTAAACTCCACACTCCTCTGCGGAGGTAAACTCCTCAACTGGTCAGGGAAGACATCCTGAAATTGGTCCACGACAGCGGGCCACACCCTCTTCTCCACCTTACCCACCTCAGCAAAGGTCAGGGCTGCCAACCTGTGGGTAATGGCACCCCACTGGTCCAACACCGTCCCGGCCCGACTCGCCTCACAGTCCCACTCCCCCTGCAGGGTGCAAGAGATCCCTGCAGGTGTCACGAAGGATACACGCCGCCGGTAACAGTCTATCTTGGTTTGGAAAGCCATAAGCCAATCCATACCCAAGATCAGGTCAAAAGTATGCAAAGGCATCACATGCAAGTCAAAACTCAGCTCCACCTCGCCTATGGTTAACACACACGCCGTACCTCAATCATGCCTCCCACCGGAGACTCCACAACTAGGGGCCTCGCGGTCTCCACACAAGCTAACCCCAAGCCGTCTATTATAAGCTCAGCAACAAACGAACATGATGCACCCGTATCGAAAAGAACAGAAGCTAATGTACGGGAGATCAAAAGGGTACCTCTAACCACCGACGATCCTGCTCCACCCTCGGTGGTGGGGGTGGTAGCTCAGCCTCCTCCTGGTACGTCGCCTCCAGCGCAAACACCCTTCCTTGTCCCGTGCCACTGGTCGGCTCACTCACTGGACGCTTCCCGCGAAGGTTGCCTCCAGCCTCAGTCTGCTGCCGCTCCGGCCTCCCCTGGGGTCGGGTCTGACTCGATCCTGCCTGACTAGCCTGCCACTGACGAGCTGGTCTCTCTGCTGGTGTACGGAAACTGGCGTCACTCCTCATGCTGGATGCCATGCCTCCAACTCCCTTGTTGCTACTCCGGCAAACCCGGCTCAAATGGCCTTCTCGTCCACAGCTATTGCATCGCCAGGTTCTTCTTGGGACACTCCCTCTTGAAGTGGCCTTGCTCCCCACAAGCAATGACAACCGCCGGGGGAGTCCTCCTGCTGGACCTTCCTGTCTGCTACCGCCAAAGCTAGACCTCCCTGGGGGCACTGATGGTTGTCTCCGGCTGCGAAAGGAACTGCTATCCCTTTCCTCAGTCTTGGGCCGCTTGGACCCGGAATCACGCTCCAACCCACCCTGCAACGGGCGACCCTGATGGGTCTGCCTCCCATCATCCAGCTCCCTCTCGGCTACACGGGCCGTCTCTACAGCCTCAGCATAGGTCCTCAAGCGTAGAATTGCCACCCTCTGCCTAAGGGCTGGCCTGAGACCCAAGGTGAACTTGTGGGCTTTCAGGTCCTCCCTTGCCACAGTCTCAGGAGCAAACCTACTCAAGCTCCGGAACTCCCGCTCATACTCAGGTACCGTCCTGGATCCCTGCTTCAAGCTGCCGAATTCTTCCCTCTTCTGCCATCTCACTGATTCCGGGAAGAACTCCTCATGGAAGAGTTGCAAGAACTCCTCCCAAAGCATGAGTTGCACCGCACGGCTCCCCGCGACACTCGTCCACCACTCCAAAGCATCCCCCCTCCAGTGCCGAATTGCCGGTTGCACCTTATCCTCTTCCCGGGGTAGGAGAAAGGAGAACACATGCTCTATCCGCCTCAACCACTGTTCGCCTACCACGGGTTCACCTTCCCCCCTTGAATCGCGGAGGTTGTTCCTTTCGGAACCGTGTCACCACGTCATCCTCTGGCACGAGTTGGTACACCACCCAGCGAACTCTCATGCTCGCGAGGCGCTCTCCTACTAGTGGTGGTGGTGGTGGCACCACCTGCTGTGCTGCCATCTCACGGCGCACCTCCTCCCGAACGTCCTGCCGGAGTCCCTCCCGTAGCTCTTGTACCTCCAGCCGGATGCCTTCTCATAGCTGTGCCAGCAACAACGCATGCCCTCCAACGGACGGTCCCGCACCCGGACCCTCATGGGCAGATGACTCATCAGCCACTGCCCCGGACGCATGTGTCACTCTCCTCGGCGGCATTCTTACTACACGAAGTAAGATGCACAACGTCAAAACAATTTTATAACCTATCGCGTCACTACCTCTACCCCATTGATCAATTCCACTATCACATGACATTGCACACATACATCGTATCAATCACATTGCACAGTTCAGTACACATTGCCAAACAAATCAGAGTTGCACATTTCACTTAATCATATGATCTTATCCACGATTCAAGACACATTCACAAGCAAATGCAACTAGTGCCCTAATGCCAATGCATGCAAATCCTACCACAAGACTGGACTACCCTAAGTACACCTTGGAGGCTCAAAGAGGACCATGTTGATCAGGCATGTCCCTCCAGGCTCCTCCAAAGGACTTAGGATAACCATGTCCGCCCACTACCCTAGGCCAACTAGACCATGCTCTGATACCATATTGTCACGCCCGGATTTCCAACCCGAGGAAACCGGTACGTGACTCCCCTTGTACCCACACGGAGGGCAAAGGGGTTAGGGTGCAAACCCTGAACATAACATTTTAAACATCCACAACACATTCAAAACAGTAGGGTTCAATAAAGCAATCCACAATCCAAAATAGTCTTTATTACAACAATCCTCTTTTTAATCCATCCCCACTGGGGTTACATCAATTCTCATAACAATAACAAATGGTAAATAGTAAGGTAAATAAGGTCTTCCACCTTGGGGTCCCTCCTAACGCCTGTATGTTCCTGAAAGAAAACACAACATAGAGGGAGGGGTGAGCAACCACAGCTCAGTAGGGATCATGTCTCCCCAACCCATCCCATGCTCCTAGCATCTACATGGGTGTGTACAGGTGCAGTGTAGTGACAATAAAATGTAAACAGGTTGTATTCCACATTCACAAGGCACACACCTATCCACAGCCTCACAGGCTAACATAGCCACAGCCACTCAGGCTTAGCCACACGGGCTAACATATCCACAGCCTCTCAGGCTTAGCCATACAGGTTAACATATCCACAGCCTCTCAGGCTTAGCCACACAGGCTAACATATCCACAGTCTCTCAGGCTTAGCCACACAGGCTAACAGACAGTCCCGGGCTTCCACAGCCACTGGGTTCCACAAACACAGCATACAAGGTCACCCAGGCATATTATCAAACACATAGCATACACACTTTTACAGGCATAATACCAAACACTTGACATGCATACATTCACAAACCCACAAACCCAGCCACACAGGCATATTATCAAACACTTGATATGCACTCACCATCCAACACCAAAATCCATCAAAAACCGCCATTGAAGGCCAACATCCATATAGGAGATCACACCTATATGGATTACATATATATATAAACAGGTATAACTCTATAATCTGCCCTAGAACCCTAGGGCAGAGGAGGATTTAGGAAGAACAGAACCCCTACCTCAAGTAAAACGCAACAACACAGCACTGTCACGATCCCACGTCGAACGCCATCCACCCACGAAGCACCGACCACCCACGCAAGACGCCCGGCAGCAACCAAGAGCTCTCCTTCCCTCTCTCTCTCTCTCTCTCTCTCTGCGACGGCTGGTGGAGCAACAAACCCTAACCCTAAAACAGAGGGGCTTCTCCTCCTTATATAGACAACACAACATCAAAACGACGTAGTTTTGATTAAGTGAATCCCAGGATTAAAACGACGTAGTTTTGATCACACAAGTTAGCACCTTTCCGCACCCATATAGGCCAAAATACTCAGAATTTCAACATGGTCCTTTGGAGAAAGATCATTAGAATGTCAAAACCAAGGGAACCATGCAAAAATATGGCTGCACGCCAATTTGCACGTGAATTCCCCAATTCACGTGCAACTCCAAATGCACTCCAAATGCTCTGAAACTTCACCCCTAGCCTCCTTGCATCATGTAGAAGACAACCACACTTGCACGTGAATTGGACCCATATCACGTGCACCTCACATACACGTCAGTTTGGCCTGAAACTTTTGTGGTAGATAGAGGACATCATTCTAAGCATCTTTCCTTTGCACGTGAATTCATTGGAGTCCATTTACTAGGTCAAAATCTAGAAAAACTCTACTCATAAGGCAAAACTGTGACTAACTCAAGGTACGGGTCCTTACAGTCCTGATTAAGGTAATATCTTCTGCAACAACTTAAGAATAAACATGCAAGGTCTCAAATCAAATTACACAAGGTTATCCAAATTCTGGGCTTGATCCAATAGTTTCCCGTGGATGTCTATATATATTAAGCCTTGTATATTTTCTGTCACGCCTCGGATTTTCCAACGCGAGGAAACCGGTTCGTGACTCCCCTTTACCCACGCAGTGGATAAAGGGTTAGGATAATATAACTCCACACAAGACATCACAAACTTCCACAATAGATATTTAAAAAGACAAAATCATATATCCTTATTAAACTCAAACCACAATAAACGTTTACACACCAAACAATATTTCTTTATTATAGTCAAATCCCTTTTACAATCTTTCCCCACTGGGTTACATCATTTTACCATTGGAATTACAAAAGTCCCACAAAATAACATTAAACAAAGCAACAAAGCAGAACTGTCTTCCACCTTGGTGTTTCCACTTAACGCTTGTAGGTCCCTGAAAAGAAAACAAACACAGTAGGAGGGGTGAGCAACCATAGCTCAGCAGGGATCATGTCTCCCCAACCCGTCCCATGCTCCTAGCATCTACATGTCAACGTGTACAAGTGCAGTGTCGTGGTACGAGTATTTAAACAGGTTTATTCAACATAAATAAATATGATAACACACAAACCACAAAGGCAAGTAGAATTATTTCCACAGCCACACAGGCTTCCACAACCACGGTCACACAGGCTCCATGGCCACACAGGCTCACAATCACAGCCACACAGGCTCACAATCAAACACAGCACAACAATAAGCATCTACACTACATTAAATAACATATAAATCAACAACCAACACATAATCCATAATTATCATATTCATATATTATATTTTCAAACATGACTTTCCTTCCCCAGTGTTGGTCCCTTGGAGCCTAGAGGGGGGTGAATAGGCTTTTATCGAAACTCTTTCTGAAACTCTCTAGCACAACACTTATATGGTTAAGAGATAGAAACAATGCAGAAGATAACCAGATAGTGAAAGTCTTTTGTTTTATTATCTGAATGATAAATACAACAAAATGAAAGCAGTCTAAAGCACAAGCTTCTAGACTTACTTAATAACTCTTTAGCACTCAGTTTACAAGTACGCACACTCTAGCCTCTATGACCTCTATGAGCTTTTAGTACATACACAAAACTGTGTTCTTTTCCCTTTTCTTCTTTATAACTATACAAGTGTTGCTATTTATAGTGACATCCACAAGAGACAACCTTGGAACTTGTTCCGGATATTGTGCCCATTTACTGTGTCTCGGAAATCTCTCTGCATTAATTGCTGCGGATGTGGTCTTCAAGATCTTGGGTTTGCAACGCATAAGAGTCTTTGTAAGTTCCCAAGTTTAGTTAAAGTTGTCTCCACATATCCGGATGATCCACGTGTAAGGTGCTTTAGATTTTCAACAAGTTTGTCTTACATCGGGAAGTAGCGAGCTGGTGACTTTAAATATGAAGAAATAAGTTGAAGTAGCGTCTTCTTGAATCCGGTGTAAGGTTCCTTACTCCGTGCTAAAACTAAGCTCGGATCCTTACTCTGTAGTACTGATTGCTTGCTCCATATCAATTTGGTACTGGAATCCTTATTCCATGTAAGCGCTTCCTTACTCTGTATGAAAGAGAAGGTCGGAGTGCTTACTCCGCATCAGCGCTTCCTTACTCCGCATCTAGTTTCCTTACTCCGCATGAGTTAAAGGCACGGATGGCTTACTCCGTATCAGCACATCCTTACTCCGCATGAGTGAGTGGTTCAGATTCCTTACTCCGCATCTAGCTTCCTTACCCCGGGCGAATAAAGACTCAAGTCCTTATTCCGTAGAAGTGCTTCCTTACTCCGCATCTATGAAAGACTCATTTTCCTTACTCCGTGTCTTCTTTACTTTAGTCCGGTTGAGTGGAAGACTTATCATTTTAACTCCGTGTCGACTCTCTTACTCCGTGCGACTTTGTAGACTAAGATTCTTACCCCGCATCTTTTAGACTTAGTCCGTTGAAGTATTAAGTGCGAATTTCTTAGTCCGTAGCTTTTAGATTCTTAGTCCGCACGAATGATCCTTATTCCGTATGAGGCAAAGACTTGGTTATATACCAAGTGTTTGACAACACTCATTCTCACCTGGATCAGGATTATGTATCCCGTCCTTAGCTTTGCTCACACGAGTGTAGATCCGGATGAAAGTTATATCTTCTACAATGACTTAAGATAAAACAACAAAAGGTCTCAAATCAAATTACGTAGGGCTTTATTAGCATTATCCAAATTCTGGGCTTGATCCAACAATCTCCCCCAATTATGGATATGCCCAAACCCTTTGTAATTTGATCTAGTAAGCAACGCAAAGAGATAACATACAGAAAAGAAATCACTCCATTTTCATTAAGCAGTACACAGTATAATACAACCTTTATACAAAATTTTCATTAAGGTACATAAGGCTTACTATACTTGAAGATCATCGTTGCAGCCTTCTCTCTAAGCTCTAATGTGTAGGCTTGGATGCTGTTCCAGTTTTTATCAACGTTGACAATGGATTTGATGAAGAAATAGACAAAGGCTCCGCAGCTATCTCCATCAGGCTGTTGTGGCACTAGCTTCTTGCTCCGGACCGTCGCCTTCAGCTTTTCAGTCAGACCCCTCGGAGTTAGGCCCTTTTCTTCATAAAGCATCGATTGCTTTACAACTTCCGTCAGGTGAATACGCAGAGGCTCAAATTGATTCTTTCTAACATTTTGCTCCACAATTTGATGGGAATCAATTAGAATCAGCTGCTTGGACGGAATCATAAAGAGAACTAGCATGAAGTGTGGCGTCATGACCCGGTATGGAATGAGAACAGATTGAAGAGTCTTCCAGGGAGTGCTATCTTCAGTAGTTCCGTTTATGAAGGTTTGAATATCAGCTAAGTCTGGAAGATATCCTTCATTCCAAGAAGGCAAGATATCAAACACATGCCTATCCTTGTATAGGGAAGAAAACAACCTCATTTCCATCTTAACTGCCCGCGAGAAGTTGTCTATGTCTTCTGTGGTGAGCAGACCCATCTCAGAACGAATAGTCCTTATGTCTTGAGGAGAGAAGGGGTACAACTCGGATAGACATCTTCTCTCAGCATTTGACGCGGCATACCTGGCTATAGCATTAAAAACACTTCCATCCTCATCAAGAGTATCAAGATCTGCGTATGATGGGAGGAAGATGTCAGCCGCTGCAGATGGAGTGAAGGAGGAGCGGCACTGGAGGAGCTGGGCTGAGAGAAGCAGTTGCGTTTGGGATGGTAACTCCCGGAAGTAGTGAAGATGCAGACCGCTTTTTTTTAGCACGAGAGGAAGGTGCAGATGGATCAGATGACACTTTCTCCCCCGGTTGGGCAGATCGGCGAGGGACGGGAGGAGGACGAGCCATCATGTGAGCCAAGTTCGCAAAAGAGGTGGACAGGGAATGGACGGACGAGGCGACAAGGTCCATCTTTTGCTCGATGGAGGTGGAAGAGACAGTTAAGGTGGAGAGGAGTTGGGCATCGAGGGCATCAACCTTAGCGGTGATGGCAGAAATTTGGGCGGTTTGGGCTTGGGCGTGATGGTCCAACTGAGCAGACAGCACAGCATCGGAGTGAACCGTGCCAAAAGAGGCACGTCCAAGCGCCAACTCTAGAGCTTTGGAGGACTCCCCAACTGGAATAGGTGCAGGTGTGCGCTGGGCAGAGGAGTTTGCAGGAGTGGAGGGGACGTCAGCAGCACCAGCAGAGGGGGCATCCAGAGCATCAGAAGCTTTCGGAGCAGCAGAGCCACTATGGCTAGAGAGGTCAACAACAGGGATGGCATCTGCAGGAGAGGCGGACCGAGCCTCAGCAGGGGAGGGAACCCATGCGTCATGGGCCTTTACGGAGGAGATAGCGAATGGAATGTCCGGAATATGAGTAGGTGTAAGAAAGCCATGGTCAAGATTCCAGACGATCATATCCTCCAAGGTGCGGGTGTGTTGGGCATAAAACACCTTGATTTCGTTGTCGGGGATGGAGCCAGTGCAGGCGAGGCTAAAACGGAACCATAGATCCGTTAAGGTGTCGGCGGAGAGATGGTCTAGGTAGTCTTGGGGTTGAGGTAGAGGAGGCAAGGGAGCTTTCGGAAGAGATTCCGGGACATCAGCGACGGCAGTGGCAACGGCAGTATCAACTGCGGCAGCAACAGCATAAGTGGAGGGAGTGGGGACATCTACAGGAGATGGTGCCGGGGAAACATCCTTAGGTAAACTGGGCTGAGATGGTCCCGCAACCTTAGAAGGGTCGGCACGGATGCTGTGCTGCGAGGCTCGAGAGATGAAAGGGGCAGCAACAGACCGAATCCGGGAGGATCGGTGAGCAGAGCTGACTTCGGGGGCACGGCTGTCGGAGGGGTCACCAACCGAGCTGCCTTGTTGTTCCGAGGCAAGAAGAAGGCGGAGAGCTGTAGAGGGACGGCGAGCTGTCATGTTCCCATCAGGCGTAAGGTAGCGAAGATAATAAGCCTGAGGGAAGGGACGACATCATATCTGGAAAAATGGTCCGGATGTAGATGCCTGAAGACAGCGCTGAGTATCCATCCAAAAGAATGATTCTTTGGACCGTTCTTTAGCAGTCGGAATAAGAAAGTCCCCCAGTCCATCGAGAGATGCTCAAAGACGCCGTACATAGCCAATAGAAGGTCGTACGGGATGGAATCCAGAGCCGTGGTACGAGCTAGGAGGCAGCGGCTCAATATGGTCGCCATACATCGGTAGCGACCTTGAAAAGACTTCATTTTGTACTCCTTCCCCTTATAGGAGAAACCCATGGAAACAACCATTGTCTCAGCATCCGGGCACTGAAGATTACTAGGAGGGAGGTTGAGAGCGGCGCGGAGGATGCCAGGGGTGATCAGGATGGATTCACCACGGACGTAGGAGATAATGGAGTCGGTGGTGCAGCAGATCCGTTGGTAGAACTCACAGATGTCTTCAATAAGAAGGTCAACAGGGTTGGAGATCAGGTTCAAAATGTGAGAGGCTTCCAGGAGTGGGCAGAGTTCCAGAAACCAAGCCAGAGGATCAGAGATAGCACGCCAATCAACCAGATGGCCGGGGTAAACGCCGGAAAGAGAAGTTTTGGGTGCCATTTGAGGGAAAGATTGAGAGGAGAAGGAGGTGAGGTCTTGGGGATTGAAGGAGCGACGAGGGTTTTAGAGATTTGGAAGATGTAAAACTCACGCTGCGCAGGAATGTCCAGGATATATAAGACCGAGTCCGTGAATGTCAGCGCATCTAGGGATTAAGCAAGTGGAACAGTGAACCGCTTGACATGCTGATGTCATGAGTCTTGAGAGTGGCGCGCCTCCGGATATAGAGATGACATGGAGACGGCATGACCAGGGAATGATAACAGCTGTTTGCCTTCTTTGGGAAGTGGGTACATCCCAAGACATACATTTAATGGACCATCATTATTCCTCCTCAAAAGCATGCGATATATAATAAATCATGATTTATCGCAATTTGAGAGTTCCAAGAGTCCGGAGGAATGAACCGACAATCATCCGGAGTATATGATATCCGAGAAAAGATCATCTGGATGGAATGTAGACCGTGTACGGAGAAATAGTGCGATAAAAGAGAAGTAGATTCCTTTGCTTCCATGAAGTCGAAGAGAAGAGAAGTACCACAACACTTCAAATCCGAGACTATGGACAAGATATATCGATAAAGGTGCAAAGAGAATCTGAACCCGTAGCTTCACGAAAATAAACTAAAAGAACGGGAAGCTGTATAGGAAGAAATTAGTACGGATATGGACAAATAGTCTTTGAAGTGCAACGTAATCCGAACTAATGAGTAGCAGAACTTAATGCATCGAAAATGAATGTAATAGACACATACAGACAAAAGAATGATTAGTGTTACTGAATCACGGCATATGTCAGATAATAAACACACAAGTTCATATTGGTCAACATAGCAAAACCTTCCTGCTGAATGACGTAGCTAAGATAATTAAAAATCATAATTTGTCTAACTTAGGATTCATGAGTGAAACTGAAAAAATGTACACATGTCAAAGCAAGCAAATGATTATCCGATTAAAATGCACGATTGAAGGAAGAAAAACATCCTTGCATGCCACAATTCTGATTCAACAATGCATGTCCAGGTAGATCTGGAAGTGATAGTTTAAAGGAAAGAGCATCCAAGACATATTAGGGGATTATTACAAAGGATGCTCCCCCTTAGATCATGCGATCCTCTCCGTGATAGACTCCCCCTCAGATAGACAGCCAGGAAAGAGGT
The DNA here is from genome assembly GCA_023512835.1 of Taxillus chinensis. Taxonomy (NCBI): domain Eukaryota; kingdom Viridiplantae; phylum Streptophyta; class Magnoliopsida; order Santalales; family Loranthaceae; genus Taxillus; species Taxillus chinensis. The sequence goes on from CM042085.1 coordinate 49,677,788, forward strand.
CACGAGACATATACGGGGGGTATTACTTAGATAATAAATAAAGCATTTTCTCCCCTGTAGATCATGCAATCCTCTCGTTGGCGTTACCTATTAAAGAATTTAGATCTCGAAACAACACTGTCTATCCATTAAGAAACTACACTTCAGGAGCTAATCAGACTGCGACTGTGAGTACCATCACCAAGCATTCCAAGCTAACCCATTTCATTTCTTCAACCATACAAGTTAATAGAGCAATCAATATGAAACAGCATTCGTCATGTGGTGATGAGTGGAGATTAAAATCATGAAATCCTAAAGAGGTTATTCATATACGTTTTAATTATGTTGGCTTTAACGGCTTCAGTCGGGAAACGCAAGCATCCTCCTATAATGAATTTTGACATTTATCGGATGCATAAGACACGTTAAGCAGTAAGTATGACCAACATAAAGGTCAGTATCTGTCTTCTACTTTCAATAAAAGCACAATGCAAGTTCTGAAAGAAAATGAACTAATGGGTAATTTAAATGTGAAGCTATGCAGAAAAGTCAATCATACCTAATCGGAAGAGTAGTTTAGAGAATCTTGCATCAGGTAGGGGCTTTGTAAGTATGCCTGCCAGTTGATCTTTAGTGACAACATGTTCAAGAGATATATGCTTTTTGAGAACATGATTGCGAATGAAGTGATACCTGACCTCAATGTGCTTGGTCTTTGTGTGCATGATAGGATTGTTGCTTATAGCAATTGCACTGGTGTTGTCGCAGTAGAGTGGAATAGATGTCATGTTGAAACCGTAGTTAGTAAGTTGACTTTGCATCAAGAGTAGCTGTGTGCAGCAACTCCTAGCAGCTATATATTCCGCCTCAGCAGTAGAGGCTGATACGGAATTCTGCTTCTTACTGAACCATGAAATTAATCTATTTCCAAGAAACTGACACGTACCACTTGTGCTTTTCCTATCGATGCGACACCCAGCAAAATCAGCATCCGAATATCCGGATAAGGTGAAGTTGGACTCCTTTGGATACCAGAGTCCCAAATTCACAGTCCTTTGAGATACCTTAATATCCGTTTGACATGAAGCATATGTGACTCTTTGGGGTTCGCCTGATATCTTGCATAGATACAGGTTGCAAACATAATGTCCGGGAAACTTGCTGTGAGATAGAGCAAGGATCCTATCATCCCTCTATATTCAGTCACATTTACTGATTTCCCATCCACATCAGGGTCTAACTTGGCACTGACTGGCATTGGAGTCTTGACGGGAGATGAACCTTCCATACCAAAGTTCTTAATTAAGTCACGTGTGTACTTAGCTTGGTTGATGAAGATGCCTTCCTTCAATTGTTTGACTTCTATTCCAAGGAAGTAGGACAGTTCTCCCATCATACTCATCTCAAACTTGCCAGTCATCAACTTTGCAAACTCTTCACAAAGCTTCGGATTTGATGATCCGAAAATGATATCATCTACATATATCTGTACGATCAAAGTATGCCCTTTCTCTTTTTGTAGGAATAAAGTGGTGTCTATCTTCCCTTTTTGGAAGCTGTGAGCAAGTAGAAATTCTAACAGTGTGTCATACCAGGCTCTTGGAGCTTGCTTCAACCCATACAATGCTTTCCGTAGCTTGTAGACTAGATGTCCAGCCTTGGGTTCAATGAAACTGGGAGGTTGTTCAACGTACACTCCTCTTGAAGATCTCCATTTAGAAATGTGCTTTTGACGTCCATTTGATAAATTATGAAGTTTTCATAAGAAGCATACACCAAAAACATTCTAATCGCCTTAAGTCTTGCTATCGGAGCAAAGGTCTCGTCATAGTCTATTCCTTCTTCTTGACGATATCCTTTGGCTACCAGTCTGGCTTTGTTCCGGATCACTATTCCATCCGTATCAAGCTTGTTCCGGAACACCCATTTGACTCCAATGACTTGTTGAGACTTAGGCCTTGGTACTAGTGTCCACACATCATTTCTCTTAAATTGATTCAGTTCTTCTTGCATGGCTTCTATCCAGTTCGAATCCTGAAGAGCTTCATCTACCACCTTTGGTTCTATTTGAGATAGAAAATATGAGTAAAGACAAATATTGGAGGTGGCTGCTCTTGTTCTTACACCAACAGTAGGATCACTAATCACTTGTTTTGAAGGGTGGTTCCTAGTCCACCTGTAATTCTGTGCGTGTGATGGTTGATCTTGAATAATTTGAAGCTCTGCCAGATTAGGTGGTTTAGGTACATCCACTGGTTGAGCTTCTTCGGGACCAGATGTTTTCGTATTAGCAGGTTCGGAAGAGCTAGGTGGTTCTTCGACACTATTGCTTTTAGTGTTAACTGGTCCGGAGGGACTTGTAGGTACTCCGGAATTTTGGATATCCGAAAGAATATGTCCAGAGTTGAATGGAAGTCCACAGTCCGATTCATCCGTAGCATCATCCATATCATTTCTTCGTGCTTCACTGGTGCCATGTGGTTGGTCAGTATGTGTAACAGGAACATTCATAAACTTTGAATAGTCGATGTTGTCATCCTGATCCTACAAATTTGAACTTGAAGGCCAACTTTTGACCAATCCAGTTTAGCTTCATCAAAGGTCACATGGATAGATTCTTCAACTTTAAAAAGTTTTCTATTGAAGACTTGATAAGCCTTGCTATGTAGTAAGTACCCGACAAAGATCCCATAATAGATTTTGGTTCGTTGCTGTTGTTCAATATATAGCAAGTACACCCAAAAGTTCTGAAATTTGAAATCGAGGGCTTTGTCCTCTCCACATCTCATAGGGTGTTTTCATGGTAAGTTTATTTATTAGAGTTCTGTTCTGAACATAGCAGGCAATGGACACAGCTTCAGCCCATAGACTGAGAGGAAGCTTAGCCCCTGCTAACATAGATCTGCCAGCCTCGACTAAAGTGCGATTCTTACGCTCAGCTACCCCATTTTCTTGTGGAGTTCTGGGCGCAGAGAAGTCGTGCTGAATGCCCTGTTCAAAACAATATGACCTCATATCTGAAAAATCAAATTCTGTACCATGATCACTCCTGATGCATTTAACGCTCAGTCCTTGTGAGTTGCTTATCCAGTTAAAAAGATCTAAAAGATGCTCAAAAGTTTGATCCTTAGATTTCAGGAACATCACCCATGTGTACCTGGTGAAATCATCGATAATCACAAGAGTATATCTCGCACCAGCTAGTGAAGGAACAGAAATGGGACCACAGAGGTCCATATGAAGAAGTTGTAAAGGAGCTATTATTGAATTAACTGCTTTGCTCTTAAAACTATGTTTGGTCTGTTTGCCAAGTTGACATTCTCGACAGAGAGTGTCTTTGGAGTATTTGTGTTTAAGCAGACCACTAACCAAATCGAGCAATGCTAATTTAGACAGAGTCTTAAAATTTAAATGAGCACACCGCTTGTGCCATAGCCAACTTTCTTCATCTGATGCTGTAGTGAGGAAGCATACAGGGTCAGAAGAATTATTTCTTAAGACCACTGAGTATATGTCCCCATCTCTTGATCCGGATAACTTAACATCTCCGGATAAGTTTTCCCTCACTGTGCAGGTGTTGGACATAAAGGAAATAGTAAATCCTTTGTTACATAAATTACTGACACTTAGCAAATTATGCTTCAAACCTTCGACTAGTGCAACTCTAGTGATTGATACACAACTGTTGGTTAAAGCGCCATACCCGACAGTCTTACCTTTGTTGTTGTCACCATATGATACGGATGGACCTCGTTTGTCATTAACTTCAACAAGCAGAGTCTGATCACCCGTCATATGTCTGGAGCATCCACTATCGAGGATCTACTTGCTTTGATTGATCTTTAACTTTAAGTGATCCGGCAATGCATTCCAGAGATGCTCCTCAAAGACAACAGTTTACACTTTTGGCGCCCAAACTTGTTTCGAGCGATTAGAAAGAACAGCAGTAGTGTCAATAGTTCCGGATTTAACTTTGCTAGGAATTTTAGCTTTCCAGGTTGACTTTAATTTGTTAGTTTCAGCTGCTTCTTTTACTTGGGTTTTCTTGGGAGAGACACTCCTTTGAGATTTAGATTTAGATTTTCTCGAAGAACCCTTTTTGATGAACTGATCTTTATTAATACGAACTTGATTACAAAGCCAGTTATCAGATAAACTCCAACATTCATAGTGATAATGACCTATTTCCCTACAGATGGAACAGACACTATGGTGCGGAGTACAAACAGGGGATACAGGTCTCTTAGATTTTATAGACGATCTACTCTGTTCCCTATGGCCTACTCCATTACGTTTGGGTGATGCGCTCTTAGCCCTAGATGCGTCAGCCTTTACCTTTCCTTTCTTTTTGGGTGCTACAGTTTTGGCTTGAATTGTAGCAGCCTTGCCTTCATCATTAGATACGGGTACTACTGCTTTGGGAATAGCAGTAACAGCCTCAGTTCCACAATCATAGACTATGGTGCCACCTGAAATGAAACCATCCAACGGTTTAGACGTACTAACAGGATACAGGTTGGTTAGTTTTGGAATGAAATCCTAAGGACACTCAATAGTCTGTGTGGAGGTCGATGGTTCGGAGCCTAGGCCAGGTTTGACTCGGATGTTGTCTGGATCAGTTCTAAAAGTAGAGGCTATTTCCCCGGATTTTAGCCACTTACGATTTATTTCCTTTTCCTGTTCCAATTCATTTTCGAGACGTTTCACAATCACTTTTAGGCCAGTTAGGTTGGTATTTAGCAAGTGATTTTCAGCTCTTAGATCATGATACCAAGCCTCTTTACTCCTGAAGTCAGTTATGTCCTTTTCTAATCTAGCAACAGTAATCTCAAGACGTTTGTTCTGACTTCCCATATCTTTGTACATTTGTGTAATTATCAGTCTCTCATTCTTTTCATGATCACGTTCAATAATAAGAGATTCTAATTTACTCATAAGTTCAGAGATCGAAGGTACCTCAGCATTTCCCATGAGGCAGACATTTGGCTTGGGAGTTGGCTCATCATCCGAGGATTCCTCCTCTTCTTCCGAGCCACTGACGTATTTTGTGACGAACGCCTTCCTCTTGTTCTTGCTATTGTCTGAGGTGGAGCGGCGAGGAGTTACCTTGTCACATTTCTCGGCCACTTTAGATTTGGATTTGCAGTCCTTGGCCCAGTGACCAGTTTTCCCATAGTTGTAGCATTCCTGGGAACTGGACTCCGGTCGCTCCTTCCTTCAGAAAGATGATGAGGAGCCTCTTCTGAATCCTTTTCTGCTTTTCCGTAGGAATCATACATAGGATTTGACAAGGAGAGCTATTTCCTCCTCCTCGTCAGAGTCAAATTCTCGGACTCGTTCGTATCATCATTCCTCAGTATGCTGAGACATTCCGTAGCTTTGAGAGCTACCCCTTTTCTTTCCGAGCTATTTTCTCGTCTTGGTCAGAGTATTTGAACCTGACCTCGTGAGTCCGTAGCTCTCCATATAGTTCTTCAAGGGGAACATACTGCCAGTTCTTGTCGGATTGCATCTGGAGTTGTTTGGAGTAGTAGCGATCCGGCAAGGAGCGAAAGAACTTGTCATTGATCTAAGATTGAGAATAATGGTCATTGACAGTTTTCAGTTCCAGGATGAGCTTGCCGAATCTCCGATAGATGCTCTCGAGTGATTCGTCCGGTTTGTGATTGAAACTCTCAAAGTTCTGTCTGAGAGTACAAATAACGTTTTGCATTTGGGACTGACTTCCCTCATAGAGGATTGTCAGTTTATCCCAGACAGCTTTCGCTGTCGTGCAGCCCTGGACGTCAGTGAAAGCCTCGGAATCCAAAGACGATGTAACATATGCCAGAGCCTTTTCGTTAGCACATTGCCAGGCTCTTTCATCATTGGTGAGTTCGGCATCAGTCTTTGGTCTTCTAACTCCATGTTCTCCGATTGTCATCGGAGTGGGTATCTCCTGATGAAGACATAGCCACATGAGATGATCATGGCAAGCCATGAACATTCTCATACCGGCATTCCACTAGGAGAAAAGCTCAGGTGTGAATTTGGGTGGCTTTGTGAGAGTGAAGCCAGAACTCCGTGGTTGTGAAGCAGCGGCAGCAGCAGGTTGAGGTGGATCAATATTTTCACTGCTGCTTCGATTTGGAAGGGGCTCTTGTGCACCTCCAGAGTTAAGGCGAGTGTTGAATAGCATGCTGCTTTCTTCGGCCATTGGTAAGAGTGAAAGAGTGGGATCTCTACTTAGAGAAAATAGAACCTGCTCTGATATCACTTGTTGGTCCCTTGGAGCCTAGAGGGGGGTGAATAGGCTCTTATCGAAACTCTTTCTGAAACTCTCTAGCACAACACTTATCTGGTTAAGAGATAGAAACAATGCGGAAGATAACCAGATAGTGGAAGTATTTTGTTTTATTATCTAAATGATAAATACAACAAAATGAAAGCAGTCTAAAGCACAAGATTCTAGACCTACTTAACAAATCTTTAGCACTCAGTTTACAAGTATGCACACTCTAGCCTCTATGATCTTTATGAGCTTTTAGTACATACACAAAACTGTGTTCTTTTCCCTTTTCTTCTTTATAACTATACAAGTGTTTCTATTTATAGTGACATCCATAAGAGACAACCTTGGAACTTGTTGTTCCGGATATTATGCCCATTTACTATCTCTCGAAAATCTCTCTGCATTAATTGCTGCGGATGTGGTCTTCAAGATCTTGGGTTTGCAATGCATAAGAGTCTTTGTAAGTTCCCAAGTGTAGTTAAAGTTGTGTCCACATATCCGGATGATCCACGTGTAAGGTGCTTTAGATTTTCAACAAGTTTGTCTTACATCGGGAAGTAACGAGCTGGTGACTTTGAAGACGAAGAAATAAGTTGAAGTAGCGTCTTCTTGAATTCGGTGTAAGGTTCCTTACTCCATGCTAAAACTAAGCTCGGATCCTTACTCCGTAATACTGATTGCTTACTCCATACCAATTTGGTATTGGAATCCTTATTCCGTGTAAGCGCTTCCTTACTCTGTATGAAAGAGAAGGTCGGAGTGCTTACTTCGCATCAGCGCTTCCTTACTCCGCATCTAGTTTCCTTACTCCGCATGAGTTAAAGGCACGGATGGCTTACTCCGTATCAGCACATCCTTACTCCGCATGAGTGAGTGGTTCGGATTTCTTAGTCCATAGCTTTTAGGTTCTTAGTCCGCACGAATGATCCTTATTCCGTATGAGGCAAAGACTTGGTTATATACCAAGTGTTTGACGACACTCATTCTCACCTGGATTAGGATTATGTATCCCGTCCTTAGCTTTGCTCACACGAGTGTAGATCCGGATGATAGTTATATCTTCTGCAATGACTTAAGATAAAACAACAAAAGGTCTCAAATCAAATTACATAGGGCTTTATCAGCATTATCCAAATTCTGTGCTTGATCCAACACCCAGAAACCCCAAGGTTTCCTCACGAGGCCCTACGACGAGATGAACCCTATCGAATAGTGTAGACACCTCAATGACCCCCAAGGCCCATTGTCACGCGAACGAACCCCAAAATCCCCAGACCCCGGACTCAACATCAAACCCAAACATAATTGCCACTGAAGGCCAACATTTATATAGGAAATCATACCTATATGAATTTACGTATATATATATATATATATATTTATATAAACATGGTTAAACTACAAAGAACGACTACCGCAGGCCCTAACCCTAGAATCGGGTTCAAGGAAGGACAAAATCCCTACCTCAGGAAAATCCTCCTTGTTTTTCTTCCGACGCTAAACGTCGTCCACCCACGCTGACACCACAACAATGATCCAAAGGGTTCTCCTTCTCTCTCTCTCTCTCTCTCTTTCTCTCTGTCTCTCTCTGCGACGGCTGACAAAAGGGGATGAACCCAAAAAAAAAAAACGAAGCTCCTTATATAAAACACAACATGTATCAAAATGATGTAGTTTTGATAAGTGATACCTCATTTTACAAAAACACAACACTTATCAAAACGACATAGTTTTGATAAATGACACCTTCCTGCTAACACACAGGACAAAATACCCATAATTCGAATAAGGTCCTTTGGACAAAGATTATCAGCATAACAAAACGAAGAAGATGGTGCAAAAACATGGCTGCACGTGACAAAGGCCATTGTCACGTGCATACTCCAAATGGCCTAAAACTTTGCCACAAGCCTTATAACTTAGTCTAGAAGGCTCCCATGCAACAACCTCACTACACGAGACAAAGGCATTGTCGCGTGTAGCCCCAAATGCTCCCTCTTGAGCTCATCTCTTGCCTCTTGCTTGCTCATCATAATACAAAGTGTTTTAGCCAAAAAGTATGAGAAGAAATCCCCCAAAAACCTGACAGTTGCCACTCAAAAGGCATAACTATGACTATCTCCTCATACCCCTAAACACGGGTCATTATATTTTCACATGTGCGCATACATGTGCAAGCTCTTAGAGATTAATTTGGCTAGTGTGTGTGTTATTATAAAACAGAGTGGTACTGTAAATAGAAGAGAGATACAGTAGATCTGAAAGCTTGTCATCAGCTTTAATCTGCTATTATTTTGTTGTAATTATCTTTTGATAATAAAATAGAATACTTCCACTATCTAATTATCTTCTGCATTGATTTAATCTTTTAACCAGAATAAGTGTTGCGCTACAGAGAAAAAAGAGTTTTTGATAAGAGCTTATTCACCCCCCCCCCCCCTCTAGGCTCCCAGTGACCAACAGAGAGTATGGGAAGGATTTTTTTGTGTTTTTGATTTTTTTATTTTTGGGAATAGAAGAGAGCTAGAGAACTTTGGGTGTTAAAACTCTAGGTGTTTTTTCCTATGGCGTTAGTCTTTGGGCGTGAGACTCTGGCCATTTTTTTTTTTTTGGGCGTGGAGAAGGACCCCTTTTAAAGGCTTTGGATGTAGCCTCATTATTGCTACATTTATTGATGTATTATTCATGCCAACATTTTTTTTTCCAGATTCCATCTTATGTTGGGTAGACTAACGACCTATGATTGCCCTTTTGGTTTCATATGAGCACATATTGGTCCCTAGGAGCCTAGAGCGGGTGAATAGGCTCCAATCGAAAACTCTTTTTCGTCTCTGGCATAACACTTGTCCGGTTAAAAGATAGAATCTATGCGGAAGATAACCAGATAGTAGAAATATTCTATTTTATTATCAAAAGATAATTACAATAAAATATGGCAAATTAAAGCTGATGAAGCTTTTCGATCTACTAAAAACTCTCTAGTACTCTGTTTTACAGTTACTCACACACTAGCCAAAATAATCTTTGAGAGCTCTTGTACATGTACGTGCTTTATATGAAAATATACAAGTCTTAATATATATAGCCATCGATTGAAAAACTTTCTTGGAACATGATCTTCCTAGCACCGTGTAGCATTAAATTCTTCTCAGAAATGTTTCTACTTTAATTGCTGCGGATGTGGAGCTCAAGATCTTGGGTCTTTAAACGTTGAATTACTTCTCATGATCCCAAGTGCAATTAAAGTTCTGTCCACATCTGCGTGTGTTCCAGGTGTAAGATGATTTAGATCTTCAACAGGTCTGTCTTACATCGGGACACAGAGAGTTAATGACTTTAAATGCGAAGCTGATAAGATGAAGTAATGTCTTCTTAATCCATTGTAAAGTTCCTTACACCGTGTTAATGAAGCTCGAATCCTTACAACATATCAGTGGTTGCTTACTCCGTATCAGTTTGATACTAGAATCCTTATTTTGTGTCACCACTTCCTTACTCCTTATGAACGAGAGGTTCGGAGAGCTTACTTTGTATCAATGCTACCTTATTCCGCTTGAGTTCCTTACTCCGCAAGAGTAAAAGGTCTAGATGGCTTACTTCGTGTTAGCACATCCTTACTCCACTCAAATAAAAGGTTCGGATTCCTTACTCCGTGTGAACAAAGGACTTGGGTCCTTATTCCGCATAAGTCCTTCTTTACTCTGCATGAATGAAAGACTCGGATTCCTTACTCTATGTCTTTATGTCCTTAGTCCGCTTGAGTGGAAAACTTAGCTTTTTACTCCGCAACAGTTTTCTCTTACTCCGTGCGAGATGTAGACTAGGATTCTTATCCCGCATCTATTTAACTTAGTCCATTTAAGTGTAAGATGCGGATTCCTTAGTCCGTAAAGTTAAGAATTTGGTCCGCACGAGTAATCCTTATTCCGTATGAAGACTTGGTTATTTACCAAATGTTTGACGACACTCACGCTGGTACGGATCAAGATTATATATCTTGTCCTTAACTTTGCTCTCATGAGTGAAGGTCCAGATTAAAGTTATATCTTCTGCAACAACTGAGAATAAACATATAAGGTCTCAAATCAAATTACATAGAGTGTTATCTACATCATCCAAATTCTGGGTTTGATCCAACAATCTGCCCCAATATGGATATGCCAAAACCCTTTGTAATCTGATCTGGTAAGTGAAGCAAAAAGATAACATACAGAAATAAAGATAACTTTCACATTCCATTCAATCAGCAACATGAGTATAATTTAGCCTTGATATAAGAATTTTACATTAAGGTACATAAGACTTACTATACTTGAAGATCATTGTTGCTGCTTTCTCACAAAGCTCCATTGTCTGCTCCATCATAAAGTTGAGGATGTCGTTCTAGTCTTCATCCACCTTCATGAAGGACTTAATGAAGTAGCAGACAAAAGCGCCACAGCTATCTCCATCGGGCTATTGGGGCACATTCTTCTTGCTCTAGATCGCCGCTTTCAACTTTTTAGTAGGAGCTAAAGTTGTTTGACCCATTTCTTCATAAAGCCCGGATTGCTTTACTACTTCTATCAGCCGAAGCCACAATGGTTCCAATTGATTCTTTCTTACTTTGTTTTCCACAACCTGATGAGAATCGATTAGGAGTATTTGCTTTGATGGAATCAGAAAAACAATTAGCTTGAAATGCAGAGTCTTGACCCAGTACGGAATGAGGACAAAGGTAAGATTTCTCCAAGGTTTGTTGTCCTCAGCAGTTTCGTCAATGAAAGTTCGATTGTGGGTTACGTCTGAAAGATAAACCTCAGACCAAGATGGCAAGACATCAAAAATGTGTCCGTCCTTGTACAGAGATGGAAACAGCCTCATCTCCATCTTAACTGCCCAAGAAAAGTTGTCTATATCATCCGTAGTAAATAGGCCCTTCTCAGAACATAAGGTTTGTATATCTTGAGCTGAGAAGGGAGACATATCCGTTAGACAGCTTCGCTCAGTATTAGAAGGGGCATACTGAGTCATTGCATTATAAACACTGATGGTCCCCAGGAGCTTAAAGCGGCGGTGAATAGGCTCTAAACGAAAACTCTTTGTTCATCTCTAGCACAACACTTATTTGGTTAAATGATAAAATCAGTGCGGAAGATAACCAGATAGTGAAAGTATTTTGTTTTATTATCAAAAGATAAATACAACAAAACAGTAGCAGATTAAAGCTAATAAAACTTTTCGATCTACTGGAAACTCTCTTACACTCTGATTATAATGACTCACACACTAGCCAATATAATCTCTAAAAGCTCTTATACATGTACGCGCATATATGAAATTTACAAGTCTCAATATATATAGCCATCCATTGGAGGGATATTCTTGGAACTTGTTCTTCCAAGCACCGTGTACTACTTATTTTCTCTCGGAAATGATTCTTCTTGAATTGCTGCGGATGTGGAGCTCAAGATCTTGGGTCTTTAAACATTGAATTACTTCGCATGATCCCAACTGCAATTAAAGCTTTGTCCACATCTCCGTGTGATCCATGTGTAAGATAATTTAGGTTTTCAACGAGTTTGTCTTACATTGGGACTCAGCGAGCTGATAACTTTAAATGCGAAGCCGATAAAGTGAAGCAGTGTCTTCCTAGTCCGTTGTAAAGTTCCTTACTATGTGTTAGTGAAGCTCGGATCCTTAATCTATGTGAATGGTTGCTTACTTCGTATCAGTTTAATACTGGAATTCTTATTCTGTGCTAGTGCTTGCTTACTCCGTATAAACGAAAGGTTCGGAGGGCTTACTCCGTATCAGTGTTTCCATACTCCGCATAAGTAAAAGGTCCGGATGGCTTACTCTGTATTAGCGCATCCTTTCTCCGCTTGAGTAAAGGTTCGGATTCCTTACTCTGTGCGAATAATGGACTTGGTTCCTTATTCCGCACAAGTCGTTCCTTACTTCGTATGAATGAAAGACTTAGATTCCATACTCCGTGTCTTCTTGTCCTTAGTCCGTTTGAGTGGAAGACTTAGCTTTTTATTCCGCGATAGTTTTCTCTTACTTCGTGCGAGATGCAGACTAGGATACTTATTTCGCATCTATTTAACTTAGTCCACTTAAAGTGTAAGACGCGGATTCCTTAGTCCGTAACTTTAAGCATTTGGTCCGCACAAGTTACCCTTATTCCGTATAAAGACTTGGTTATTTACCAAGTGTTTGACGACACTCACGTTGGTCCAGATCAGGATTATGTATCCTGTCCTTAGCTTTGCTCTCACGAGTGAAGGTCCGGATTAAGGTTATATCTACTGCAACAACTAAGAATAAACATACAAGGTCTCAAATCAAATTACATAGGGTTTTATCCGCATTATCCAAATTCAGGGCTTGATCCAACAATCTTCCCCAATATGGATATGTCAAAACCCTTTGTAATCTGATTTGGTAAGTAAAGCAAAAAGATAATATATAGAAATAATGATAACTTCCACATTCCATTTAGTCAGCAACATGAGTACAAATCAACCTTGATACAAGAATTTTACATTAAGGTATATAAGGCTTACTATATTTGAAGATCATTGTTGCTGCTTTCTCACGAAGCTCCATTGTCTACTCCATCGTAAAGTTGTGGATGTCATTCCAATCTTCATCCACCTTTATGAAGGACTTGATAAAGAAACAGGCAAAAGCTTCGTAACTATGTCCATCGGGCTGTTGGGGCACATTCTTCTTGCTCTAGGATTGCCACTTTTAGCTTTTCAATAGGGGCCAAGGTGTTTGACCCATTTCTTCATAGAGCCGGATTGGCTTTACAACTTGTCACCGAAGTCGCAATGGTTCCATCTGATTCTTTCTTACTTTGTTATCCACAACTTGATGAGAATCAATTAGGAGCATCTCGCTTTAATGAAATCAGAAAAACAATTAGCATGAAATGCGGCGTCTTGACCCAAGACGGAATGAGGACAAGAGGAAAGATTTCTCCATGGTTTGCTGTTTCGAGTAGTTTCATCAATGAAGTTCCGGATGTGGGCTATGTGTCACGCCCAATTCCGGGGAACCCGGAACCGAGACATGACTTCCCTTGCCCGCACCCGAAAGGTCAAGGGGTTGGTGACTAGCACCAATAAGAGACTATACTGTGGTGTTGTCTCAAATATGCAACCCTGGTACAATCATACATCAGGGTAATCCTGTACTATCCCATATATCATCATGCACACATTAAGTCAACAAATTAGCTCGACATCACATCACAAACAAGATGCAAATACAATCGTCACGGACCCATGTCCGGATACAAACATAATACAATACACAATACGAATCAGATACAATGTTGCATCATACATCAGTAGTAGGCAAGTCCTCTTGGAAGAAAGTCCTCCACTAGTCTCGGGTCACACTGAAAAGGTAAACAACAAGTGGGGTGAGCGACAAGCTCGGTAGGTGACCCCGACACTCACATCATGCAAACATACAAGTCTATACTACATGCTACGGTACTCGTGCACTGTGTAGTGTGCACAATCATCAGGACTGGGCCGCAAACAAACATCGGGACCTCAGCTTGCCCACACAGACAGCTTGTCCACGATCCTCACTAGGATCCCGGCTTGGGCACTCGGCCCTACCACGGCCGTTATATGCCCGGACACGGTCGCCACACTGCCCGCCATCGGTGCATATGCCGCCATGTCAACTACATAGCACCATCGGTGCATCACGGTGAGAATCCAAACAAGTCACGGAGTCCTGCCCCAATACCTCACATCAACATACTAACATGAGTATGGCATGTCATTCTCGACATTTCCTTTGGAACCGTAGCAGTCTTCACAAGTAAATCCTCAATCCTTGATTTATGAAGGAAGTACCCATAAGCACTATTTTCTTGAAATTAAAAGTCCCGGCATTGGGTTCCCATAGCATAAATAAGATAATCTGATTTTTGGGGATTTTTCCGAGATGTCTAATCCCACTTTCCAAAAAATTATCACTACGAACTTTTGGGTTTTTCCGAGATTTTACACTAAATCCCAAATTTCACATTTTGAAATAATGGGAATTAATTTTTTTAGTATTTTTCTTTGAATCCAAATGGGGGGTATTTCGTTATTTACATTGTAACTTAAGTATAATACTTGTATTTTCGAATCTCTTTCGAGCCGCTCCGACCCTCGAACCTACACTCGAACTACCTTCGAAACTACCTTCAAGTACCCATGAACTGCCTTGGAACTCCCCTTCGAAGTACCTTCGAACCTTCGAAACGACACTCGAAAATTTCACATTCGACACTCGAAATTACACTACATCGAACCTACCTTGAACCTTGAACCTTACAAACGCACATTCGAAATTTCCAATTTCAGACGATCTCATCTATTGTTCTTCTGATTCATGATGATTCTTTGTTCATCATCGTTTTTCACCTATTTCTCGTCTGGATTCAACCCGGAATCTCATAAAAACTCATACCTAATACTATATATTAGGTTTTAAATCACGTCTTACCCCTCCGAACGCATTTAAATACAAGATTCAACCCAAAATTGGTTTTTCCCAAATTCTAGGTTTAACAATTTGCATGATTTCATCAAATTCTTACATGTTAATCCAAAAAAAACAGAAGAAAAGGGTGAAGAATCAAGGGAACACCTACCCGGAATGATTCTTGATGCTTGAACGAGCTCAAAACGCCCCAAATCGCCAAGGCCTCCAAGCTTCCTTCTCTCTTTCTCTCTTAAGCTCTCCAACGTGATGAAATGCTAAAACGTAACGTGGAAGCTCTCTTTCCCCTATTTATATTTTTGCCGTCAATCGACCTAGTCAACCATTGACCCGTCAATAATTAACCTCTAAGGTCCCGAACTCCAAATTGAGTCAAACTACGGTCAAAACGCTCAAAATGACGAGCACAATACTACAGATATTAGTACACCCAAATGACCGCTCAAACGCAAAGTCAACCAATAGACCCGAAAAGTCAACAATCGGGTCAAATGGGGCCCGACTGAATCGGGCCCAAGTACAGTCAAAATGCTCACATTGACGGCTACACTACAGTCCGATAGTTACATTCCCATAGAATGACTATCTCTCAAGACTACCCAAATACGAGTCTTTACATCCTCCCCACCTTAGGACTTTTCGTCCTCGAAAATAAAACACATGCCCAAATGACATAGCAAAATTCAAGCTCAATGTCCCAACAACAAAACATCAAACATGATCACCGATCACATAGGTCCAATGCAACTCACAACAAGCCAAAAGGCTTCACAATATTTAACAACAACAAGCTAAACCACATCTTAAACAACATATGCAAAACAAATGCATAAAACATAACTCATACCTCAAGGAAGGTCCTCACATCTCACCTCACGACCGATCGTCCTCGAACAGCTCGGGATGAAGAACCCGCATCCCGCTCTCTTTCTCCCAAGTCTGCTCCTCCATGCCTCGGTGTCGCCATAACACCCGAACTAGTGGGATCGTCTTGCCCCGCGAGACACCGGTCCCGCCTTGTCCAAAATGCGTGCCGGCATCTCAACGACGGCACCATCATCGGCCAAGTCTATCTCGCGATAGTCAAGACATGAGAAGGATCTGGGTGATACCGTCTCAACCGAGACACATGAAACACATCATGTACCCGCGCTAACTCCGGTGGCAAAGCTAACCGATAAGCCACTGCGCCCACGGTGGCAACTAATCTCAAACGGCCCCACAAAACGAGGGGAAAGTTTGGATCCACGTCCAAACCTCCGATGCCCTCGACGCGGCGAACCCGCAAAAATACACGGTCACCCACCTCAAACCGCAAGGGTCGACGCCTCGGTCCGCGTAGACTTCCCTACTCTGTCTTGTCGGCAACACTTCGTCTAATCAACTGCACTATCTCCGTGGTTTCTCGAACCATATCGGGACCGAACTGCTGTCTCTCCCGTCTGTGCCCAACACAAGGGTGATCTAAAGGCCGCCCATATAGCGCCTCATACGGAGCCATCCCATCGTGGCCTGATAAGCTGTTGTTGTAAGAGAACTCCACCAAAGGAAGGTGAGTCTCCCAACAACCTCCAAAATCTAGGACACAAGGCACGCAACATATCCTCGAGTGTCGAATCGTCCGCTCCGATGACCATCCGTCTGCGGATGAAAGGCCGCATCGAGGTTCACCCTAGTACCCAAGGCTCGCCTCAACCGGTCTCCAAACCGAGATGTGAACCCTCGCATCCCGATCAGATACAATAGACAATGGGACTCCATGCAACCGCACAATAACATCAATATACCTCTCCCCAAAGTCCTCACCGGGTCCGTCTCTCGAATCGGAATAAAATGCGCCGATTTGTCAACCGGTCGACAACTACCCATATAGTGTCGTGTCCCCTAGAACGAGGAAGTCCAATGACAAAATCCATGGTCACGTGGTCCCATTTCCACTCGGCACCGGCAAAGACCGCAACTCACCAGTGATCTCAGGTGCTTCCTTGACCCTTCGACGTGGTCAAACACCTCCCTCACAAAATCAGCAACGGCCTTCTTGAGGCCCGGCCACCAAACTGCCTTCTCATAGCATGGTACATCTTGGTCCCACCAGGATGTACAACTAACCTCGATGGTGAAATTCCCGAAGAACCTCCTCCCGAAGAGAAGTGGGAACCATCAATCTACCCCTATACTGCAAAGACGTGCTCGCATCCTCAGTCCAATCGAAGATACCTGCAGTCTCGAATCCCGTCGCGGATGACCTCACAATCAACGTCCCCAGTGATCCTCTATGATCTGTGCTGCATCTCTGGGACTAGCACAACAACACCGAGGGTCCCTCGCCCCTCGTTGGTCACCCATCTCAACCTCATCGCTGCCAATTGACCCATCATCTCCCATTCCTTAATGGCACAATGGGCCACCACGGCCCGCTCTTCCTACTCAGAGCATCCGCCACCACGTTACCTTTCCCGGGGGTATACATCATATCAAACTGAAACTGCAGTACTCCACCCACCGCCTCCTGCCTTAGGTTCAAGTCTCGCGAGAGAAGATATACTGCAAGCTCTTGTGGTCCGTATACACCACAAACTTCTCCCCAAGGAGATAATGTCGCCAGCTTTTAAGTGCAAAGATCACTCAGCTAACTCCAAATCATGCGTGGATAGCTCCGCTCATGTGGTCTCAACCGCCTGAACCCATAAGCAATCACTGCCGAGTCTGCATCAACACACAACCCAGTCCCACCCTGGAAGCATCACAATACACCTCGAAAGGCACACCTCCCGTGGAAGAATCAAGATAGGTGCTGAGGTCAATCGTGCCTTCACTCCATGAAAGCACTCTCACACGCATCGACCAAATGAAAGGAACTCCTTCCTAGTCAAGTGTGTCATAGAGCTGCCAACCGGGAAAAATCCTCCACGAACCTCCGATAATAGCTCTGCCAAACCAAGGAAGCTACGAATCTCAAACACATTCGTGGGCCTCTTCCACGACATGACCGCCTCAATCTTCTCGGGGTCCACCGTGATACCCTCTGAAGACACCACATGCCCCAAGAAGTGCACCTGTTGTAACCGAAGTCACATTTCGTGAACCGCATACAACCGATGCTCCCGCAAGGTCCGCAACCTGCTGTAAATGCTCCTCATGCTCCCCTCTTGGTCGTTGAATAGACCAAGATATCGTCGATGAACACCACAACGAACATATCTAAATATGGAGCGAACACCTGTTCATCAATCCCATAAACACTGCTGGAGCATTCGTGAGCCCAAACGGCATCACAAGCCACTCATAATGCCCATAGCGACAACTAAACGTGGTCTTAGGGATATCCGCCTCCCTAACCCTCAACCGATGGTATCCAGATCTCAAGTCTATCTTGGAAAACCATCTTGCACCTCGAAACCGATCAAACAGGTCGTCGATCCTCGGCAATGGATACTGTTCTTCACGATCCTGGTTCAGCTTAGTAGTCTATACATAGCCAAGTGAACCATCCGCCTTCTTGGCGAACAACACTGAGCGCCCACGGTGAGCTACTCCGCCGATAAAGCCTCGCGCCAATAGGTCATCTATCCGTCTCTTGAGCTCTCTAAGCCTCTGTCGGTGCCATCCCGTGGGCGTAACCTGATCGGTGTTGTCCCCGGCAACAACTCGATCGAAAACTCTACCTCCCTCACGGGTGGCAACCGACCAAGTCCTCGGGAAACACATCCGGGAACCGATCTACAATGGGTGGCAAAACAACCTTCCCCTCTCTCCTCCTGTCAACCAATGTCAAGCTGGCTAACCGGTGGGTCACATCACCCCACCCATGCCTCAATGGTCCCAACCTGCATGCTTCCTCAGTCCACTCACCACAAAGACACCCCGCGTGCCCCCTGGTGTGAGGACGTCACACGCCGTCGAAAACAATCAATCTTGGCCTCCACGGAGACCAACCAGTCCATACCCAGGATAACATCGAAATCATCTAACTCCATGATATACAAATCACACAACAAGGTTAACACCCCCAAGTGTTACCTGACAAGCCATGAGGATACTCTCAAGTATCACAATTCCACCCAAGGTGAAGCAACCATCGTAGATCGACTCACTTGTCTCCTGGTCTAACTCTAATCCAACCACCGTAGCATACGAAATAAAAGAATGGGTAGCACCGGTATCAATCAAAACCAAACAAATAGTATGATAAATGATTATGGTACCTCTCACCACTGAAGGTCCTGCTCTGCCTCATCCACCGGTGGAACCTCCGCCTCTGTCGGTGAGGGGCAAAGTCCTCCCTCGTGGGTCCACCGCCACTAGCCCTGGCCCATTGGGGCCTTGCCCCGCCGATCAACATGACCTGTGCCTCCCGTTGAGGCTCTGGCCGCAAGTCGCGTCTCGTGCTCAGTCCGGCGACCGACCTCCGAGATGGAGCCCCTCCTCTGTCCGTGATCTCTCGGACGAGGGGCCTACACCGCTGGTTGAGCTAAGGGTAACACATTCCCTAGCTCCATGCCCCACTTTCCCACATCGGAAGCAGGTCATCTTTTCCTTGGGCGGTCTCGAGACATGCCTGGTCAAACTCCACAACTCCAACAGGTCCCTGGCCTCCTGGATGAACTACTCACGGGGTCCCACCGCCTGGCTAGAAACCCTCTGCACCTGCCTCCTCTCGGCTGGCGGCACCGCTCTCCCCCACTCTGCTTCTTCTTGCTCGGACCCGCCGAACCGCCCGGCCTCTGGGCTCTCGCGATCCTGACCTCGCTCGATAATGATCGCCTTGTCGACCGCCTCCGGTGGCCGGTCAACCGCATCGGTTCAGTTGTCTTTTCAAAGATGGCCTCAAGCCCTGAATGAAGTCTGCGTCTTGGGGCCTTCCTTTTCCCAAGACTCCGAGCAAACCGCCCCAAATACGCGAAGGCTTGCACATACTCACCTACAGTCATGTGTTACCTGCGCACAAGCTCATAATACTCTCTCGTCGAGCATATTTTCCGAGCTGGGAAAATACTCCCCAAAGAAGCGCTCAACAAACTCTCTCCACTCATCCCGATTGCCATGGACAGCTCTAGTGGATTCCCACCACCTGCGTGGGATACCCAACAGATAGTGCGTCGCCACGCGCACCCGCTCCTCATCATGCACCCCAATCATCTCAAAGATGTCCTCTGTCCATCTAATCCAGTCCTCGGCTACCTCAGGCCATGAACCATCCTCAAAGTCCTGGGTGCATGTTTCAAAAACTGTGCAGCCCAATCCACTCCTCGTCGTCTTGGCTCTCATCACGACCTCCTGGCCGGTGCACATCTCGCACCACCTCGCCTCTAGCTGCTGAGGCTGTGGTGGTCGTGAGGCTGTCGTTGCCTCTTGCTCATCCACCTCTCTAGCCATATCCCTCATCGAGCCCCGTATACCCGATGGCCTCCTGCAACTGAATCAATACCTAGCCAAATCAGGTCCCACAACGGGAGCCGACGACTTGGTCTACTGCGGGCTCTGTTGCCCCCGGTGCCCCGACTCTATCGTGGGCTCCTCTGCCGGGCCTTGGCCTCGGACAACTCTCCTCGGTGGTGCCATCACACTGGCCACAACAACAAACAACAAACGATCAATAGCACAAACACCATCAAAGGCACAACCGACTTGTAGGTTCTCACCACACGACCCGTAGTCCATACCATGCATATAGCATCGTGTCCCCCATCAGGGTACACCACATGACCCGTAGGTCCACAACCATGCATATAGCATCGTGTCACCCCATAGGGTACACCACATCCAGTCCTGGCTCTCACGGCCACGTGCCATCCTAGCACCACATACGAGCACACACACAAAGACAATCTAGTGCCCTATATGCACAATCATACCACTAGCAATGCACCCCATCCCCATGTATGCTCCTAGGATGATCTAACGACACCAAAATAACCTAGAATACATGTAAGGACTGCGTTGATCAGGCGCCCTCCCTCGATTTTCAAGTCACATGGAATCAATTAACCACCCCTCACTAACCTAGGTCCACTAGACCATGCTCCGATACCAACTTGTCACGCCCGAATTCCGGGGAACCCGGAACCGGGTACATGACTTCCCCTTGCCCGCACCCGAAAGGTCAAGGGGTTGGTGACTAGCACCAATAGAGACTATCACGCGGGTCTTTGTCTCAAATATGCAACCCTGTACGATCATACATCAAGGGTAATCCCGTACTATCCCATATATCATCATGCACACATTAAGTCAAACAATTATATGACATCACATCACAAACAGGATGCAAATACAACTGTCCACACGGACCCATGTCCGGGATACAAACATAATACAATACACAAATACTAATACGAGAATACGATCGCATCATACATCGGAAGTAAGGGCAAGTCCTCTTGGAAGAAAGTCCTCCACTAGTCTCGGGTCACACCTGAAAAAGGTAAACAACAAGTAGGGTGAGCGACAAGCTCAGTAGGTGACCCCGACACTCCACATCATGCAAACATACAAGTCATACTACATGCTCCGTGTACTCGTGCACCGTGTAGTGTGCACAATCATCGGGACTCGACCTGCAAACAAACATCGGGACCTAGCCCGCCCACACAGACAGCTTGTCCACGATCCTCACTAGGATCCCACTGGGGCACTCAGCCCCACCACACGGCCATATATGCCCGGCACGATCGCCACACCGGCTTGCCATCGGTGCATATGCCCGCCATGTCAACCACATAGCACCATCGGTGCATCACGGTGAGAATCCAAACAAGTCACCAAGTCCGTGCCCCAATACCTCACATCAACATACTAACATGAGTATGGCATGTCATTCTCGACATTTCCTTTGGAACTGTAGCCGGTCTTCACAAGTAAATCCTCAATCCTTGATTTATGAAGGAAGTACCCATAGCAGCTATTTTCTTGAAATTAAAAGTCCCGGCATTGGGTTCCCATAGCATAAATAAGATAATCGATTTTTGGGATTTTTCCGAGATGTCTAACCCCACTTTCCAAAAAATTCACCACTACGAACTTTGGGTTTTTCCGAGATTTTACACTAAATCCCAAATTTCACATTTTGAAATAATGGGAATTAATTTTTCTAGTATTTTTCTTTGAATCCAAATGGGGGTATTTCGTTATTTACATTGTAACTTAAGTATAATACTTGTATTTTTGAATCTCTTTTCGAACTGCCTTGACCCTCGAACCTACACTCGAACTACCTTCGAAAACTACTTCGAAGTACCCATGAACCTTGAAACTCCCTCCGAAGTACCTTCGAACCCAAACGACACTCAAAATTTCACATTAACTCGAAATTACACACATCGAACCTACCTTGAACCTTGAACCTTGGCTGCACATTCGAAATTCCAATTTCCAGTCGATCTCATCGGTTGTTCTCTACCCAGTTCATGACATTCTTGTTCATCATCGTTTTTCACCTATTTCTCGTCTGGATTCAACCCGAATCTCATAAAACTCATACCTAATACTATATATTAGGTTTAAATCACGTCTTACCCCTCCGAACGCATTTAAATACAAGATTCAACCCAAAATTGGTTTTTCCCCAAATTCTAGGGTTCAACACGAATTTGCATGATTTCATCAAATTCTTACATGTTAATCCAAAAAAACAGCAAGAAAAGGGTGAAGAATCAAGGGAACACCTACCTGGAATGATTCTTGATGCTTGAACGAGCTCAAAACGCCCCAAATCGCCAAGGCCTCCAAGCTTCCTTCTCTCTTTCTCTCTCTAAGCTCTCCAACGCAGTTGAGAAATGCTAAAACGTAACGTGGAAGCTCTCTTTCCCTATTTATATTTTTTGCCAGCAATCGACCTAGTCAACGATTGACCCAGTCAATAATTAACCTCCAAGGTCCCGAACTCCAAATTGAGTCAAACTACAGTCAAAACGCTCGAAATGACGAGCACAATACTACACAGATATTAGTACACCCAAATGACCGCTCAAACGCAAAGTCAACCAATAGACCCCGAAAAGTCAACAATCGGGTCAAATGGGGCCCCGACTGGAATCGGGCCCAAATACAGTCAAAATGCTCACATTGACAGCTACACTACCGTCCTGATAGTTACATTCCCATAGAATGACTATCTCTCAAGACTACCCAAATACGAGTCTTTACACTATGTCCGGAAGATAACCTCGGACCAAGATGAAAAGACATCGGACAAGTGTACGTCCCTGTACAGAAACGGAAAAAGTCTCATCTCCATCTTTCTTGCCCGAGAGAAGTTGTTTATATCATTAGTGGTAAACGAGGCCCTTCTCGAGAATGTAGAGTATGTATATCTTGAGGTGAGAAGGGATAAATATTTGATAGACATCTTCGCTCGGTAGTAGATGCGGCGTACTTGGTCATTTCATTGAAACCTTCCATCCGCATCATGTGGATCAAGTTCCACATATGATGGGAGGAAGGTGACGACGCTGATGGAGAAGTCGAAGGAGGAGCTACACTTGAGGAGGCTGGGCTAAGAGAAGCGGATGCGTTTGGGGATAGAATTCCCAAGAAGTGTAGAGGTAGGCCGCTACCAGCAAGAGCATAGGAAGTTGCGGCAGGATCGGGATGGCACTTTCTCCCCTGTTTTGGCAGATCACCAGGGGGTGGCGGGAGGACCGAGCCATTGTCCGAGCCAAATCTATAAATGCAGATGACAGAGAATGCATGGAAGAGGCTACAAGATCCATCTTCCGCTCAATGGAAGTGGAAGAGTCGGTTAGCACGGAGGAGAGAAGTTGAGCGCCAAGGGCATCAACCTTAATGGCAATGGCAGCGATTTGAGTGCTCACGGGCTTGAGCGTGGCAGTCCCAGCTGTGCGGAGATCACGGCGTTAGAGTGAACCATGTCAAAATAGGTGCAACCAAGCATAAACTCAAAGCTTTGGACGACTCCCCCACACATGAAGAGGTGTAGGAGTGCGTTGGGCGAGAGGAGTCGGCAGGGAGGAGAGAGGGGTTGGTCATCAGCAGAAGGCAAAGGGACTGGTCCCGGAGCATCGGAGGCATCTAGGGCAAGAGATCCGCTTTGACCGGAGACGTCAAATGGGAATAGCGGCTGCAGGAGAAGAGGGCCCGGCCTCAACAAGGGGAAGGAACCAGGTGCATCATGGGCCGGTCCGAAGGTAATAGCAAAAGGTACGTCCGGAAGGGAGGCCGGCATAAAAAAGCCATGATCCAAGTTCCGGACAATCATGTCGTGCGGGGTTTTAGTGTGGCGATGTAATACACCCGGATATTGTTGTCGGGGATAGTGGTTGTGCGGTGAGGCTGAAAACGGAACCATAGGTCCGTAGAGTGTCGGTGGGAAGATGGTCAAGGTAGTCACGAGGTTGAGGAAGAGGGGCAGGGCACTTCCGGAGGAGAGGTAGGGACATCGGCCACTTCCGTGCAGCTGCAACATCAACAAGAACAGCAACACCCGAGAATTAGGTGCGGTGACATCGGCAGCAGAAGGTCTTGGTGTATCAGCTGGAGGACAACTTGGCTGGAGACGGTCCCGCGATCTCGGATGGGGCTGCGCAAACACTGTCTTGGGAGCTGCGAGAGATGGAAGGAGCAGCTACGGACCAAATTCGTGAGGACCGGTGGGCGAGAGCTGTGGGTCACAAACCGAGCTACCCTCCGTTGTTCGGAGCAAGGAGGAGGCGGATAGCGAGAGAGCCAGCGTGCTATCAGATTCTCGTCGGGCGTAAGATGGCGGACATAGAAGGCCTAGGGAAGGACATGATGCCATGTCCATTGAAGTGGGACGAATGCAAATGTCGGAAGACGATGTTGAGTATCCACATAAAGGATTGATTATTTGGGTTGTTCCCTAGCTTAGGATATATAGTGGGTCAGTGGATGCCGGTGGGTCTATGGTTTAAGCGAAATGAACAGTGAACCGCCTGACAATCTGATGTCATTAGACTTGACAGTTGGCGCCCCCAAGTAAAGAGATGACGTGGAGGCAGTAGAACCAAGCAATTATGACAGATGTATGCCTTCTTCCGGAAAAGGAAGTGACTAATTGCCTGGCTCGAGATGTGCATTGAATGGACCATCATTATCCCTCCTCAAAAATACGCAATGTAAGATAATACTCTGCTTGTCGCGATTTGAGAGTTCCAAGAGTCGGAGGAATTGAACCGACTTTCATCCAAGGAAAGAAAATCTGAGAACGGTATTAAGAGAAAAGTATATTCCTTTCTTGTCTTCAAGTCAAATAGAAAAGAAGTACCACAACACTTCAAATCCGAGACATCAGACAAAATATATATATATCAGTGAAATGCAAAATAAATCTAAACCTATAGCTTCACAAAGATAGACTAAAAGAACAGAAGATTTGACAGGTTGGGATTAGTTCAGATATAAAACAAATACGAAAAAGTCAGCATAATCCGAACTAAGGAAAAATAATAGAACTTATGCATGAAAATTGAAGCAAGACACGTACATACGAATTAAGGATCATTTTTACTGAAATCAATGCATATGTCAGATAAGAAACACATAAGTTCATATTGGTCAACATAGCGAAACCTTCATGCTAAATGACGTAGCTAAGATTAATCAAATATATATGATTTGGCCAACTTAAGATTCATGAGTGAAAATGGATTAAAGAACATATGCCAAGAACAATCAATTGATTATCATAGTAAGATGCACAGTTGAAGAAACAAAAACATTCAATCATGCCACAATTCCAATTCAACAATGCATGCCCAATCAGATCCAAGTGAGAGTTATAGGGTAGAGCATCTGAGACATATCGAGAGTCATTGCGAAGTAATAGATGAAGTTTTTACTCACCCGTAGATCGTGCGATCCTCTCGAGAAAGACTCCCCTCAAATAGAACGACGAGAAAAGAAGTCACGAGACATATAAGGGGGGTATTACTTGGGTAACAGATAAAGCATTTTCTCCCCTTAGGATCCTCTCGATGAACATTTCTGCTTAATATTTAGATCTTGAGAAATTGCTATCTATCCTTGAGAAAACTTCACTTCAAAAGCTAATCGGTACAATTGTGATTTTATCCACCAAGCATTCGAGCTAACCCATTTCATTTCTTAACCTAGACATGTTAATATTACAATCAATATGAAAAAGCATTGGACATGTGGTGAGAGATGGAAATTAGAATCATGAAATCCTAAAGAGGTTGTATTCATATATCTTTAATTATGTTAGCTTAAGCGACTTCGGTCTGAGACGCAAGCATCCTCCCAAATGAAAGTATGAGAATATTATCAAAGTACTATGCATGACACGGGTAAAGATGATTAGTAGCAAGAAGCAAGAAGTGTCTAACGCTCATCAAGAAACACGATGCATGTTACTAAAATGATACTATTGAAAGAATAAATTAGAAGCTATGCAGAGAGGTCAAGCATACCTAATTTGAGGAGTAGTTTAGAAAATATTGCATCAGGTAGGGGCTTGGTGAGTATGTCTCGAGTTGATCATCCGTAGCAACATATTCGAGAGATATGTTCTTTTTTGAGAACATGATCTCGGATGAAGTGATACCCGACTTCAATGTGCTTTGTCTTTGGATGCATGATAGGATTGTTGCTGATGGCAATTGCACTAGTGTCGTCGCGGTATAGTGGAACGATGTCATATTGAAACGTAGTCGATAAGTTGACTTTGCATCCACGGAAGGCTGTGCATAGCAACTCCCAGCGGGCTATGTATTCCGCCTCGGGATAGAGGTTGATACGGAATTCTACTTCTTACTTCACCATGAAATCAGTCTGTTTCCAAGGAACTGACAAGTACCACTAGTGCTCTTCTTATCTATGCGACATCCGGCAAAATCAGCATCAGAATATCCGGATAAAGAAAAATTGGACTCCTTTGAATACCAAAGTCCTAAATTCACTGTCCCTTTAAGATATCGCAATATCTGTTTTACATGAAGCATGTGTGACTCTTTAGGATTCACCTGATATCTTGCACATATGCAAGTTGCAAACATGATATCCGGGTGACTTGCTGTAAGATACAACAATGATCATATCATACCTCTGTATTCAGTCACATTTAATGATTAGCCGTTTATATCGGGATCTAATTTGGCAGCGGCGCGTAGAGTCTTCACGGGAGTTGAATTTTGCATTCCGAACTTCTTGATTAAGTCCCGTGTGTACTTAGCTTGGTTGATGAAGATTCCATCCTTCATTTGTTTAACTTTTATTCCAAGGAAGTATGATAATTCTCCCATCATGCTCATTTCAATGGGCGATCATCAACTTTACAAACTCTTCGTAGAGCTTGATTAGATGATCCAAAAATGATGTCATACACATAAATTTGTATGATCAGAGAATGTCCTTTCTCTTTTCGTAGAAATAATATGGTGCCTATCTTCCTTTTTCTGAAGTTATGTTGAGCAAGAATTCCGACGTGTGTCATACCAGGCTCTTGGAGCTTGCTTGATTGTACAAAGCTTTCCGTAGTTTATACACCATATGTTCACCTTGTGTTCAACGAATCCTGGAGGTTGTTCAACATAAACCTCCTCTTGAAGATCTCCATTTAGTAAAGCACTCTTGACATCTATTTGATAAATTGTGAAGTTTTCATATGATGCATACACTAGGAACATTCGAATCGCCTCAAGTCCATTCTTTGGAGCAAAGGTTTCGTCATAATCAATGCCTTCTTCTTGACAATATCCTTTGGCTACCAGTCGAGCTTTGTTCCAAATTACTATTCCATCAGTATCAAGTTTATTCCGAACACCCATTTAACTCCAATAACTTGTTGTGACCTAGCATTCCTACGAGTGTCCACACTCGTTTGTCTTGAACTAATTAAGCTCTTCTTGTATAGCATCTATCCGGTTTGAATCTTAAAAGGGCTTTATCCACCATCTTTGGCTCTATCGCGATAGAAAACAAGAATAGAGACAAGTTGGAGGTGGCTGCCCTTGTTCTTACCCCACGAAGGATCACCAATCACTTGATCTGATGGGTGGTTTCGAGTCCACCTATAGCTACTGCCAAGTGGTGGTGAATATTCAATGATTTAAAGCTCTGGGAAATCGGGTCGATCATGTACATGGGCTGGTTGAGCTTCTTCCTGCCGGTTATATCTGTATAATGAACAGTTCCAGAAGTACTTTGAGGTTCCTCGGCACTATGACTTTTAGTATTAACTGGTCTAGATGGACTAGTAGATTCTCCGAGTTTTGGATGTCCGTAACAATTGGTCCGGGAGTTAAATGGAATTCCTGAGTCCGAATCTTCGGAAGCATCATTAGTGACATTTCTTCTTGCTCCACTGGTGCTTGGTGATTGAACAATGGTAATGGCGGGAACATGCTTGAACTATGAATAGTCAATCGTGTCCATATGATCCTACACATTTGAATTTGAAGATCCTATACTAGACCAATCGAGGTTAGATTCATCAAAGGCAACATGGATAGATTCTTTACTTTTAAAAAGTCTTATGTTAAAAATGCGATAAGCCTTGCATGTAACAGTATCGACAAAGATCCTATCATCGGCTTTTAGCTCAAATTTACATCGGGCCTCTTTGTTGTTGTTTAAAATGTAGCAAGCACACCTAAAAGCTTTAAAATGAGAGATTAACAGCTTCCTACCTCTCCACATCTCATAGGGTGTTTTCATAGTAATCTTATTGATAAGAGTTCTGTTTTGAACATAGCATGCAATGGACATAGCTTCGCCTATAGGCTCCGGAAGCTTTGCCCTATTAACATTGATCTACCAGCTTTGACTAAAGTATGACTCTTACGCTCAAACAACTCCATTTTGTTGTGGAGTCCTGGGTGCAGAGAAGTCATGCTAAATGCCCTATTCAGAGCAATATGATCTTGTATCCGAAAAGTCAAATTCCGTACCATGATCACTCCCGATGCATTTAATGGTCGGTCCCTTATGAATTATTTATCTAGTTGAAGAGATCTACAAGATGTTCAAAGGTTTGATCCTTTGATTTCAGGAACATCACCCATGTATACTTGGTGAAGTCATCGATAACCACAAGGGTATATCTCGCACCAACAAGAGAAGCAATAGAAATGGGACCACAGAGGTCCATATGAAGAAGTTGCAAAGGAGTAGTTGTTGAATTAACCGATTTGCTTTAAAAGCTGTGCTTGGTCTGCTTGCCAAGTATGCATTCTCAACAGAGTGAATCTCTGGAGTATTTATGTTTGGGTATACCAGTGACCAAACCAAGCGACGCTAGTTTAGACCAAGTGTTAAAATTTAAATGAGCGCAACGCTTGTGCCATGCCAACTCTCTTCATTTGATCTTTGTAGTGAGGAAGCATACAGGTCAAAAGAATTATTTCTTAAGAGCACTAAATATATGTCCCCATCTCTTGATTCGGATAACTTAATATCTTCGGATAAGTTTTCCCCTAACTATGAAGGTATTGGACATAAAGGAAACAGTAAATCCTTTGTCACATAAATTACTGACACTCAGCAGATTATGCTTCAAACCTTCGACTAGTGCAACCTTAGTAATTGATGTTATCACCGGTTTTCGTCTGGCTGTAACCGAATGATGAAATGTCTGTCGCCACCAAGTTGTTTTTTGAGGGTGTAGTTGGTCACCTAAAATGTGGGTGCTCTACATTACCAGAGAGACAAGGGTTCGGGGTTTGTTACGTGTATGGAAGGATTAGCACCCCTACAAGCGCCCTTTCGGTACCTATAGGAGGAGGAGGTTTCTATTTGTTTTTCACTGTTTTAACTGAGTGAAGACATTATTGTTTTCCCTAAAGTCTAAGTTTTTATTTAGCTAAGTTGTTTGTTATAGATATGGTTAAAATTAATTTATCCTAAATTTCTAAAGGGAATCCTAAAAGTTTTGTTTTGCTTTTTTGTTTGAAGTGGAAAATGAAATCCTAATGTTTTGGTTTTTTTTGTTTTTTGGGGGTTTTGGTTTTGTTTTTTTTTTTTTTGCTTTTTTTGTTTTGTTTTGGAAATTGAAGTCCTAAAAAATTAAAATATACGTTTTTTCAACTTTTTGAGTTTTTGGTTTGAAAACATTTTTTTGTGTTTTGGTTTGTTTGGTTTTTTTTTGTTTTTTGTGAAAATGTTCGTGTTTTTTGTTTGTTTTTTTGAAAGAATTAGAATTACAAAACCACCATATGTTCCCTTTTCTGGTTTTTGAAAATGTGTCTTTTTGAAAAGGTAAAACTATGAACTAACACAATAACATATAAAGTGACATGTGCGATTGTGACATCCACAAAGAAAATAAAATAAACATTCACTTTTTTTTTTCTTTTTCATGCCTCTCTTTTGTTTCCTCCTTTTTTACTATTGGCTATTACATATTACAACTTGAATAAGATTGAGAAAATAACAACGAAATAAAGAAAACAAGAAACACAACAACTAAATGAAATTAACAGTAAGGGAAAAAATAAAATTACAGCACAAATGCTAAGACTACATTAAGATAACAAAACTAACAATAATAATAATGATAATAATGAAACTGACTTTGGCTTTGGATTAGGACTCCAGCAGTGGCAACGTTAGCGAGAGAGCGAGTCTCCAAACACTGGTTGATTGGACATGGGCCGAAGGTTGAACACTGCTGGCCGGAACTGCAAATAAACCTGTCTCTCTTTTGTTTTGCTATCTTTTTTTTTTTTTGCTTTTGTATTATTGCTGAAAAGAAAACAGAACTGGAGAATTTCTGGGTTTGAAAATGGAGGAGAGTGTATGTATGAGCGTTGGAAAAGTGAGGAGGAAAGTGGGGAGAAAAGGAAAGTAAAAGACAAAAAGGAATCAGACTTGTGTGTGTTTTTTTGTTTTGAATGCGAGTGAAGCGGGTGAGAGAGAATGGCGGTAATTATTTTCGTCGAGAGAGTTTCCCTTTTCATCGAGAGTTTTTTTTTCTCTTTTTATGCCTCTCTTTGGTCTTTTTTTTCCCACTTTTTTTTCTTTTCTTTATTACATATTGCAATTACATACAACAAAATAAACAAAAACAAAATAAAAAAACGATTACATCGCTCAAACGGAAAAAATGATGAAATACAAATAATAGAAGCGAAATTGAGCAATATAGCACAAAACAAACAATAATAAGGGTAGCGAAACCAAATGTAGTACCATGTCCGAACTCTCCTGTTGGTGTCGGTTGTGATGAAAGAAACTCCAAATCTGGTGCAAAACAGTGAACTCGAGCTATATAACGCGCTGGAGTTTGGTTGGAATGTGAAATCAATGCTGGAGATGGACTAGAACTGTGGAAGGATTGGAGATGGTTGGGTTTAATAATTTTTTTGGGTTTTCTTGGCTTAAAGATAGACAGCTGAGAGAGAGGAAGGGAATAGGCCGAGAATGAGTAAGAGAAAGCTTTTTGTGTTTTTTTTTTTGGCTAGCATTTTCGTAAGGAGAGAGAGAGAGAGCAAGAGAAGGTCTCTTTTTTTTGATTCGTCCTCTTTTTTTTTTGGTCATTCCCCTTTTTTTTAAGCATTAGGGAGAGCTCCCCTTTAAATACAATGTGCTTCATCCTCATTATTGATTACCACCCTTTTTTATTGTCTAGTGGTTGGACGACCTATCTGAGAAAATAAAGCAGCTTGTGATTACCTTTTTGTTTTGTTATGAGCACTTGTGTCCAACAGGCATTGAAGAACATCTACCCAGCTAAGCCCATGAAGCAACAGTGAGCATACCCGTGAATAAGCCAATCAAGGAAGGTCAAAAGTCAATAGGGTCAAAGGCCAGTGGAGGCTCGGATCCGGATCATTAGCTTTTCCGGATGAATAAAGGCTCAGATCCGTATGATGGGAGCTTATTCCGGATCATTGATGGTTATTCCGGATGATTGGCCAGGCTCGGATCCTTACATCGTATCGGTGGAGGCTTAGTCCGGATCGGTGGAAGGCTTGGATCCTTACTCCGTATTAGTTTGGAGCTTAGTCCGCACTAGTGGAAGGCTCGAGATCCTTACTCCATATCGGTGGAAGCTTAGTGCCGGACTCTTTGGAAGGCTCGGATCCTTACTCCGTATCGGTGGAGGCTTAGTCCAGGATCAATGGAAGGCTCGGATCCTTACTCCATGTCAATGGAAGCTTAGTTCGGACTAGTGGAAGGCACGGATCCTTACTCTATATCGGTTGGAAGCTTAGTCCGAACTAGTGGAGGGCTCGGATCCTTACTCCGTATCCGTGGAGCCCTTAGTCCGGATCAACGTTGGCTTGGATCCTTACTCCGTATCAATGGGAGTGTAGTCTAGACTAATGATGTCCCGGATTCTTACTCCATATCGGTGGAAGCTTAGTCCGAACTATTAATGTCCCGGATTTGACCTTTTGCTTCGGATTTGACTATGATGTTCCGGATTTGACTTTGATGCTTCGGATTTGACATTGATGTTCGGATTTGACTTGTGATATTACGGATTTGACTTTGATGTTCCAGATTTGACCTTGATGTTACAATTTGACTTGTGATGTTTCGAATGTGACTTTGATGCTCCGGATTTGACCTTGATTTTTCAGATTTGACTTTGATGTTCAATTTGATGATGTTCAATTTGACTTTGATGCTCGGATTTGACCTTGATGTTCCGAATTTGACCACCTTCTCTCTCTCTCTCTCTCTCTCTTTTAGATACATGGCAGGGCAGATAAATATATGAAATGCTAACCCGGACAAAATGGGGTCCAATAATTGATACACAGCCATTAATTAAAGTGTCATACCCCACAGTCTTACCTCTACTATTGTCCCCATATGATACGGATGAGCCTTGTTTGTCAGCAACTTCTACAAGCAGAGATTTATCACCTGTCATATGTCTGGAGCATCCGCTATCGAGTATCCACTTGCTTTGATTGATCTTTGACTTTAAGTGGTCCGGCAATGAATTCCCGAGAGATGCACCTGCAAGACAACAGTTACACTTTTGGTGCCCAAACTTGTCTCGGGCGGTTAGGAGAAACAACAATAGTGTCAACGGTTCCGGATTTTGCTTTGTTAGGAACTTTAGGTTTTTATTGTCACGCCCCGGATTTCCAACCCAGGAGACCGGAACGTGACCCTCCCTTTACCGAGTTTGGATAAAGGGGTAGAATACAACGAGTGTGAAGTGTATGGTGTCCTGTGTGGGCATGTTGTATTCTACCCCCTTTATCCAAACTCGGGTAAAGGGAGGGTCACGTTCCGGTCTCCTTGGGTTGGAAATCCAGGGCGTGACATCTATGTTGACTTTACTTTGTTACCGTTAGTTGCTTCTTTTATTTGGGTTTTCTTGGGAGAGTTACTCCTTTGAGATTTTGATTTTGATTTGCTAGAAGAACCCTTTTTGATGAACTGATCTTTATTAATATGAACTTGATTACAAAGCCAGTCATCAGATAGACTCCAACACTCATAGTGATAATGGCCTATTTCTTTACAGATGGAACAGACACTATGATGCGGAGCAGAAACAAGGGATACAAGTTTCTTTGGTCTAATAGGTTTTCTACTTTGTTCCCTATGGCCTAGTCCTTTGCGATTGGGTGACGCGTTATTGGCCCTAGATGCGTCAGCTTTAGCCTTTCCTTTCTTTCTGGGTGCTGCAGTTTCGGCTTTAACTGCAGTAACCTTCCCTTCATCTTTAGGTATAGGTGCTACTACTTCAGGATTAGCAGTAACAGCCTCTCTTCCACAATCATAAACTATGGTGCCACCTAAAATAAAACCATCCAACGGTTTAAACGTACTAACAGGATAAAGGTTGGTTAGTTTCAGAATGAAGTCCGAGGGACACTCAGTAGCATGTGTGGAGGTTAATGGTTTGGAGCCAAGGCCAGGTTTGACTCAGATATCGTCCGAATCAGTCCTAAACGTAGAAGCTATTTCCCCTGATTTTAGCGACTTACGATTTATTTCCTTTTCCTTTTCAAGTTCGTTCTTGAGTCTTTTAAGATTAATAGTTAGGCCATTTAGGTTGGTGTTTAATAAATGATTTTCAGCTCTAAGATCGTGATACCAAGCCTCGTTACTCCTAAAGTCAGCTATGACTTTTTCAAGTTTTAACAGTATATTCAAGATGTTTAGCTTTGACCATTCATATCTTTGTGCATATGAGTAATTATAAATTTCTCATTCTTTTCATGATCACGTTAAGCAGTAAGAGATTCTAATCTACTCATAAGCTCAGAGATAGAAGGTACCTCATTATTTGTCATGAGGCAGACGTTCGGCTTCTCGGTTGGCTCATCATCAAAGAATTCCTCCTCTTCTTCTGAGCCACTGACGTACTTTGTAATGAATGCCTTCCTCTTGTTCTTGCTATTTTTTGAGGTAAAGCATCGGGGTTTAACCTTGTCACTTTTGTTGGTCGTCTTTGTAATGACCCGTGTTTTGGGATGTGAGGAGTTAGTCACAGTTTTGCCTTTTTGGGTGGAAATTGTTGGGTTTTAGGGAGTTCTATTTCCACACACTTTGGCTAAATCATCTTATATGTTGGTGAGCAAGCAAGAGGCAAAGTTTGAGCCCAATAGGGAGTGCCCGTGAGAATGCTCGTGAGAATGACTTTTCACGTGCAGTGATATTTTTGCATGGAAGCCTTCCTGATGTTGTTCTCTAAGGCTTGTGGCAAAATTCTAGAACATTTGGAGGTGCCCGTGAGAAGGGCCTTTCTCACGTACGACCTCCATTACCCTTGTTTTGTTGTTACGATACTCTTTTGCTAAAGGACCATGGTGAAATTATGAGTGTTTTGTCCTGTGTGGTTGCAAAAAAGTTGTAGTTTGTCATCAAAACTATGTCGTTTTGATGCTGGGATTCATTTAATCAAAACTATGTCGTTTCGAGATTTGAGTTGTCTATATAAAGAGGTGAAGGCTCCTTGTTCTAGGTTTAGGGTTCTCTTCTTCAACCACGGCAGCTGTCGCAGAGAGAGAGAGAGAGAGAGAGAGAGAGAGAGAGAGAGAGGAGAGTTCTGGCCATTCTGCTGTGGTGTTTCTCGTGGGCGGACGACGTTCGGCGTGGGAGCGAGATCGGGCTTTGTGGTGATACGTTTTCCTACGGGTAGGGATTCTGTCTTTCCTAGTCTATCCCGGGTTAGCCCTATGTAGATGAATTGCGAGTTTCTATTGTTGTTGCTTTATAATATTTATATGTAAATTCATATAGGTGTGACCTCCTATATGAATGTTGGCCTTCAATGGCGTTTTGTGTGATTCTGACGTTGGGTGGTCAGTGCATGTTAAATGGTCGATAAAATGCCTGTGTGAATATGCCTAGTACGTGTTTGATAATATGCCTGTGTGGCTGGATTTGTGAGTTTGTAAATGTGTGCATGCTAAGTGTTTGTTTTTATGCCTGGTGGTGGGTTTGTGCACTTGTGGATGTGTGCACACTAAGTGTTTGGTTTTATGCCTGGTAGGAGGTGTATCTTTGTGTGCTTCATTGCATGGTTGTTAGCCCGAGAGGCTGTGGAAAACGTTTGCCTAAAAAGGCGGTTAAATCACTTGCCTGAAGAGGCGGTTAAATCACTTGCTTGAGAGGCGGTTAAATCACTTGTTTGAGAGGTGGTTAAAGTGTTAGCCCTTGTGGCTATGGAGCTGTGTGGTGGGGGGCTGAGGTTGCGCCCGTTTGTGTGGTGTGTTTCCTTGCTATTTCTTTTTCGCCACATCATCATGTGGTACACGCTCTCACATAGATGATAGGTGCATGGGATGGGTTTGGGAGACTTGATCCCTCTTGAGCCGTGGTCGCTCACCCCTCCTCTATGTTTGTTTTCTTTACAGGGACCTACAAGCGTTAGGTTGGAACACCAAGGTGGAAGACTTTCTGCCTTGTGGCTTTGCTCCTTTTGTTATTTGAGTGTTTTGTCAAATGTTATGTTGAGAGACTATTATAACTCCAAATAGAGATGTTGTAATGGATTTTGGAATTTAATAAAGATAAGTGGTTTGCCTTTCGGTTATTTATTGTGGATTATTATGAATGTGTTTGTTGTCCTGCTTGGATGTCGGATTCTGTACATCTACCCCTTGCCCACCGGGTGGGTAAAGGAGAGTCACGAACCGGTTTCCTCGGGTTGGAAATCCGAGGAGTGACAATATGGTATCGAGCATGGTCTAGTTGGCCTAGGGTAGTGGGTGGATCTGGATGTCTTGAGTCCTTTGGATGAGCCTGGAGGGACGTGCCTAATCGACCCGGTCCTCTTTGAGCCTCTAAGGTGTACTTGGGGTAGTCCGGTCTTGTGGTAGGATTTGCATGCATTGGCATTAGGGCACTAGTTGCATTTGTTGTCTATGTGTGCTAAATTGTGATAAAAATGTGGATAACGTGATTAAGTGTGAAATGTGCAACTCGGATTTTGTTACTAGTGTTATTTGAGCTATGTGCCGTGGAATTGATTCTGTGCAATGTAATTTCATGAGAAGCTGGAATGTGTGTGGTGCCATGTGCTAATTGACTTGATAATGGGGTAGAGGTAGTGAAACTCGATAGTTGTCAAATGCGTTCGACGTTTGTGCTTCTTACTTCATGTAGTAAGAATGCCACCGAGGAGAGTAACACGTGCGTACGAGGCGATGGCTGATGAGTCGTCTGCCCATGAGGGCCCAGTGCGGGACAGTCCGCTTGAGGACATGTGTTGTTGCTGGCACAGCTACAGGAAGGCATCCAATTGGAAGTACGAGAGCTAAGGGAGGGCATCCGGCAAGATCGGGAGGAGGTGTGCCGTGAGATGGCAGCACAACAGGTGGTGCCACCTCCACCACCACCGCCAGTGGGGGAACTGCCTCGTGAGCGTGGGAGTTCGCTGGGCGGCGTACCGGTTCGTGCGAGAGGATGACGTGGTGGCACGGTTACGAAAGGAACAACCTCCGCGATTCAAGGGGAGGGGGACCCGGTGTTAGGCGAGCACCGGGCGAGGCAGATCGAGCATGTGTTCTCCTTTCTCCTACCCTGGGAGAAGGATAAGGTGAGGCTAGCCATTCAGCAGGTGGAAAGGAATGCTTTGGAGTGGTGGCTGAGTGTTGCGGGGAGCCGTACGGTACAGTACATGTTATGGGACGAGTTCTTGCAACTCTTCCATGATGAGTTCTTCCCCGAGTCGTTGAGGTGGCAGAAGAGGGAGGAATTCAGCACCCTGAAGCAGGGGACAAAGACGGTGCCCGGGTATGAGTACGAATTCCGGAGCTTGAGCAGATTTGCTCCCGAGACCGTGGCGCAGGAGGACCTGAAGGCCCACAAGTTCACCTTAGGTCTCAAGTCGGCCCTTAGGCAGAGAGTGGCAATTCTGCGTATGAAGACCTATGCTGAGGTTGTGGAGACGGCCCGTATAGTGGAGAGAGAGTTGGATAATGGGAGGCAGGCTCATCTGGGTCGCCCGATGCAGTGTGTGCCTGATCGAGATTCAGGGTCCAAGAGGCTCAAGACTGAGGAGAGAGATAGCAGTTCTTTCCGTGGCCGGGGTCGGCCATCCGTGAACCTAGGGAGGTTCACCCTTGGCGGCGATAGATAGGGAGGTCCATCGGGGGGATCTACCTAATAGTTGTCACTTCTTTGTGGGAGTAGGGTCACTTCAAGGGGGAGTGTCCCAAGAAGGATTGGCGGTGCAACAACTGTGGACGAGAGGGCCATTTGCGCCGGGTTTGTAGGAGTGGCAACAGGGGAGCAGGAGGCGTGCCATTCAGCATGAGGAGTAATGCTAGCTTCCGTGCACTAGCTGAGAGACCAGCTCGTTAGTGGCAGGCCAGCCAGGCAGGATCCAGCCAGACCCGACCTCAGCGGAGGGCGAGCGACATCCGGGCGATGCTAGAGGTAGTCAGGGTGGGAACCACCCCGCGAGTGAGCCAACTAGTGGCATGAGTCGAGGAAGGGTGTTTGCGCTGAATGCTACACCCCAGGAGGAGGCTGAGCTACCACCCACCGGCAGAGGATGGAGCAAGACCATCGGTGGTTAAAGGTACTCTTTTGATCTCCCATATGCTTGCTTCTGCTCTTTTCGATACGGGTGCATCACGTTCTTTCATTGCTGAGCTTATAGTTGATGGCTTGGGGTTAATATGTGTTGAGGCGGAGAGACCCTTAGTCGTAGAGTCTCTAGTGGGAGGTAGGATTGAGGTGCGACGAGTTTGTCATGATTGTGTGATAACCATAGGAGATATGGAGCTGAGCTTCAATTTGCATGTGATGCCTTTGAGGGCGTTTGATTTGATCTTGGGCATGGATTGGCTTATGGCCTTCCAGGCCAAGATAGATTGCTATCGGCGGCGTGTATCCTTCGTGTCACCTGCAGGGATCTCTTGTACCCTGCAGGGGGAGTGGGATCGTGAGGTGAGTCGAGCTGGGCCAGTGTTGGACTAGTGGGGTGTCATTACCCATAGGTTGGCAGCCCTGACGTTTGTTGAGGAAGAGAAAGTGGATAAGAGGGTGTGGCCAGCGGTCATTGACCAATTTCGGGACGTCTTTCCTGACTAGAGGAGGGAGCTCCGAGAGGCGAGATAGAGGAGTTGGTGGACCAGGGGTATATCCGACCGAGTACCTCACCCTAGGGTGCTCCGGCGCTCTTTGCTAAGAAAGCAGATGGCACACTTTGCCTCTGCATTGACTATAGGAAGCTGAATTCGGTGACTGTGAAGAACAAGTATCCGTTGCCTCGGATAGATGACCTATTTGACCAGTTAAGTGGGGCCCGGTGGTTTTCCAAGATAGATCTGCGATCGAGGTATCACCAGTTAAGGGTTAGGGAGGAGGACATCCCTAAAATAGCTTTTCGGTGCAGGTATGGACACTATGAGTGGGTAGTGATGCCTTTCGGACTCACAAATGCACTAGCGGTGTTCATGCATTTGATGAATCAGGTCTTTGCTCCATAGTTGGATTCGTTCGTGGTGGTGTTTATAGACGATATCTTGGTATATTCCAAGACCAAGAGAGAGCATGTGGAACATCTGGCAACAGTGTTGCAAACCCTGAGGGATCAACGCTGTTTCTTTAAGTTTAGCAAATGCGAGTTTTGGATGCGGGAGGTCCATTTTCTTAGCCATGTAGTGTCAGGTGAAGGGGTTAGAGTGGACCCGGCCAAGATTGAGCGGTGTCATCATGGGAGAGGCCAACCAATGTCTTTGAGATTCGTAGTTTCCTTGGCTTGGCGGGTACTACCATCGTTTTGTGGAGGGATTCTCCCGTTTGGCGGCTCCTATGACGACGTTGACCAGGAAGGGAGTGAAGTTTGAGTGGACTAACAAGTGTCAGCATGCATTTGAGGCTCTCAAAACCCGTTTAACCCCTGCACCGATGTTGAGTTTACCTAGGGAGGATATCCCATACGAGGTGTATTGTGATGCATCCAGGGTTGGTTTGGGGTGTGTGCTTATCCAGGAGCACAGTGTTGTAGCTTATGGGTCGAGGCAGTTGAAGCCTTATAAGCAGAATTACCCGACCCATGATCTTGAGTTGGCGGCTGCCATCTTTGCCCTGAAGAGTTAGCAGCACTACCTCTTGGGGGAGAAGTTTGTGGTGTTTTCAAATCACAAGAGCCTTCAGTATATCTTTACTCAGAAGGACTTGAATCTGAGGCAGAGGAGATAGGTAGAGTATTTGCAGACCTTCGACTTTACTATTGCTTATACCCCAGGCAAGGGCCATGTTGTGGCTGACGCGTTGAGTAGGAAAGGAAAGGCTGAGGTGGCCTTGAGAGAGTGGAAGCTGATGGAGCAGTTGGCGATGTTGCAGCTGCGGCCTGTTGTTCGTGATGGTGGGACGGTCCCTGAGTCCTATCGTTGTTGTGCCCGAGCCGCCCGGGCGTCGTCCAGGAGGGACAGTTGGGTGATATTGAGTGTGAAGTTCTTCATGCCCGTATTGAGGCTAATGAGCTATCTGAGGATTGGAAGAGGGTCCTGATCATGAGTTGTCTTTTTAGGGGTGGCTCATAGTGGCTTCTTCTCTCCACGATGAGGTGATGAGGGAGTTTCATCAGTCTAGAGTTGCAATGCATCCAGGGGGTACGAAGATGTACCATGCGCTTTGGGGGCATTTTTGGTGGCCTGGGATGAAACGTGATGTAGCTGCTTTTGTTTCGAGGTGCCTCACTTGTCAACAAGTGAAAGCTGAGCATCAACGGCCGGCGGGCTTGTTATAGCCGTTACCAATAGCCGAGTGGAAGTGGGACCACATCGCGATGGACTTTGTGACTGGTCTTCCGCCCACCACCGAAAGGAAGGACATGATATGGGTGATTGTGGATCGGCTTACCAAGTCAGTGCATTTCCTTGCGGTTCGCGAACGGTATTCCCTCGGGGCTTTGAGTCAGCTGTATGTGAATGAGGTCGTGAGACTGCATGGGTTACCCTCGTCGATTGTGTCTAACAGAGATTCACGGTTTACTTCCCGATTTTGGGCTGGCTTGCGGGGAGGGTATGGGGACAAAGCTTAACTTGAGTATAGCCTTTCACCCCTGAGGCCGATGGCCAGACAGAGAGGACGAATCAGACTTTAGAGGACATGTTGAGGGCCTGTGTGCTAGATTTTGGGGGTTTGTGAGCAACTCACCTTCCTTTGGTGGAGTTTGCCTACAACAACGATTATCAAGCATCCATTGGGATGGCCCCTTTTGAGGCACTTGTATGGAAGGCCGTGCCGATCACCTTTGTGTTGGACCGAGGCGGGAGAGCCAGCTCTCTTGGGACCACGATTGGTTCAAGAGGCTACCGAGAAGGTTAAGTTGATTCGTCAGCGATTGTTATCAGCTCAGAGTCGACAGAAATCTTATGCGGACCAACGGCGGCGACCTTTGGAGTTTTCTGTGGGTGACAATGTGTTCCTTCGTGTTTCTCCACGTCGTGGTCATCGACGGTTTGGGCGAGGTTCCAAGTTATCTCCGTGATTTATCGGTCCTTTTGAGGTTCTGGCTCATGTGGGGCCCGTGGCCTACCGGTTAGCATTGCCACCGCGATCGAGTCGGGTGCACAATGTGTTCCATATGTCCCAGTTGAGGAAGTATCATCCTGACCCAACTCATGTGATTGATTGGGGAACGTTGGATATTGAGGACGACATGTCCATTGCTGAGGCCCCTATCCGTATCCTTGATTGACGGGAGAAGCTTTTGCGTGGTCGTGCTATTCCTTTGGTTCGCGTCTTTGTGGCAACACCGTGGCATTGAGGAGGAGACATGGGAACGTGAGTCCATGATGCGTGAGCAACATCCAGAGCTGTTCGAGGACGAACACTCTTGAGGGTGAGAGGTGGCTGTTGGCCAAGAGACAATTGTATGTTGTACTTCTTAGATTATCCTTTTGAGACAATGAATTATATTTTGTATTTAAGATGTGTAATTGTGACATGCCGATTTACGTGATATGGTGTTGGCTGTTATGTGATGTGTATACATTGTGATTCATGTGGTTATGCAAATGAGTTGCATGTGTTGTTATTCCTTGTGGTTCTAGTGACATGTGATTTCTTTTCGTGGATGAAAAGTCTTAAAGGAAAGAGGATGTAATGACCCGTGTTTTGGGATGTGAGGAGTTAGTCACAGTTTTGCCTTTTTGGGTGAAAATTGTTGGGTTTTAGGGAGTTTTATTTCCATACACTTTGGCTAAATCATCTTGTATGTTGGTGAGAAAGCAAGAGGCAAAGTTTGAGCCCAATAGGGAGTGCCCGTGAAAATGGCTTTTCACGTGCAATGATATTTTTGCATGGAAGCCTTCCTGATGTTGTTCTAAGGCTTGTGGCAAAATTCTAGAACATTTGGAGGTGCCCCTAAGAAGGGCCTTTCTCACGTGCAGCCTCCATTACCCTTGTTTTGTTGTTCTGATACTCTTTTGCTAAAGGACCATGGTGAAATTATGAGTGTTTTGTCCGTGTGGTTGCAAAAAAGTTGTAGTTTGTTATCAAAACTACGTCATTTTGATCTTTGGGATTCATTTAATTAAAACTACGTCGTTTTGGGATTTGAGTTGTCTAGATAAAGAGGTGAAGGCTCCTTGTTCTAGGTTTAGGGTTCTCTTCTTCGACCACCGCGGCCGTCGCGAGAGAGAGAGAGAGAGAGAGAGAGAGAGAGAGAGAGAGAGAGAGAGAAGAGTTCGGCCATTGCTTCTTTGTGGTGTTTCTCGTGGGCGGACAACGTTCGGCGTGGGAGTAGGATCGTTCTTGTGGTGATACGTTTTCCTATAGGTAGGGGTTTTGTCTTTCCTAGTCTGTCCCGGGTTAG
The DNA here is from genome assembly GCA_023512835.1 of Taxillus chinensis. Taxonomy (NCBI): domain Eukaryota; kingdom Viridiplantae; phylum Streptophyta; class Magnoliopsida; order Santalales; family Loranthaceae; genus Taxillus; species Taxillus chinensis. The sequence goes on from CM042085.1 coordinate 49,719,727, forward strand.
GCCCTGTGTAGATGAATTGCGAGTTTCTATTGTTGTTGCTATAATATTTATATGTAAAATCACATAGGTGTGACCTCATATATGAATGTTGGCCTTCAATGGCGTTTTGATGTGATTCGACATTGGGTGGTCGGTGCATGTTAAATGGTCGATAAAATGCCTGTGTGAATATGCCTAGTACATGTTTAATAATATGCCTGTGTGGCTGGATTTGCGAGTTTGTAAATGTGTGCATGCTAAGTGTTTGTTTTTATGCCTGAGTGGCTGGGTTTGTGCACTTGTGGATGTGTGCACACTAAGTGTTTGGTTTTATGCCTGAGTGACCGAGGTGTATCTTTGTGTGCTTCATTGCATGGTTGTTAGCCCGAGAGGCTGTGGAAAATGTTTGCCTGAAGAGGCGGTTAAATCACTTGCCTGAGAGGCGGTTAAATCATTGGCCTGAAGAGGCGGTTAAATAACTTGTTTGAGAGGTGGTTAAAGTGTTAGCCCGTGTGGCTATGGAGCCTGTGTGGCTAGGGCTGAGGTTGCGCCCATTTGTGTGGTGTGTTTCCTTGCTATTTCTTTCTGCCACGTCACTGCACTGGTACACGCTCTCACATAGATGATAGGTGCATGGGATGGATTCGGGAGACTTGATCCCTACTGAGCTGTGGTTGCTCACCCCTCCTACTGTTTTTGTTTTCTTTACAGGGACCTACAGGTGTTAAGTGGGAACACCAAGGTGGAAGACTTTCTGCCTTGTGGCTTTGCTCCTTTTGTTATTTGAGTGTTTTGTCAAATGTTATGTTGACAGACTATTGTAACTCCAAATAGAGATGTTGTAATGGATTTTGGAATTTAATAAAGATAAGTGGTTTGCCTTTCGGTTATTTATTGTGGATTATTATGAATGTGTCTGTTGTCCTGCTTGGATGTCGGATTCTATACATCTACCCCTTGCCCACTGGGTGGGTAAAGGGGAGTCACGAACCGGTTCCTCGGGTTGGAAATTCGGGGCGTGACAGTCTTTGATTTAGATTTACAATCCTTGGCCCAGTGACCCGATTTTGCCACAGTTGTAACAATCTTGGGAAGTAAACTCCGATCGCTCCTTCCTTCTGGATGATGATGAGGAGCCTCCTCTGAATCCTTTTATACATTTCCTCAGGAATCGCTCAAAGGACTTGACCAGAAAAGCTATTTCTTCTTCAATGTCTGAGTTAGAGTTCTCTGACTCTTCCATATCATCATCGCGTTGTATGCTCAGACATTCCGTAGCTTTAAAAGTTACCCCCTTTTCTTTCCGAGCTATTTTCTCATCTCGGTTAATGTATTTGAATCTGACCTCATTAGTTCGTAGCTCTCTATAGAGTTCTTAAAGGGGAGCATACTGCCAGCTCTTGTCAGCTTGCAACTGGAGCTGCTTGGAGTAGTAACGATCCGACAGGGAGCGAAAAAAACTTGCCATTGATCTGGAACTGAGTGTAATGCTCATTTACAGTTTTCAGGTCAACAGTAAGCTTGCCGAATCTCTGATAGATGCATTCGAGGGATTCGCCAGTTTATGAATGAAGCTCTTAAAGTTCTGTCTGAGAGCATAGATGACGTTCTGCATTTGGGACTGACTTCCCTCATATAGAGGATTGTCAGTTTATCCCAGATAGCTTTTGCTGTCGTGCAGCCCTAGGTATCCGTGAAAGCTTCGGAGTCCAAAGACGATTTTACGTATGCTAGAGCCTTTTCGCTAGCATACTGGCAGGTTCTTTCTTCATTGGTGAGTTCAGCATCAGTCTTTGGTCTTCTAACTCCATTTTCTCTGATAGTCATCGGAATAGGTAGCTCCTGATGAAGACATGGCCACATGAGATGATCATGACATATCATGAACATTCTCATGCGAGCTTTCCACTGCGAGAAAAGCTCAAGTGTGAACTTTGGTGGTTTGCTCAAAGTGAAGCTAGAACTCCATTGTTGAGGAGCAGCGGGAGGAACAGGTTGAGCACTTGTTCTCGGATCGATATTTTCGCTGCTGCTGCGGTTGGGGAGGGGCTCTTGTGCACCTCCGGAGTTAAGGCAAGCGTTGAACAACATACTATTTTCTTCGGCCATTGATGAGAGAGAGAAAGAGTGGGATCTCTACTTTGAGCAGATAGACTTGCTCTGATACCACTTGTTGGTCCCTAGGTGAATAGGCTCTAATCGAAAATTCTTTATTCGTCTCTGGCACAACACTTATCTCTAAGAGTAGTACGAAAAATAACCAAATAGTGGAAGTATTTTGTTTTATTATCGAAAGATAAATATAATAAAATAGTAGCAGACTAAGCTAATGAAACTTTTCGATCTACTAGAAACTCTCTTACACTCTGATTACAATGACTCATACACTAGACAATATAAAAGCTCTTATAGATGTACGTGCATATATGAAATTTACAAGTCTCAATATATATATATAGTCATCCGCTGGAGAGACATTCTTGGAACTTGTTCTTCCGAGCACCGTGTACCACTTAGTTTTTCTCGAAAATGATTATGCTTGAATTGTTGCGGATGTGGAGCTCAAGATCTTGGGTCTTTAAACGTTGAATTACTTCCCATGATCCCAAGTGCGATTAAATCTCTGTCCACATCTCTGTGTGATCCATGTGTAAGATGATTTATGTTTTCAATGAGTTTGTCTTACATCGGGACACAACGAGCTAATGACTTTAAATGCGAAGCCAATAAAGTGAAGCAGTGTCTTCTTAGTCCATTGTAAAGTTCCTTACTCTGTGTTAGTGAAGCTCGGATCCTTACTCCGTGTCAATGGTTCCTTACTCCGTATCAGTTTAACATTGGAATCCTTATTCCGTGTCAATGCTTCCTTACTCCATATAAACGAAAGGTTCAGAGGGCTTACTCCGTATCAACGCTTCCTTACTCACATGAGTTCCTCACTCCGCATGAGTAAAAGGTCTGGATGGCTTACTCTGTATTAGCGCATCCTTTCACCGCTTGAGTAAAGGTTCGGATTCCTTACTCCACATCTTCTTGTCCTTACTTCGTGCGAATAAAAGACTTGGTTCCTTATTCCGCACAAGTCGTTCCTTACTCCGCATGAATGAAAGACTCTGATTCCTTACTCTATGTCTTCTTGTCCTTAGTCCGCTTGAGTGGAAGACTTAGCTTTTTATTCCGCAATAGTTTTCTCTTACTCTGTGCGAGATGTAGACTAGGATCCTTATTCCGTATCTATTTAACTTAGTCCACTTAAAGTGTAAGACGTGGATTCCTTAGTACGTAACCTTAAGCATTTGGTCCGCATGAGTGATCCTTATTCCGTATAAAGACTTGGTTATTTATCAAGTGTTTGACGACACTCACGTTGGTCCGGATCAGGATTATGTATCTTGTCCTTAGCTTTGCTCTCATGAGTGAAAGTTCGAATTAAGGTTATATCTTCTGCAACAACTAAGAATAAACATACAAGGTCTCAAATCAAATTACATAGGGTTTTATCCATATCATCAAATTCAGGGCTTGATCCAACAAACACTTCCATCCGCATGATAAGGATCAAGAGCAGCATATGATGGGAGGAAGGTAACAGCCTCAGATGGAGAAGTCGAAGGAGGAGCTGCACTTGGGGATAAGAACTCCCAAAGGAAGTGTAGATGCACGCCGCTTACCAGCAGGAGCAGAGGAAGCTGCAGCAGGATCAGATGGCACTTTCTCCCCCGTTTTGGTAGATTGACGGGGAGCAACAGGAGTATGAGCCATAGTGTGAGCCAAGTCCGCAAAGGAGGTAGACAATGAATACATGGACGAGGCTACAAGATCCATCTTCTGCTCGATGGAAGTGGAATAGTCGGTTAGGGCGGAGACGAGTTGGGCTCTTAGAGCATCAACCTTAACAGCGATGGCAACAATTTGGGTGCTCTGGGATTGAGCATGGCAGTCCAGCTGTGCAGAGATCACAGCGTCGGAGTAAACCATGCCAAAAGAGGAGCGCCCAAGCGCAAACTCCGGTGCTTTGGAGGACTCCCCTGCATGAAGAGGTGCAGGAGTGCGTTGGGCAGAGGAGTCAGCAAGAGGAGAGAGAGGTTGATCATTAGCAGCAACAGAGGGAGCAGCCGGAGCATCGGAGGCATTTGGGGCAGCAGATCCGCTTTGACCAGAGAGGTCAATAACGGGAATGGCAGCAGTAGGAGAAGAGGGCCCGACCTCTGCAGGGGAAGGAACCCGTGTGTCATGGGCCGGTCCGGAGGTAACAGCAAATGGGGTGTCAGGAAGGGAAGCCGGCGTAAGAAAGCCATGATCCAAGTTCCAGACAATCATGTCTTTCGGGGTTTGGGTATTGCGAGTATAATACACCCAGAGATCATTGCCAGGGATAGTGGCTATGTAGGCAAGGCTGAAACGAAACCATAGGTCCGTAAGAGTGTCGGCAGGGAGATGATCTAGGTAGTCTCAAGGTTGAGGAAGTGGGGTCAAGGGTACTTCACGGGGAGAGGTAGGGACATCGGCCACTTGCCGCGGCAATAGTAACGGCAATAGTAAGAGAATCGGGTGCGGGGACATCGGCGGCAGAAGGTACTGATGAATCAGCTGAAGGGCAACTGGGATGAGACGGCCTCATAACCTCGGATGGGTCTGCGTGAACGCTGTGCTGGGAGCCACGGGAGATGGAAGGAGCATCTACAGACCGAATCCGTGAGGACTGGTGAGCAGAGTTGACCTCAGGGGCGAGGCTGTCGGCTGGGTCACCAACCGAGCTACCCGTTGTTCCAGGAGCGGGGAGGAGGCGGATAGCGGCAAAAGGCCGGCGTGCCGTCGATTCCCGTCCGGCATTAGATGGCGGAGATAGAAGGCTTGGGGGGAAGGGATAATGCCATGTTCGTTGAAGTGGGATGGACGAAGATACCGGAAGACGATGCTGAGTATCCGCCCGAAGGATTGATTATTTGGGTGGTTGCCTAACAACCGGAACAAGAATGTTCCCCAATCCATCGGGAGACCCTCAAAGACTCTGTACATGGCTAGAAGCAGGTCGTACGGGACGGAATCGAGGGCTATTGTGCGATCCAGAAAGCGCCAGCTTAGGATGGTTGCCATACATCGGTAGCGACCCTGGAAGGACTTCAACTTGTATTCCTTCCCTTTGTAAGTGCAGCCCATGGAAGCTGCCATTTACTCTGGGTCCGGTCGTTAATGAGGACCAAAAGGAAGATGGTGAGCGGTACCAAGGACGTTCGGGTGATAACAATGGATTCACTCCAGATGGTGGATCGAATGGAGTCGTTGGTGCAGCAAACGTTGCGGTAGAACTCAGCAATGTCTTCGATGAGAAGATCTACCGGATCAGAGACGAGGTTTAAGGTCTAGCTTACTTTAAGTAAAGGGCGTAGCTCCAGAAACTACGCCGGAGGATTGGAAATATCGTTCCAATCGACTAGATGGCCTAGATTGACGCCGGAGAGAGCGGTTCTGGGTGCCATTGGAAATGGATTGAGAGAAGGGAAAGGAAATGTAGGGTTTTGACAAGATGAAGAGCGACGATGAAATATGAGAGTGATAAGTCGCTCTTTGCTTGAAGGCTTATGATATATATAGCAGGTCAGTGGATGCCGACGGGTCTAGCGTTTAAGCGAATGAACAGTGAACCGCCTGACAATCTAATGTCATTAGACTTGATAGTTGAGTGCCTCCGAATAAAGAGATGACGTGGAGGCAGTAGAACCAAGCATTTATAATAGCTATATGCCTTCTTCCGGAAAATGAAGTGACTAATTGCCCAGATCGAGATGTGCATTTAATGGACCATCATTATCCCTCCTCATAAATACGCGATGTAAGATAATACTTGGTTTATCGTGATTTTAGACTTCCAAGAGTCAGGAGGAAGTGAACTGACTATCATCCGGGGTAAAGATAATCCATAGAAGAATATCCAGGATGAAAAAGCAGTTGAGAGTCCGTAGAAGCAGTCTTGTATGAGAGAAGTAGATTTCTTTGCTGTCTTGAAGTTGAATAGAAAAGAAGTAACACAATACTTCAAATCCGAAACATTAGACAAGATATATATCGGTGAAAATGCAAAGAGAATCTGAACCTGTAGCTTTACAAAGACATACTAAAAGAACAGAAGACTTAACAGGTTGGGATTAGTGCGGATATAGAATAAATAAGAAAACTCAGCATAATCCAAACTAATGAAAAATAACAAAACTCATGCATGAAAATGAACACGAGACACATACATACGAGTTAAGGATCATTTTACTGAAATCAATGCATATGACAGATAAGAAACACATAAGTTCATATTAGTCAACATAGCGAAACTTTCATGCTGAAAGACGTAGCTAAGAGTAATTAAAGCTATATGAACTTATGTGTTTCTTATCTGTCATATGCATTGATTTCAGTAAAATGAGTGAGATGGATTAAGGAACTGAATATTCATGAGTGAGATAGATTAAGGAACACATGCCAAAAACAATCAATTGATTATCATATTAAGATGCACAATTGAAGAAACAAAAACTTTAAATCATGCCACAATTCCGATTCAACAATGCATGCCCAGTCAAATCTAAAAGTGAGAGTTATAAGGTATAGTATCCGAGATATATTAGGGAGTTATTACTGAAGTAATAGATGAAGCTTTTGCTCCCCCTTAGATCATGCGATCCTCTCGAGAAAGACTCCCCCTCAGATAGACAACCAGGAAAGAGGTCACGACACATATAAGGGGGTATTACTTGGGTAATAGACAAAGCATTTTCTCCTCCTTAGACCATGCGATCCTCTCGATGGACATTTCCTACTTAATATTTAGATCTTGAGAAATTGCGGTTTATCCTTGAGAAAACTTCACTTCAAAAGCTTATCAGACTGCAATTGTGATTTTATCCACCAGGAATTCCGAGCTAACCCATTTCATTTCTTCAACCAGGCATGTTAATATTTCAATCAATATGAAAAAGCATTGGACATGTGGTGAGAGATGGAAATTAGAATCATAAAATCTTAAGGACGTTTTATTCATATATCTTTAATTATGTTAGCTTAAGCAACTTTAGTCTGGAGACGCAAGCATCCTCCCATATGAAAGTATGAGAATTTTATCAGAAACATAACGCATGACACAAGTAAAGATGATTATCAGAAAGAACAGTAAGTGTCTAACGCTCATCATGAAACACGACGCATATTCTGAATGAGATACTGTTGGATGAATAAATTATAAACTATGCAGAAAGGTCAAGCATACCTAATTTGAGGAGTAGTTCAGAAAATCTTACATCAGGTAGGGGCTTGGTGAGTATGTCTCCGAGTTGATCATCCATAGCAACATTTCGAGAGATATGTGCTTTTTGAGAACATGATCATGGATGAAATGATACCTGACTTCAATATACTTTGTCTTCGGGTGCATGACAAGATTGTTACTGATGGCAATCGCACTAGTATTGTCACAGTAGAGTGGAACAGATGTCATGTTGAAACCGTAGTCAGTAAGTTGACTTTGCATCCAGAGTAGTTATGCGCAGCAACTCCCAGCAGCTATGTATTCTGCCTCAGCAGTAGAGGTAGATACGGAATTCTGCTTCTTACTGAACGAGGAAATTAGTCTATTTCCAAGGAACTGACAAGTACCACTTGTGCTCTTCCTATCGATGCGACACTCAGCAAAATCATCATTAGAATATCCAGATAAAGAGAAATTGGACTCCTTTGGCTACCAAAGTCCCAAATTCACTGTCCCTTTAAGATACCGCAATATCCATTTGACATGAAGCATGTGTGACTCTTTAGGATTTGCCTGATATCTTGCACATATACAGGTTGCGAACATGATATCCGGGCGACTTGCTATAAGATACAGCAATAATCCTATCATATTTCTATTTTCAGTCACATTTACTGATTCTCCGTTCAGATCAGGATCTAATTTGGCACTGAATGGCATGGGAATCTTTATGGGAGATGAATTTTGCATTCCGAACTTTTTTTATTAGTCCCGTGTGTACTTAGCTTGGTTGATGAAGATTCTGTCCTTCATTTGTTTAATTTCTATTCCAAGGAAGTACGATAAATTTCTCATCATGCTCATTTGAAACTTGCCAGTCATCAACTTCGCAAACTCTTCACAAAGCTTCGGATTAGATGATCCGAAAATGATGTCGTCAACATAAATTTGTACGATCAAAGAATGTCCTTTCTCTTTCCGTAGAAATAATGTGGTGTCAATCTTCTGTTTTCTGAAATTGTGAGCAAGTAAGAATTCTGACAGTGTGTCGTACCAGGCTCTTGGAGCTTGCTTCAATCCGTACAAAGCTTTCCGTAGTTTGTACACCATATGTTCAGCCTTGTGTTCAATAAAACCTGGAGGTTGTTCAACAAAAACCTCCTCTTGAAGATCTCCATTCAAAAATGCACTCTTGACGTCCATTTGATAAACTGTGAAGTTTTCATACGATGCATACGCCGGGAACATTCTGACTGCCTCAAGTCCAGCTACTGGAGCAAAGGTCTCGTCATAATCAATGGCTTCTTCTTGACGATATCCTTTGGCTACCAGTTGAGCTTTGTTTCGGATTACTATTCCATCAGTATCAAGTTTGTTCCGGAACACCCATTTAACTCCAATGACTTGTTGCGACCTTGGCCTTGGTACGAGTGTCCACACTTCATTCGTCTTGAACTAATTAAGCTTTTCTTGCATAGCATCTATCTAGTTGGAATCTTGAAGAGCTTCATCTATCACCTTTGGCTCTATTTGCGATAGAAAACAAGAATAGAGACACAAGTTGGAGGTGGCTGCCCTAGTTCTCACACCAACAGTAGGATCACCAATCACTTGATCTAATGGGTGGTTTCGAGTCCACCTATAGTTCTGCGCAAGTGGTGGTAATATTCAATGATTTAAAGCTCTGCCAGATCGGGTGGATCACGTACATCGGCTGGTTGAGCTTCTTCCGACCTCGGCCTTGATACTAAAGTCCACACTTCGTTCCTCTTGAACTAATTAAGCTCTTGTTGCATAGCGCCTATCCAGTTAGAATCTTGAAGGGCTTTATCCATTACCTTTGGCTCTATCTGTGATAGAAAACAAGAGTAGAGACACAGGTTGGAAGTGGCTGCCCTTGTTCTGACTCCCATAGTAGGATCACCAATCACTTGATCTGATGCGTGGTTTCGAGTCCGCCTATAGTTCTGCGCAAGTCGTGGTGAGTAGTTAATGATTTGAAGCTCCGCCAGATCGGGTGGATCTTGTACATCAACTGGTTGAGCTTCTTTCGGGCCAGCTATATCCGTATGATGAACAGTTCCGAAAGTACTTTGAGGTACTTCGGCACTGTGACTTTCAGTATTAACTTGTCCGGATGGACTAGAAGGTTCTCCAGTGTTTTGGATGTCCGTATCAATTGGTTTGAATTTGAGTGGAAGTCCTGAGTCCGATTCTTCGGAAACATCATCCGTAACATTTCTTCTTGCTCCACTGGTGCTTGGTGATTGATTAGTAGTAGTGGCAGGCACGTGCTTGAACTGAGAATAATCAATTGTATTCGTGTGATCCTCCTTCACATTTGAATTTGAAGATCCTATACTTGACCAATCAAGATTAAACTCATCAAAAGCAACATAGATAGATTCTTCAACTTTTAAAAGTCTCCTATTGAAAACATGATAAGCCTTGCTGTGTAACGAGTATCCGACGAAGATCCCATCATTGGATTTTGGCTCAAATTTACTCCGGGCCTCTTTGCCGTTGTTTAACACGTAGCAAGCACACCTAAAAGATTTGAAATGGGAGATTGATGGCTTTCTGCCTCTCCACATCTCATAAGGTGTTTTCATGGTAAACTTATTTATAAGAGTTTTGTTCTGAACATAGCATGCAATGGACATAGCTTCAGCCCATAAACTAAGAGTAAACTTTGCCCCTGCTAACATTGATTTACCAGCTTCGACTAAAGTGCGATTCTTACGCTCAACAACTCCATTTGTTGTAAAGTTCTGGGCGCAGAGAAGTTGTGCTGAATGCCCTATTCAGAACAATGTGATCTCATATCTGAAAAGTCAAATTCGGTACCATGATCACTCCTGATGCATTTAATGCTCAGTCCATGTGAATTTCTTATCCAGTTGAAGAGATCTACCAGATGTTTAAAGGTTTGATCCTTCGATTTCAGGAACGTCACCCATGTATACCTAGTGAAGTCATCGACAACCACGAGGGTGTATCTCGCACTAGCAAGAGAAGCAATAGAAATGGGACCGCAGAGGTCCATATGAAGAAGTTACAAAGGAGCAATTATTGAATTAACTTATTTACTTTTAAAGTTATGTTTGGTCTGCTTGCCAAGTTGGCATTCTCGACAGAGTGAATCTCTGGAGTCTTTATGCTTGGGCAGACTAGTGACCAAATCAAGCGATGTTAGCTTAAACAAAGTTTTAAAACTTAAATGAGCGCAATGCTTGTGCCATAGCCAACTCTCTTCATTTGATGCTGTTGTAAGGAAGCATACAGGATCAGAAGAATTATTTCTTAAGACCACTGAATATATGTCCTCATCTCTTGATCCGGATTACTTAATATCTCCGGATAAGTTTTCCTTAACTGTGCAGGAGTTGGACATAAAGGAAATAGTAAATCCTTTGTCACATAAATTATTGACACTCAGCAGATTATGCGTCAAACCTTCGACTAGTGCAACTTTTGTTATTGATACACAGTTGTTGGTTAAAGTGTCATACCCCACAGTCTTACCTTTACTGTTGTCGTCATATGATACGGATAGTCCTCGTTTGTCAATAACATCTACGAGCACAGACTTATCACCCGTCATATGTCCGGAGCATCCATTATCGAGTATCCACTTGCTTTGATTGATCTTCGACTTCAAGTGGTCTAGCAATGAATTCTAGAGATGCTCCTGCAAGACATTAGATTACACTTTTGGTGCCCAAACGTGTCTCGAGCAGTTAGGAGAAACAACAGTGTCAACAATTCCGGATTTTGCTTTGTTGGGAACTTTAGCTTTCCAAGTTGACTTTACTTTGTTATTGTCTGTTGGACCTCATTTTGTCCGGGTTGGACATACTAACCCCATGCTTTTCGATATATCATTATGCCTGTGCCATATACCTTGTTAAATAGGTCCATAAATGGATACACTTACACGAACAGGGAAGCCCAAAATGGATCACCTTTGCTACAAGTCCCTAAAGCACCCCAAGACCAATACCAGGGGATAGAGGAGGAAATTTAGAGAATAATGCACTTGACTTAGCTCAATTCCAATGAAAAACAAAGAAGTTATGGCCAAAATAACTTTCGTTGAAAAAGTCAAGCTTGCCAAAAGACGGTCAATGCCCCTGGTCAAATTGCTCAGAAAAGTGACTATGCGAAATTCTCCAAAACATCTATTTAGGCAAATACGGGTCTTCCCAAATAATCTTCAAAAGGTCGTCCGTTTTGGCATTTTAGATGGGGGTAAAAGGGTAATTAAAAGTTAAAAAAAAAAACTTAACTCGAAGCCTCGAAGCCTCGAAGCCTTTGAGTCTTCGACCTAGTAAGCCTTTGGGTCTTCGAGGAATGACCTTCGACCATTGACTTTGACCGTTGACTTCAACCAGTGACCTGCGACCCTTCAACCCACAGATCTTCGAGGATTGACCTTCGATCCTTGACTTCGACCCTCGATTACGACCCTTCGACCCGCAGATCTTCGAGGAGTGACCCGTTGACTATTAACCTTCAACTCTTGACCTTCAGGCCTTGCCCTTCGACCCCTGACCTCCGACCCATTGACCGTTGACCTTCGAATCGTTAACAGTTAACCTTTGATTCGTTGACCGTTCACCTTCGACCCACCGACCTTCGACCCTACCAACGCTTCGACCTGTCGACACTTTGACCCTTTGACCTTGGATTTTCGCTAATTGGCCTTATTTTCCAAGGGTTCTTTCCTGTGCATTCACGAGATGCGTTTTTATTAGATAGCAATTGTCAGAGATACTTTTCAACACCTATAAGACACATGTACTCATAAAACAACGAAAAAGCAATCTCAAGCTGTCACATTTTACGCACAGGTCGTCCAGCCACTAGACAAAAGCCAGAATCTTGCAATTTAAAATGTTAGCATTCATAATAGAGCAATAAATGCATAGTAATGACTGTCTAGCCAAAGTGAGCCAACCCCTTTAAAATCGAGTCTGTTGTCCACAAAAAAAGGGGGAGAACAATTTTGCAAAAAAAAAAAACAAAAAGGTTCTGCTATTCTGTCGTCTGCCTAGTCTTCACACTCAGTTCTCTGATCCCAAAAAAAAAAAAAAGGGAACACCCAGATTATGCCCCAAAAAAAAAACCCTCTCTAATTTGCTGACAGAAGCTGACATTAGCTGGATTGCTCTTTGGATGCCGGTGGTCTCCATGACTTATAGTTGCGGGGACTATAATTGGGTCCCACTCTTAGGCCCTTGGGGAGGAACTACATATGCACCGCTGTAGGGTGGAAGACAAGTCGGGCATCATCAGATTATCCCCGTGCTATTTGGCATGGAAGATTGTGCCTTCACTTACAGTAGAACCATGCTTGTGGAAAAAGGCAAAAAGACGTATGAGGCATTGTCCACCCCACACAAGATCCAGCCTAATAGTCCAAAACCCGGTGTTCATCCTGCATACATATCTTGGAGGGCACAACACAAGCCACAGTTAACTACAGACATGAGAGCTGTCCTCCAGGAGAATCAAACTCTAAGGCAGCAAATCCAAAGGCTAGAAGCATCTCTAGAAGGAGCTTTGCAGAGGTTACAGCTGAGGGAAAAACAAATCGAGACCATATTGAAGCAGAGGGAGGAAACAGGTGAGTGACCACCCCAGAGGAAAAGGCATCGTGCTGCTTAGGAGATGACGGGAAGTTTGCCTTAAGATCATGTAGCCATAGCTCTCATCTGCATGGCATTTCTACATTATATTGTGTGTTTGTTGGAAAATGTTTGGAATAAAGTCATTTGTTGCTCTAACCCTTCGCATAGTCATTCATGCATACATGCATATCAAAAAATGAAAAAATCAAATAAATATTACCTTGTATTCAAGTGGGTAGCTAGCTGCCTTTCTCCAGGATTGCGCACTCTTACAATCTTAGATCCTGACACAATCAGGTATCACAACCACAACCGATGGCAGACGAAGCAGAGAAAAGACTCATGGGTTTAGAACAGTCACAACAAGCCCTACAGGGGAAAATGGCTTTGATGATGGACATGCTCACCAAGCTGACTGAAGAAAGAGAAAGAATCCCGATAGGGGGAACTATAAATCCCCATCAAGAGAAGGGGCAGGAGGCCGTTCAACCGCCCAATCTGGCTCCAAGCCAGACACCCACATATCACTCTACTATGGCACAAACCCCAACTCCAAATCAAACTCACTTCACTATGCCAGCATCAAGACATGCAATGGAAGCAGTGGGATCCCCAGCTCCCAAAGAAAACATTGAGCCTCCCGCTCTAAGACGACTGGAGGAAAGATTGAAAGTCGTAGAAGGCATCAACAGCTATGGCATGATTAGCCCACAAGACCTATGCTTAGTCCCTGGAGTGGTGCTTCCACGAAAATTCAAAATGCCAGAGTTTGAAAAGTTTAACGGAACCAAGTGTCCAAAGACGCATTTAGCCATGTATTGCCAAAAGATGGCTGCTTATGCTGGTGAAGACAAACTCCTCATGCATTGTTTCTAGGAAAGCCTAACTGGCGCGTCCCTTCGATGATACTTTCAGTTGGATGCTAACTGCATCAAGACATGGAAAGAATTAACCACATCCTTCTTGCCTCAATACAAACATGTCACCGAGCTAGCATTGGACTGGTTGACCCTGCAGTCCTTAGAAAAGAGGGTCGACGAAAGCTTCAAGGATTATGCACGAAGATGGAGAGAGACGGCTGTAGAGGTCCAACCTCCCCTTACAGAAGGGGAACTCACTACTCTTTTCATCAACAAGCTAAAAGGAGTCTACTATGAGAAATTGATCGGCAACGTCTCTAGCAACTTTGCAAACTTGGTAGCATCTGGTGAATGTGTTGAAAGTGGCATTAAAGCAGGAAAGCTAAAGGGTGATATGGTCGAGGCATCAAAGAGGTTTCAACTACCGGCGAAGAAGAAGGAAAATGAGACCAACCTGGTATATCAATCGCACCCGCCACTACAACCAACATTCTACCAAGCACCAGGGTACTACAGAGGATCACCAGTAGCTGCCTATGCTGCACCTGCTCCTGCGCCCCAGTTCACTCCCTATTTACCACAAGGAGGGATTCCATTTCCATATCCAATGGCACCAAACCCATTTCAACCAAGAGCACCATACCAAGAGCAACCAAGGGCGTCAGCTCCAGATGGACCGAGACCCGTATTCCAAGGACAGGGGCAACCAAGGGCCCAAACTCAACATGCAGGAGCGAATCAGGCTCCTCATCAGCCACGACAAGATTTTGACCTGATTCCAATGACATATGCTGAATTATATCCCAAGCTCCTAGAAGCACGGCTAGTACTTCCTACACCCTTGGGAGAAATAAGGTTTCCTCCCCCGACTTGGTATAAACTGGATGCCAGATGTGAATATCATGCTAGTGGAGCTGGACATGATATCGAAAACTACATAACATTCAAAAGGAAGGTTCAGGCCTTAAAGGATACAAAGTGGCTAGATTTTTCTGCACTAACTGGGATGCCAAATGTGAACAGCAATCCTCTCCCAGAACACTCCAACAACGTTGCTAGTATCGAGAATGAAGGACGGCTGGAGAAGGTCTCCCAAGTATAAATGGAGAAGACATATTTGTTTACCCTGCTATAGGAATATGGGTATATATTGGCTAAAGACACGCCGAGGCAGGAAAGGGAATAGACGGTGTTGGTCCCTTGGAGCCTAGGGGGGGGGGGCTGAATAGGATATTATTGAAACTCTTTTCTAACTCTTTGGCACAACACTTATCTGGTTAAGAGATAGAATCAATGCAGAAGATAACCAGATAGTGAAAGTATTTTGTTTTATTATCAAAATGATAAGTACAACAAAATGGAAGTAGATTAAAGCTTGAAAAGCTTTTTGATCTACTTAACAACTCTTTAACACTTTGTTTTACAATGTACTCACACAATAGCCTCTTCCAAAACTCACGAACATCAATCACACACTTAATGTACAACGTTTACGTTATATATAACACATTCTTAAGAGACAGTCTTGGAACTTGTTGTTCTGGACTATGTGCACATTGACTGTTCCTCGGAATCCTCTATGGATGTGGAGCTCATGGTCTTGGGTTTGCAAAACATAAGTGCGTTTGTGAGTTCCCAAGTTCAGTCTAAGTGGTGTCCACATATCCGGATGATCTACGTGTAAGATGCTTTAGGTTCTCAACGAGTTTGTCTTACATCGGGAAGCAGCGAGCTGGTGACTTTGAATACGAAGAGATAAGTTGAAGCAGCGTCTTTTCAATCAGGTGTAAGGTTCTTTACTCCGTGTTAACTAAGCTCGGATCCTTACTCCGTGTCAGTGATTGCTTACTTCGTATCAATTCAGTACTGGAATCCTTATTCCGTGTCAGCGCTTCCTTACTCCGTATGAATGAGAAGGTTGGAGTGCTTACTCCGCATCAGCGCTTCCTTACTCCGTAAGAGTTCCTTACTCCGCATGAGGTAAAGGAACGGATGGCTTACTCCGCAAGAGTAACAGGTTCGGATTCCTTATTCCGCATCTAGTTTCCTTACTCCGTGCGAAATAACAACTCGGGTCCTTATTCCGCATAAGTCGTTCCTTACTCCGCATGTATAGAATACTTTGGATTTCTTACTCCGTGCTTCTTTTCCTTAATCCGCTTGAGTAGAAAACTTAGCCTTTTTACGCCATGATAACTATGACTTACTCCGTGCAACTTATAGACTAGGATTCTTACTCCGTATCTATTTGACTTAGTCCGTTTAAAGTGTTAGGCGCAGATTCCTTAGTCCGTAGCTTTAACTTATTAGTCCGTATGAATGATCCTTATTCCGTATGAAGTAAAGACTTGGTTATATACCAAGTATTTGATGACACTCACTCTTGTCCGGATCAGGATTATGTATCCTATCCTTTGCTTTGCTCTCACGAGTGCAGGTCCGGATTAAATTCATATCTTCTGCAATAACTTAAGATTAAACAACAAAAGTCTCAAATCACATTACATAGGGTTTTATTAGCATCATCCAAATTCTGGGCTTGATCCAACAGACGGGGAGAAACAATGCCCTTACCACAAAATGTCGTGGTTACATGACATCACAGAATGTAGTTAGTTTTCCGAGGTGGTGCAAGAACTCATGGACCAAAGGATGATCGAATTCTCTAGGGAAGAGACAGACAATCAAAGCCACATGATCCAAGGAGACATGTCATACAAGCAATCATGGGTGCCAACCCCCCTTGTCTTGAATGTTAAGACTCCAGAAATCCCACTACTGCCTCATGGAATTACACCTCTCACCATACGTGTTCCTGCCCCTTTCCCCTACAAGACGGAAATGCAGTCCCATGGAACTACAACTGTGAGTTAGCTCAAGAAGCCACCGCAGTGGAAAAGAAAACTAGGAGTGGTCGTGTTTATGCCCCCCCTGATATGACTAACAAAGCAAGGAAAGAAAAAGCTGTAGAACCAGACATTGAGCAAACGCTAAAGGCAACGAGGAAAGGAACACTGGTCACTGAAGAAGAGACCAGGTGAATTTCAAACTCATGAAGTAGAGCGAGTATAATATTGTGGATCAGTTAAGTTGACAACCAGCTCGCATTTCATTGCTTTCGTTAATGATGGATTCCCAACCTCACCGTGAAGCGCTAATGAAAGTTCTGAGCCAAGCTTATGTTCCTCCGACCGTCTTTGTGGTGAATGTTGAGGGAATTGCCAGTAACTTCATCATGAACAACATCATTAGCTTTGGAGATGACGAACTACCCCAGGAAGGAAAGGGACATATAAAAGCTCTACACATCACAGTCAAATGTAAGGGGCACACTATAACTCAAGTACTTATTGACAACGGCTCAACATTATGCCACTACAAGCAATCAGGTCTTTAGTAAGACATAAAATATGTTACCGTAGGATACCGTAACACTTTTTGGGGTGTTAAGTCTGCTTGGCTTATGGAAACTCCCCCACCTTTCGGTAACACTTTTTAGGGTGTTACGATTTTATGTTACGATAGATCATACAATAACACACATTATTGTCTTATGAAACATTTTCATAAGCTTTTTTTAATCTTACCATAGAACTCTTTACATAACACTTTTTATTGTATTATAATTATATGTTATAGAAAATCCTGTAATATGACCTTTTTTGTCTTACAAAAAGTGACCGACATACCATAAGCCAAGCAGACCTGACACACCAAAAAGGCTTACAATAAATAACACAAATTTGACAATCCTTCTCAAATGCTTATAATTATTGATTACTATTTTACAAATACTTTATATTCTAAAAATAATCAATATTAAAAAAACCATACTATCAAATTTTTTATTAACATCTGTCACTGTATTCTGAAGAATTACAATCCAAAATAACCAACGTGTCCAAAATATTTTATAACATCTATCTCTTACAAACCCTAACATAAATACTAAATGGGATCAGTCAAAATCCCTTGTAATATCATCTTCATTCAATGCCAGAATAAATTGCAAGCACACCATTCTACAAAAAAAAAACCAATAATCAATCTATTAGTATTGTTATATATCTATATCATTAATTTGATTTATAGATTTTTTTGGCTACTTACAGAGTATATGGATGTTGAATACACATTTTTTACTAAAGGAGAATTGGCCCTAATCTCTGGACTATTGAATCCGCCACTAACACCATTAAATGGTTTCTAGGAAACAACTTTTGACATATCACCGGCTTTTTTGATCTATCTCCAACATCAAAACCATTACTGGAAGATCGATTATCTTCATCAGGGCGTTGGGGAACAATTGTTGGCCTATCTCCCACTTCAATATAACTATTTCCATGTTCAACATGATCTATAGGGTTCTGGGGAAGTATTTTTGACCTATTTATAACTTCATAATTGTTGTTGGCACATGCAATACCATCAACATGGCTTGATAGAAGAATTGCCGACCTAACTCTAGCTTCAGTCATTTCTGATGCCAAAGTTCTCTGGAAGAAAACCATTTGGAAACTCAATGGTACTAGC
The DNA here is from genome assembly GCA_023512835.1 of Taxillus chinensis. Taxonomy (NCBI): domain Eukaryota; kingdom Viridiplantae; phylum Streptophyta; class Magnoliopsida; order Santalales; family Loranthaceae; genus Taxillus; species Taxillus chinensis. The sequence goes on from CM042085.1 coordinate 49,737,972, forward strand.
AGTAGCAACCAAATGATTGTACAGAGCATAATGGTTGCTTGGATAAGACCCCAAAGATTGTGGACATCTTAGAATTCCTTTAAGAAGTTCTTCTTCATTTAAATCTACAATGACATCACAATAAATCATGCAAGCATATAGATTTATTTATATCACAGACAGGCCCTTTAGGCTTGATGATTTAAGCCCCAAACAACATCAAATAAAATGCATGCACTAACACACAATCCAACACAACAAGGAACAAATGCTTTGAAGACCCATAAAGGAGGTAAAATTATTAGAATTTGAATATCAACAGCAGTATGTAGCAGCTATACCAGATTAGGGCCTCGCTGAAAGCAAAAGCAAAAAATTGATGCACAAGCTTAGGTAGGGAAGTATCAACATTTAGTAGCTAATTACGTTAATATTGGCAATTTGTGAATCCCATGAGCAATAACATATATATATTGCTGAAAATGGTGAGACTCAAACTGTAACGCCCCCAAATCTGGACTTCCAGACCGGGTGCGTTAGATAAATAAAATATTACAATTATATGAATAGTAATCTATTACTCAACATAAATTCGATGGTTTATTTATTACATCAAGACTCATCACAAGATCTCTAAGGTTTAGCGTTTAGAGACTAAACATGAATAGTAATCTATTACTCAACATAAATTCGATGGTTTATTTATTACATCAAGACTCATCACAAGATCTCTAAGGTTTAGCGTTTAGAGACTAGGTGTTGATAACCCATTATAGTTTTACATGACATAAATACTACATGCATAATCTTCTTATGATTTTATTCCAAGCACTCTGGACACCATTATCCTAGCATCCTTGCTTTCTCCTAGTTCCCTGGGGTTTGAAACAAAACATGAAAGGAAATGAGCTCAAATAGCCCAGTAAGGTTAAAAGTAAGGGATAATATATGGAGAATAATCAACTCATGGAAAAATAAGAATATCTACTCATCTAGGTTCACCACCTAGATATCTTGCATAACTTTTTATCAACTGGATTGACACTCTCCAGTGATGTTCTTTACCCAATGCATTGGAGGTCTTTCTGGAACCACCCATAAACATATTGCCAAACATAAAACATATCTTCACAAACTTTCAAACAATCACATCAATGGTAAATTTCAACGTAAAGGAAGATCTTGCAATAATAGCCCCGATAAGTAAAAGGGGTATTCACCATTCAATAAATTAGATTACCAAGTTTCCAAGAAGTGCCAAAGAAAGTTAATTCTTCTTAAAATAATATTATGAGAAAAAAAAAATCTTGAGATATAAATATAGAGAAGAAATAGAAAATGAATTTCCACATCGGAGATCGTGGTAAGGAAAAGAAGAGGGGATCCTTACTATCTTTTTTGTCTTCCGCGTTTATAAACCTTGAAACAAAATTTAAAAGTTAATATTTTAGTTTGAATAATAATAGTATATTCATAAATAATATATTGAGAGACATATATAAGTATATTATGGTGGAAAAACTTCTCATGATAATAATAATAATCTATACGTATACATATACATATATAATATACGTATATACTATACAATATACATATATATATTGAGGGGCAAAGCCATCCATAATATATATATGTATGAGGAGACTTAGCCTTCCATGGAATAATAATAATCTATATACTCATATATACATATCATATACATATATATATTGAGGGGCAAAGCCATCCATAATATATATATGTATGAGGAGGCTTAGCCTTCCATGGAATAATAATAATTTATATATATACATATACGTATTGTTTAATAAATATACATATATATATATGAGGGGCAAGGCCATCCATAATATATATATGTATGAGGAGGAAGAACATGATTAATATATGCTTGAAATATTTACCTCTTGGAGCTTCCAACAAGTGAGAGAAAGATTGAGAGAAGAGAAGGCTTGGAGGGCTATTGGGGTGTTAATAGAACTTTTTGGGAAGTATTTGGAGGAGAGTTTTGTAGCTTATTTGAATGGAAAGAGTGCTTGAGAAGGGAAGTGAGGCATGCTATTTATAGGTAAGGTGGTAGGTGTAATAGTGTGAAAAATAGTGTACGAATTTGACTTTGGCATTAAATTAAATTATTTAAAATATATATAATACTTTATTTTCCTCATATTATCTCTTATTAAAAACGTGGTTATCTCCTCCTACCATTTAAAAATGTTTTAAGACTTTTAAACCTAGAAGGTTCCTTTGGCATCAAAAGTCCACATTGGTGTACTCCCTACTAATTCAATTATAACGTTTTTAATTTTGTAGTTTTTGACAAATGGCCAATTATATTGCATTAGTAACTCAAATATCTACAAATGGGTACCAATTTTATAATTTTCACATGTGTATAACAAAAGTTATTGAATTTTAAAGTCATACTAAAATGTTTACCCGTTCACACTGAACCTATGTGTAGTATTTTAACTTCTGGAATTGATTGGCTTCATATTAAATTCTGAAATTTTTACACGTTTTAGATAAGTGATAAAGGAACAAATGGGCTTTGGTTTCATGTCAATTGGATCTGTATAACTCAAGTTATGAATTTTTGAATGGGACCTCCAGAATCTGCCTTATTCAAATTTTTGGGTCTTACCTATGTTTCATACTTTTGGTAAAGTTAAGGCTTGTAATACTTACTTACCCATAGTAATTTGGTTTAAGAAACTAAATGACATAATATATAGCATCTAAACTTTTTATGACGTATAAGAAATGATTTTATTTTTATAACGTATTTAATATTAACGCGGATAAAATAATATAATTGCGTAATCAATAAATAATAAAGTAAGATAATATTATATTCCATGACTTCTTACTTTATAAACTTATAAAGTATAATATTATAAAATATTATTACATACACATACCTATTTATAACAATTCAAACGGATACTATTCATAACAGTTAGTTACTTATTCCAACGGTTAGTTACTATTCTAACTGCTAGTTACTATTCTAACGGCTACTTACTAGTCACATGCTACTTAAATGACTATATTGGGTACTTATTTTTATTTTCATAATATCTAAAATATTCTTTCTAACTATTTTTTAGTAATGACATTATTATTATTACTATTTAAGGAAGGGCTTAAATTTTTGCGGGTCTTACACAAACACAGTGTATTATTGCAGCCAACATTTCGGGTTAAGTTGATGAAGGCTTCCAAAAATGTGATGGACATAGAAGGGAATGAAGTTCTGCAAGCAGCCTGAGAGTTAGGTGTTCTATTCCCTTTTTGGAGTTAGAAAAAACTGTACAGATGCAGATGCACCTGCAGCGTGTGGTGCAATAGAACCAATTTGAGTTGGACCATTTTTTTAGACCATACACTCCAAAGTTTAAACTATAAAGACAAATTCAATGAATTTATTCTATTGCATCCCTTCGGTCTCCCATCTTCTATGTTAAATCAGATTGTGAATAGCTTTAATAAGATAATTCCATCAAAGGTTGTCCTGATATGTTGTTAATTAAGGTATAATTAAATTAATTAACCCTAAATTATAATATAGCCAACTTGTTAATGTACAGTTTCACTGTTAATGTATGTCAGTCAAGACAGAACCATGTAATTGAATTCTATTATACAAAACTTGATCAAGCTAGAGGGGATAATTAATTATCTCAAAGGCAACGATGGGTAATGACTATAAAAGCATATGCAATAAACAAGTTGATATCCAATGTTGCGACTGATTCTACAAAACCTAATCCGATTGAAACTGAATTGTCATGAGGACCGTATGTAATAGTAGTTGGCAACAACAATATCAAAACAAACAATAGATTAAATCAAATAAAAATAGAAAAAGAGGTACGACACAAAAAGAACAAAGGGTATATAAAACATAATTGACGTCTAATATGGTGAAATATGCCAATATTAATTCTGCCAAAACCTGATGTCATCTTGTTCTTAGCTAATAATAAATACTAAATAGCAGTATTTTGTTGATCTGCTTTTCAAAACCCTCTTGAATGTAATTCTCCACTAAACAAATCAACCCACATTAATTATTTCGTAGAATTCAAATAAACAGAAAATTACTTGATGAATATATTATCCTAAAAAGAACTCAGTTATAGAAAGAACTCATTCAAATAAACAAAAAATTTTGTGAACTTGCTGAGTTTATAGAAAGAACTCATTTTATTTTAACTCTAATAATAAATCAATTCACCAAGAGCTTATTGAAATAGGAGACCTCTGGTATTCACATGGGGGCCAAGAAGAGGAACAGAGCAGTGAGATTTCCTATGCATGGATGTTGTAGAAAAAGTAGCATGTATTAAAATCCTAATACCAAGCAATTCAAGATAGTACCCAACAAAAATTGAGAAATTAAGAAAGAAGTGAGGCAACTTAGCAATAGAATCAAGCACAATAACCCCACCGAAAATCCCAAACCGGGTGTACAAGATATTAGTGATAAAGATTGCATTATCAGTATAATTACAACAATCCCATCTTTGCATTGAACTATACATAGAATTCATGCATGTAGTAGAAGGAAACTACTTGTAGAGTTACTATCATTAGTTTATTTAAAGGATTGGTGGCAATTTTTAAAGGATCTACACATGTTTTGCCTTGAATCAAATAAACCGATAATAAACAAAACCTAAATCCTTGCGAATTTGTTACCCACTTCAACCAACAAAAGTGATACAAACTAATATTCAAAATTTATGAATTAGGAGTAGACGAGGTCAAACAAAAAAACAATAAAAACCTACCAGCTACCAAAACAGCTAGTAAATACAGGCACACAACAACAAACAACAGGCCAGAATCAAATCACATACAGAATAACACCACACGGATTGACAACACCAAAACGGATGAGAGTGAACACAAGGGGTGCAAACTAGTGAAGAATTCTATTAGTGTGGAATTCTGTCGAGCATGTGGAAGGCACAGCAATAATGGGGGAGGCCAGGCGCAACACGTCAAGTCCAACTAGTCCAACCTGCATACACATCCAACAACTCACACCAATTAAAGGGGAAAGCCAGATCCCTAGAGCTGACCGCCGCTTGAAGTCCCGCAGGTGAAGGGCATCGTGTGATGGAGGCACAGGTAAGACTCATGCGAGACCGATAGGCCAGCCGCCAAGAAAATCGCCAGAGCCAAGAGAGAATCGAAGCTACCAACCGAACCTGGCAAGCCCCGCGCCGCTGCAAGAGAGAGCCGAAGTAGCTGGACAGGGGCAGTAGGATGGGAGCGCCACCCAGCGTTCGGGAATCGCAGGAGAGAGAAGAGAGCGTGTTTGTTTGTTTTACTTCACCAAAAACAAACAAATAAGTAATTTTAAGAACAAATCAAATGAAACACTTACTAGGGAAATGTGGCCAGTCTCAACCAAGAACACATCACAAAAACCGCCTTCGGCGGTAGATTCACAAGACATAACTGTCAACCTGTTGATCAGCTCCCCTTCCGTGACCGATTCTCCATCTCCATGCCGGAAGATCCAAGGTCACCCCAAAGCCTTAAGAGCCAAGATGCATCATAAAGGAAGAAGAAGTAAATCCCGTCCGATGACCTTTCACGCTGAGGAATCCGGCCGTGATTTGAGATCTCTCTTTTCCTATTTTGGCCTGGTGGGTATGTGAGAGAAGGAAGCATAGAACTGTTCCTAGCTAGGGTTCATCGATGAATAAGAGAGAGTGTGTGTGCTGTTGTTGATGAATAAAAGTGAGTGTGTATTTATTTTTGTTTTTTTCGGTGTAGACGTGCAGGAGGGATTTAATTTGATGCCTATAACATTTATATTTTATCCAAAATATGCCACGCATCAAAAATATCACGCACCCAGGTTGCAGCCTAGCCAAATTTTTTAACACCTATATATCGTAACACTTTTTCAATAGTGCTATCCTTTGATCTTACCGTAGGCTTAATTTTTTGTAGTGTGCCCTTACATATACTGCAACAACTGCCAGTCGATGCATCCTATATACGCCCTTGTACAATGAAGGTACGGGCATTCGATGGAGCAAAACGTGACGTGGTGGGAACTCTAGACATTCCACTTCTAATTGGACTAGCTACCTTTACGATAGAATTTCAGGTGATGGACATTGCGCCATACTATAGTTGTCGGTTGGGAAGACCTTGGATCCATATGGCAGGAGCAGTGCCGTCAAGCCTCCACCAAAAGATGAAATTTTTAATGGGAGACAAATTCATTTGCATCTCTAGAGAGATAAGTTTCCTCATCACTAAGCCAGCATCAGTTCCTTATGTTGAAAACAACGAAGATGTACCAGAATGCTCCTATCGAGCATTTGAGATGGTGAATGTCACTTCTACCCCAGACTATCATCTCTCGAAGGCCGCAAGAATGGTTGCAACTACCATGATCAAACAAGGGTATAAACCAGGGCAAGGATTAGGACCAAAAGCTCAAGGGATTCAGAAGTCGCTGACCATCCGAGAAAAGACCGAGAAGTTTGGTTTGGGCTACATACCCACAAGAGCTGACAGACAGAGGAAGCTGCCAAAAGGAGGAAAATTAGAATGGCAAGGTTACAGAAAAGGCCAACACAAGAAGAAAAGAGGAGTTTTCCCCCCTTACATGTTACCTTTCGGAGTGGAGGGTTTATCCACAAAAGCCAAGCTGAAACTAAGACTGGGACTGTAGGTGCACTGGACACAGACGAGCATGCACCAAGCAAGATGGTTCAGTGGTGCGAGAGGATCCCAACTGGCCATTGAACAATTGGACCAGCCTGGACTTCCCCATAATGTAATGCTTAGGGGGTCACTGGGATTTATTGTATTCTAGTTCAATGTCTTTTGAAACTATGAACATTTGTTTTTATCAAAAGCTTTTCAATAAAATGTACTTTTTTCAAATCTTTAATGGTGCATTCCATTCATAACATATGCATATCATATTTGGTTACCAATTTGTCATTCTCTTATAAGCAGGTATCACAATGTCAATGAAAACATGGTATGCGAAAGCGAAACAAGATGCCTAAGGTTTGACCAAAGTCCGAACTAGGAGCAGCTAGTTTTTCAAGCTGATGAGAATGAGGTAGAGACACCCAAGCTACCGGGAGAGATCATATGCCTATTGGAAAGGGACGATCGCTTGTCTATTCCAAGTGAAGATCCAATAGAAACAGTCAATTTGGGGATAACAACTGAACCAAGAGAATTGAGGGTAGGATCCTTGATAGCTGCTAACATCAAGAAGCAATTAATCGAGCTGTTAAGGAGCTACATCGACGTTTTTGAATGGTCATACCAAGATATGCCAGGATTAGACACAGACATAGTGTAGCATCACATAGTAGTAAAGCCAGAGTGCAAGCCAGTACAGCAAAAATTGCGAAGAATGAGACCGGAGATACTGCTGAAGATTAAAGAAGAAGTCAAAAAGCAATAGGACACAGGTTTCCTAAGTGTCTCCCACTATCCATAATGGGTGGCCAATGTTGTACCAGTACCGAAGAAAGGAGGCAAGGTCCGCATGTGTGTTGATTATAAAGATTTGAACTGGGCCAGTCCGAAAGACAACTTTCCGCTTCCTCATATTGATACCCTAGTGGATAACACAGCGAAACATGCCCTATTCCCATTCATGGATGGCTTCTCAGGCTACAATCAGATTCATATGGCCCCCGAACACAAGGAGAGGACCACTTTCATGACATTTTGGGGCACATTCTGTTATAATGTGATGCCATTTGGTCTAAAGAACGCTGGGGCAACCTATCAGAGAGTCATGGTGACCCTATTCCACGACATGATGCATAAAGAAGTCGAGGTCTATGTAGATGACATGATAGCTAAATCGTGGAGCACTGAAGATCATATTGAAGTACTCCGTAAGCTTTTCAATAGACTACAGAAATATCAACTCAAATCGAACCCTGAAAAATGCACTTTTGGAGTCATGTCAGGAAAACTGTTGGGCTTCATCGTGAGCCAAAAAGGAGTGGAAATTGATCCAAATAAAGTTCGAGCTATCCTGGAGATGCTCCGACCACAAACCATCAAGGAGGTCAGAGGATTCCTCGGGCGGTTAAATTACATTGCCCACTTCATTTCATAATTAACAGCCACATGTGAAGCAATTTTCAAGACTTTACGGAAGAACAATCCAGAAGTTTGGAATGACAAGTGTCAAGAAGCCTTTGATAGGATCAAACAATAACTGTCTAATCCACCTGTTCTGGACCCACCAATACCAGACAGACCTCTGATCTTATACTTGACTGCTTAGGAGTCCTCAATGGATTATGTCTTGGGGCAACATGATTCTACAGGCAAGAAGGAGCAGTCCATTTATTATCTCAGCAAGAAGTTCACCATCAATGAGACGAACTATACGTCATTAGAAAAGACTTGTTGTGCCCTTGTTTGGATAACAAGAAGATTGAGGCAGTACACTTTTTATCATACCACATGGCTGATTTCGAGGCATGATCCACTCAAATATCTCTTGGAAAAACCATCCATTTCGGGAAGAATCGCCAAATGGCAGTTGATCCTATCGGAGTATGATATCATCTACGTGCCTCAAAAAGCCATAAAAGGAAGTGCAATAGCTGATTACTTGGCAGACAAAGCACTAGATGATTATAAGCCTATGCCTATTGGATTTCCAGATGACATCAACATCATTACAGCCGAAGTATCAGACATGTGGACTATGTAGTTTGATGGAGCCTCCAGTCTCTTAGGGCACAGCATTAGGGCCATCCTAATATCCCCAAGAGGTGAACATTTCCCAATGGCGGCAAAGTTAACCTTCCCTTGCACCAACAACATAGCAGAATATGAGGCTTGTGTGATAGGACTTCAAGAAGCTATTAGCAGAGGAATCAAAAAATTACGAGTGTTTGGTGATTCTGCACTTATCATTTTTCAAGTAAGGGGAGAATGGGAGACTCAAAACCACAAATTAAACCCATATCGAAAGTATGTAGCGGAATTAGTTGAGCAATTTGAAGATATCACATTTGAGCATATACCCAGGGAATACAATCAGATTCCTGATGCGCTAGCAACTCTAGCCTCCCTCCTTCGGCTAGACACAAAGTTGGAAGTTCTGTCCTTCGATATTCACATACAAGATGTTCATGCACATTGCATAGTCATTGAAGGAAATACTAAAGAAAATCCCTAGTTTGATGACATCAGACAGTATCTGCTCAAGCAAGAATATCCAGCAGAGGCCTCTGAGTCTAATAAAAGAAATATCCGAAGGTTGGCATCCAATTATTACCTTGATGGTCCCATTCTATATAAGAAAAATCATAACATGGTGTTACTGTGGTGTGTGGTAAAAGAAGAGTCGACACAAATAATTAAAGAAGTACTCGAAGGAGAATGCGGTTCACATGCAAATGGACTATTATTGGGTCACCATGGAAAAAGATTGCATTGAATATGTGTGCAAATGCCTCAAGTGTCAAATTTATGGCGATAAGATCCAAGTACCTCCATCCAAGCTGCATATGATGGTTTCCCCATGGCTCTTCTTGCTTTCGGGAATCGACATTATCGGACCAATCTCGCCAAAAGCATCCAATGGTCACCGCTTCATCTTAGTGGCCATCGATTATTTCACCAAGTGGGTAGAAGCAGCATCCTATGCTAATGTCACACAAGCTGTGGTGCTTAAATTTCTGCAGAGCAACATTATATGTTGATACGGGCTTCCTGAGCAGATCATAACAGACAATGCCGCCAATTTGAACAGTCGGATGATGGGTAAGTTGTACGAAACATACAAAATCCAACACTGCAACTCAACTCCCTATTGCCCCAAGATGAATGGAGCAGTTGAAGCAGCCAATAAGAACATCAAGAACATTATTAGAAAGATGATGGAAACATACAAAGATTGGCATGAGAAGCTACCATTTGCCTTGCATGCCTATCACACCTCGGTACGAACATCAACTGGGGAAACTCCATTTTCTTTGGTTTATGGTATGGAAGCAGTCTTACCTGTCGAAGTGGAGATACCTTCCCTCCGAATTCTCAAAGATACTCAGTTCGAAGAAGCAGAATGGGCCCAAAGTCATTATGAGCAGTTGAACTTAATCGAAGGCAAACGCTTGGCAGCTGTTTGCAGAGGACAGCTATATCAACAGAGAATGATGAACAACTACAATAAAAAGGTGAAGCCCAGGAGCTTTCAAGTAGGTGACCTCGTCCTCAAGAAGATCTTACCAATTCAACATGACCATAGAGGCAAGTGGACTCCCAACTATGAAGGCCCATATGTAGTGAAAAAGGCATTCTCAGGAGGTGCCTTAATCCTTGCCAGAATGGATGGTGATGAGCTCCCTAACCCAGTGAATAGTGATGCAGTGAAAAAGTTCTATGCTTAACTCTCCTATCCAAATGGGGAGTTGCCTAATCCTTTTTCCTAGACATGGAAGGAATAAGTATGACAGCAATGAGCGGACTTGGTGAAAACCTGAAAGGGCACCAAGGGCAAAATACAAGGCTCCAACAAAAGACAAAGAAGCAAACAAAGGCGGACTTGGTGAAAACCTGAAAGGGCACCAAGGGTAAAATACAAAGCCAAAAACAAATCCTAAAGGGTGACAGTCAGAATCTCGAAGGATCAAGACCACATAAAAACAATAATAGCAAACGGTGGAAGACTTAGTCAAACCTAAGGCACACTCGAATCAAATTTGTACATTATACTTTTAAAGACTTGTAATGTTGTTTATCAGATTATGACAATGGGCACTTTTTATGATATAAATATGTTTTATGGAATTAAACCAACAAAAATCCTATTTTATATCGATAATCATGTTTTATTGTCTTCATTTCACATTTAATTAGAATATTTTAAATCCCCAGTAGGCTCTTTTGGCGTGGCCTTATGGGTAGAGTCAAGCTCAAAATCCCCAAACAAGTCAAGTTCCTCAACTCAGAATATCAATATCTCCACAGAATATCAAGATCCCCAGCGAAGTCGTCAAGTCAAACTCTTCAACGCAGTGAAGCTAAGTCAAACAGGCCCTTCACCCACAAAAAAGGGAGTTCCCTAGCAAAGATAGAAAAACTCCCCAGCCATAGAGAAAAGAGTTCCCCGACAAGTCGGATGTCAACCAAAATCTCCAGCAGCATGGAGATGAAGCCTCAGCCCATATGGGGTCATTCGCAATACATTTCACTATGCATTCCCGCATACACCACATTGCATTCCATGCATCATTTGCATACATTCGGCATCTTCTACAATTTCAGGAATGCCATTGCCTTTGAAAATCCCAAGAACTCTTCCGCAGCAAGCTGCTTATCAAACCTTACTAGCTTCCTTTGTTCAAACTCTACAAGCCTTTCTTTGCACTTTCCCCAAGCTCTAAAAGCACCCTTTTCACACTCGAACAAATTTCCTCTCTCTTTGGGTAACCTCGTAGAGCGATTTCCTTGAGTGAACTCATAGAGGGCAACCTTCTTCAACAATTAGTCACGTTTGTCCAGGCCTTGGGTTGCCTTTTCCAATTCTGTAAGGCCTTAGGTGCCTTTTCCATTTCTGTTAGGCCCTGGATGCCTTTTTCCCTTCATGTTAGGCCATAGATGCCTTTTTCCAATTTTTGTTAGGCCTTGGATGCATTCTCAATTCCTGTTAAGCCTTGGTGCCTTTTCCTTTTCTGCTAGGCCTTGGATGCCTTTTCAATTCCTATTAAGCCTTGGTGCCTGTTCCCTTTCTGCTAGGCCCTAGATGCCTTTCTCAATTCCTGTTAGGCCTTGGTTGCCTTTTCCCTTTCTGTTAAAGCCTTGTATGCTTTTTCCCTTTCTACCAGGCCTTAGATGCCTTTTCAATTCCTGTTAGGCCCTAGATGCCTTTTTCAATTCCTGTTAGGCCTTTGTTGCCTTTGCCCTTTTTGTTAAAACCTTGGATGCTTTTTCCCTTTCTGTCAGGCTTTAGATGCCTTTTCAATTTCTGCTAGGCCCTAGATGCCTTTCTCAATTCCTGTCAGGCCTTGGATGCCTTTTCTCTTTCTGTCAGGCCTTAGATTCCTTTTCCATTTCTGCTAGGCCCTAGATGCCTTTTTCAATTCCTGTTAGGCCTTGGTTCCCTTTTCCCTTTCTGTTAAAGCCTTGGATGCTTTTCCCTTTCTGCAGGCCTTAGATGCCTTTTCAATTCCCGTTAGGCCCTAGCTGCCTTTTTTAATTCCTGTTAGGCCTTGGTTGCCTTTTCCCTTTCTGTTAAAGCCTTGGATGCTTTTTCCCTTTCTGCCAGGCCTTAGATGCCTTTTCAATTCCTGTTAGGCCCTAAATGCCTTTTTCAATTCCTGTTAGGCCTTGGTTGCCTTTGCCCTTTCTGTTAAAACGTTAGATGCTTTTTTCCTTTCTACTAGGCCTTGGATGCCTTTGCAATTCCTGTTAGGCCCTAGATGTCTTCTCATCTCCTATTAGGCCTTGGTTGCCTTTTTCCTTCCTGTTAGGCCATGGTTGCCTTTTCCCTTCCTATTAGGCCTTGGTTGCCTTTTTCCATTCTTGTTAGGCCATAGATGCCGCATCCAAATTGTCCAGAGTCCGCCGGCTTATGAAGCCCCTTGGGGACAGACCCAAGCATCACATTCTACTCTTCCTCTGAGCGAGGTAGGTCAAGTAAGTGCTCAGCCCGTCCAAAATGACTCCCTTTTATCTTTGTACACTGTTTGTATACAAACAATGCACAAAGAGGGATAGCTGTTGGACCCCATTGTGTCCGAGTTGGACATACTAACCCCATGTTTTTCTATATACCATTCTGCCCATGCCATATACCTTGTTGAATAGGTCTATAAATGGATACACTTACACGAACGAGGAAGCCCAAAATGGATAACCTTTGCTACAAGTCCCTAAAGTACCCCAAGACCAATGCCAGGGGATAGAGGAGGAAATTTGGAGAATAATGCACTTGACTGAGCTCATTTCTGATGAAAAACGAAGAAGTTATAACCAAAACAACTTTCGTTGAAAAACTCAAACTTGCCAAAAGACGGTCAATGCCCCTGGTCAAACTGCCCGGAAAAGTGACTATGCGAAATTCTCCAAAACATCTATTTAGGCAAATACGAGTCTTCCTAAACAATATTTAAAAGGTCGTCCGTTTTGGCATTTTAGGTGGGGGTAAAAGGGTAATTAAAAGTTAAAAAAAAATTGACGCAGAGCCTCAAAGACTCGAAGACTCGAAGACTCGAAGCCTTTGAGTCTTCGACGTAGTAAGCCTTCGTGTCTTCGAGGGATGACCTTCAACCATTGACTTCAGCCTGTGACCTGCGACCCTTCGACCCACAAATCTTCGAGGATTGACCTTCGATCCTTGACTTCGACCCTCAACTATGACCCTTCGACCCTCGACTACAACCCTTCGACCCGCGGATCTTCGAGGAGTGATCCATTGACTATTGACCTTCGACCCTTGACCTCCATGTCTTCAACCCTTGACCTATGACCCTTAACCTATGACCCTTGACCTTCAGGCCTTGCCCTTCGACACTTGACCTCCGACCCGTTGACCTCCATGTCTTCAACCCTTGACCTATGACCCTTAACCTATGACCCTTGACCTTCAGGCCTTGCCCTTCGACACTTGACCTCCGACCCGTTGACCATTGACCTTCAACCCGTTGACCGTTAACCTTTGACTCGTTGACTGTTCACCTTCGACCCACCAACCTTCGACCCTGCCGACACTTCAACCTGTCGACACTTTGATCCTTTGACCTTGGATTTTCGCTAATTGCCCTTATTTTCCACGGGTTCTTTCCTGTGCAGTCACGAGATGTGTTTTTATTAACTGGCAATTGTCAGAGATGCTTTTCAACGCCTGTCAGACGCTTGTGCTCACAAAAGAATGAAAAAGCAATCACAAGCTGCCCCATTTTACGCACAGGTCATCCAACCACCAGACAAAAGCCAAAATCTTGCAATTAAAAATGTTAGCATTCATAATAGAGCAATAAATGCATAATAATGACGATCCAGCCAAAGTGAGCTAACCCCTTTAAAATCGAGTCTTCTGTCCATAAAAAAAGGGGGAGAACAATTCTACAAAAAAGTAAAAAGGTTCTGCTACTCTGTTGTCTACCCAGTTTTCACACTCAGTTCTCTGCTCCCAAAAAAACAAAAAACAAAAAAAAGGGAACACCCAGATTATGCCCCAAAAAAACCCCCCTCTCTGATTTCCTGTTATTCTCTCTCAAATCCGCTCAACTCCTGCATTCAAAAAACAACTTTCTCCCGTTCTGAAACCAAAAATCTCCCATTCTTTCTAAATCCTCTTTCCCTAATATCTCATTATAGCTCCTTTTTTTCCAGCAAAAAAAAAAAACACCTCCAGTTTTACCTCCTCTCTCTTACGTTTTCATCAGAAAAACAAAAAAAACAATTCTTTTTCATTCCCCTATTTCTTACGCCCACTCTCCTTATTTCCAGCCACCAAAAAATCTTAAACCCAAAAAATACATTACTCCAATCTCCAAATACCAGGAAATCTTTTTCACAAATCTCGCTGCCAGATTTGTTGTTTCTATTTTCGAGTAGGCGACTATCAGCGCGGACAAGATAGTTTAAACAGAAGCCCAATGTTGAAGCTTCATTCAAGCCAAGTCAGTTGAGTTAATTTGTATTTGTTTCTTTATTACTTTTCAGCCTATTTTCTTTCCTTTTTGTGTGTTGTTAGTATATGTTGTATTTTCCTTGTATTTTTTCCTTTTTGTATGTTGTTGATATATGATGTATATGTTGTATGCTGTAATATGTAAAGAATAGCAAAGAATGATAAAAAAGGAGAGGGAGAGCAAAAAGAGGCATAAAAAAAGAGGGTAGCTTTATTTTTATTTGTGGATGTCACAATCACACACTCTACATTTATTTTGATATATGTGTGTCTTTAGTCATAGTCAAAAACCAAAAAAAATAAAAATAAGTTTCAAGTTTTCACTTGTGATTTAGGTTCAATTCTTTCAAAAACAAAAAACAAAACAAAAAGAAGGGAGTTTTCAAAAAAAAAATAAAATAAAATAAAATGTTTTTTTAAAAACAAAACAAAACCAAATAAACACAACAAAAAAAACGTTTGCACACTAAAAACCAAAAAAAAGGGATAAAAAAAAGAGCATATTTCAACTTTAGGACTTCAATTTCCAAAATAACAAAAAATAAAAACAAGAACAAAAAAACAAAAACGTTTTCAAGACAAAAAAATTACATATTTTCAAAAAAAAAAAGCAAAAAGAACAAAACAAACAAAAAATAAATATTTTCAAACTAAAAATCAAAAGATTTCATTTTCCACTTCAAGCAAAAAAACAAAACTTTTAGGATTCCCTTTAGAAATTTAGGATAAATCAATTTTAACCCTAAACTTTAACAAATAACTTAGCTAAAAATCATAGACTTTCTAGGAAACTCAACCCAATCATGGCAGTGACAATAAATAGAAAACCTCCTTCTCCGAAAATAGATATCGAAAGGGCACTATAGGGGTGCTAATCCTTTCCTACACGTAACCAACTCCCGAACCCTTCTCTGATGATGCAAACCACACCTTAAACTACTCAAAGTAGAGGGTATCCAACTATACCCCAAAAACAGTTGGTGGTGACTCTAAATTTCTCACCATTGGTTTAGTTTAAGCCCACCCCAAACGAGCCCGGATGAAAACCAGTGTTGACAATGTCAGTTGCTTCTTTTATTTGGGTTTTCTTGGAAGAGTTACTCCTTTGAGATTTAGATTTTGATTTGCTAGAACAACCCTTTTCTAACGAACTGATCTTTATTAAAATGAACTTGATTACAAAGTCAGTCATCAGATAGACTCCAACACTCGTAGTGATAATGGCCTATTTCTCTACAGATGGAACAAATACTATGATGCAGAGCAAAAATAGGGGATACGGGTTTCTTAAGTTTAATAGGTTTTTTACTCTATTCCCTATGGCCTAGTCCTTTGCGATTGGGTGACGCGCCCTTGGCCCTAGATGCGTCTGCCTTTGCCTTTTCTTTCTTTCTGGGTGCTACAGTTTCGGCTTTAATTGCAGTAGCCTTCCCTTCATCTTTAGGTACGGGTGCTACAACTTCGGGATCAGCAGTAACAGCCTCTATTCCATAATCATAAGCTATGGTGCCACCTGAAATAAAACCATCCAATGGTTTAGATGTACTAACAGGATAAAGGTTGGTTAATTTCGGAATGAAGTCCGAAGGACACTCAGTAGTTTGTGTGGAGGTTGATGGTTCAGAGCCAAGGCCAGATTTAACTCGGATGTCGTCCGGATCAGTCCTAAACGTAAAAGCTATTTCCCCCGATTTTAGCCGCTTAAGATTTATTTCCTTTTCCTTTTCGAGTTCATTCTCGAGTCTTTTAAGATTAATTGTTAGGTCATGTAACCTTCCCTTCATCTTTAGGTATAGGTGCTACTACTTCAGGATTAGCAGTAACAGCCTCTATTCCATAATCATAAGCTATGGTGCCACCTGAAATAAAACCATCCAATGGTTTAGATGTACTAACAGGATAAAGGTTGGTTAATTTCGGAATGAAGTCCGAAGGACACTCAGTAGTTTGTGTGGAGGTTGATGGTTTGGAGCCAAGGCCAGGTTTAACTCAGATATCGTCTGGATCAGTCCTAAACATAGAGGCTATTTCCCCTAATTTTAGCCACTTATGATTTATTTCCTTTTCCTTTTCAAGTTCATTCTCGAGTCTTTTAAGATTAATAATTAGGCCATTTAAGTTGGTATTTAGCAAATGATTTTCAGCTCTAAGATCATGATACCAAGCCTCTTTACTCCTAAAGTCAGCGATGTCTTTTTCAAGTTTAGAAACAGTGTATTCAAAATGTTTAGCCTGACCATTCATGTCTTTGTACATTTGAGTAATTATTAATCTCTCATTATTTTCATGATCATATTCAGCAGTAAGAGATTCTAATATACTCATAAGCTCAAACATAGAAGGTACCTCAGTGTTTGCCATGAGGCAGACGTTCAGCTTCTCGGTTAACTCATCATTAGAGGATTCCTCCTCTTCTTCCGAGCCACTGACGTACTTTGAGACGAATGCCTTCCTCTTATTCTTGTTGGTTTCTGAGGTGGAGCGTAGGCATTTAACCTTGTCACTTTTATCAGCCATCTTTGATTTAGATTTACAATCCTTGGCCCAATGACCCGGTTTCCCATAGTTGTAGCAGTCTTAGGAAGTAGACTCTGATCGCTCATTTCTTCTTGATGATGATAAGGAACCTCTTCAGAATCCTTTTATGCTTTTCCTCAGGAACCACTCAAAGGATTTGACCAGAAGATCTATTTCTTCTTCAACGTCCGAGTCAGAGTTCTCTGACTCTTTCGTATTATCATCCCGCTATATTCTCAGACATTCCGTAGCTTTAAAAGCTACCCCCTTTTCTTTTCGAACTATTTTCTCATCTCGGTCAATGTATTTAAACCTGACCTCATAAGTCCGTAGCTCACCATAGAATTCTTCAAGGGGAGCATACTGCCAGTTCTTGTTAGCTTGCATCTGGAGTTGCATGGAGTAGTAGTGATCTAGCAAGGAGCGGAAAAACTTGTTGTCGATTTGGATTTGAGTGTAATACTTATTGATAGTTTTCAAGTCGAGAATGAGGTTGTCGAATCTCCAGTAGATACTCTCGGGGGATTCGCTAGGTTTATGAGTGAAGCTCTCAAAGTTCTGTCTGAGAGCACAGATGACGTTCTGCATTTGGGACTGACTTCCCTCATAGAGGATTGTTAGTATATCTCAGACAGCTTTCGCTGTCGTGCAGCCCTGGACGTCCTTGAAAGCTTCAGAATCCAAAGACAATGTTACATAAGCCAGAGCCTTTTCGCTAACATACTACCAGGCTCTTTCCTCGTTGGTGAGTTCAGCATCAGTCTTTGGCCTTCTAACTCCGTTTTCTCGGATAGTCATCGGAATAGGTAGCTCCTGATGAAGACAGGGCCACATGAGATGATCATGACATATTATGAACATTCTCATGCGAGCTTTCCACTTGGAGAAAAGCTCAGGTGTGAACTTTGGCAGTTTCATCAAAGTGAAACTAGAACTCCGTTCTTGAGGAGTAGTAGGTTGAGTACTTGTGCTCGGATCGATATATTCACTGCTACTGTGGTTGGGGAGGGGCTCTTGTGCACCTCCGGAGTTAAGGCGAGTGTTGAACAACATATTGCTTTCTTCGGCCATTGTTGAGAGAGAGAAAGAGTGGGATCTCTACTTTGAGCAGGTAGACTTGCTCTGATACCCCTTGTTGGTCCCTGGGAGCCTAGAGGGGGTTGAATAGGCTCTAATCGAAAACTCTTTTTCATCTCTGGCATAACAGTTGATCTGGTTAAAAGATAGAATCAGTGCGAAAGATAACCAAATAGTAGAAGTATTCTATTTTATTATCAAAAGATAATTACAACAAAATATAGCAGATTAAAGCTGATAAAGCTTTTCGATCTACTGAAAACTCTCTAGTACTCTATTTCACTGTTACTCACACATTAGCCAAAATAATCTCTGAGAGCTCTTATACATGTACACGTTTTATATGAAAATATACAAGTCTTAATATATATAGCCATCCGTTGAAAAACATTCTTGGAACATGATCTTCCGAGCACCGTGTAACGTTGAATTCTTCTCGAAAATGTTTCTGCTTTAATTGTTGCGGATATGGAGCTCAAGATCTTGGGTCTTTAAACATTGAATTACTTCGCATGGCCTAAGTACAATTAAAGCCCTGTCCACATCTCTGTGTGTTCCACGTGTAAGATGATTTAGATCTTCAACAGGTCTGTCTTTCCTCGGGACACAGCGAGCTAATGACTTTAAATGCGAAGTTGATAAGATGAAGTAGCGTCTTCTTAATCCCTCGTAAAGTTCCATACTCCGTGTTAATGAAGCTCGAATCCTTACTCTGTGTCAGTGGTTGCTTACTATGTATTAGTTTGATACTGGAATCCTTATTCCATGTCAGCACTTCCTTACTCCGTATGAACAAGAGTCGGAGAGCTTACTCCGTATCAGCGCTACCTTATTCCACTTGAGATCCTTACTCCGCATGAGTTCCTTACTCCACAAGAGTAAAAGGTCCAAATGGCTTACTCTGTGTTAGCGCATCCTTACTCCACTCGAATAAAAGGTTCGAATTCCTTACTCCACATCACTTTTCCTTACTCCGTGCGAACAAAGGACTCAGGTCCTTATTCCATATAAGCCCTTCCTTACTCTGCATGAATGAAAGACTTGGATTCCTTACTCCGTGTCTTCATGTCCTTAGTCAGCTTGAGTGGAAGACCTAGCTTTTTAGTCCGCGATAGTTTTTTCTTACTCCGTGCAAGATGTAGACTAGAATTCTTATTCCGCATCTATTTAACTTAGTCCATTTAAGTGTAAGACGCGGATTCCTTAGTCCGTAACTTTAAGCATTTGGTCCGCACGAGTAATCCTTATTCCATATGAAGACTTGGTTATTTACTAAGTGTTTGACGACACACACGCTGGTCCGGATCAGGATTATGTATCCTGTCCTTAGCTTTGCTCTCACGAGTGAAAGTCCAGATTAAAGTTATATCTTTTGCAACAACTGAGAATAAACAGACAAGGTCTCAAATCAAATTACATAGGGTTTTATCCGCATCATCCAAATTCTGGGTTTGATCCAACAGCACATGTGACCGACAGGCATTGAAAAGCATCTGCACAACTAATACCAACACATCCCGTGAAGAAATAGTGAGCGAGCCCGTGGATAGGCCAAACAGTGAAGGTCAAAGGTTGGTAGGGTCGAAGGTCAGTGGAGGCTCGGATCCGGATCAATGGAAGGCTCAGATCATGAGACGTTTATTCCGAATGATTGGAGCTTAATCCGGATCAGTGGAAGGCTCGGATCCTTATTCCGTATCAGTGGAGGCTTAGTCCGGATCAATGGAAGGCTCAGATCCTTACCCCATATCAATGGAAGCTTAGTTCGGATCAATGGAAGGCTTGGATCCTTATTCCGTGTCAGTGGAAGCTTAGTCCGGATCAATAGAAGGCTCAGATCCTTACTCCGTATTAGTGGAAGCTTAGTTCGGATCAATAGAAAGCTTAGATCCTTACTCCGTATTAGCGGAAGCTTAGTCCGGAGCAATGGAAGACTCGGATCCTTACTCCATATCAATGGAGGCTTACTCCGTATCAGTGGAAGTTTAGTCCGGGTGTATGGAAGGCTCGGATCCTTACTCCGTATCTGTGGAACTTTTAATTACCCTTTTACCCCCACCCAAAATGCCAAAAAGGATGAACTTTTGGGGATTGTTTGGGAAGCCCCGTATTTGCCTAAATAGTCATTTTGGAGAATCTCACATGGTCACATTTTCGGGCCCTTTGACCAGGGGTATTGACCGTCTTTTGGCAAGTTTGACTTTTACCGACGCATATTGTTTTGGCCATAACTTCTTCGTTTTAAGTCGGAATTGAGCACGGTCCAGTGCATTAGTCTCCAAATTTCATTCCCTATCACCTAGTGTTGGCCTTGGGGTACTTTTGGGGCTTGTAGTAGAGGTTCTCAGTTTTGAGATTCCCATTCATGTCATAATGTATCCATCTTGTGCAAATTAAGGTTAACATCAACTTCAAATCATTCCTTGATAGTGGGGGATCTTTATGGACCTGTTCAACAAGGTATATGGCATGGGTAGAAAGGTATATCAGATGGGGTTAGTATGTCCAACCCAGACAAAATGGGGTCCAGCACTCATCAACAATGGCTCTACCTTGAACATTATGCCCTTACATATACTACAACAACTTTCAATTGACGCATCCTATATGTGTTCCCGTAAGATGAAGCTACAGGCATTCAATGGAGAAAAATGTGACGTGGTGGGTACTCTAGACATCCCACTCTTGATTGGAGCAACTACATTTATGGTAGAATTTAAGGTGATGGACATTACGCCATATTATAGATGTTTGTTGGGAAGACCCTCGATCCACATGGTTGGAGTAATACCATCAAGCCTCCACCAAAAGATGAAATTTGTGATGGGAGACCAACTCATTTGCATATCTGGAGAGACGAGTTTCCTCGTCATGAATCCAGCATCAGTCCATTATATTGAAAACAACGAAGATGTACCAAAATGCTCTTATCATGTTTTGAGATGGTGAATGTCGCCTCTGCCACAAGCCATCATCTCTCGAAGGCTGCAAGAATGGTTGCAACCACCATGATCAAGCAAGGGTATAAACTAGAGCAAGGATTAGGTTAGAAAGGTCAAGAAATTCAGATGCCGCGAACCATTCGAGAAAATATCAAGAAGTTTGGGTTGAGTTATATACCTACAAGAGATGACAGGCATAAAGAAGCTGCCAAAAAGAAAGAAATCAAACGCTATCTTCATGACATATGCATACAATATTTAGTTACCAACTTATCATTCTCGTATAAGCAGGTATCATGATGTCAATGAAGACATAGTATACAAAAACAAAACGAGATGCCTATGTTTTGACCAAAATCCAAACTGGGAGCAGCCAGTGTTTGAAGTTGATGAGACTGAGGTAGAAGAGACACCTAAACTACCAGGAGAGATTATATGCTTATTGGAAAGGGATGATCATTTATCCATTCCAAGTGAAAACCAGTAGAAACAGTGAATTTGGGGACGGTAGCCGAACCAAGAGAATTGAGGGTAGAGTCCTTAATAGTTACTAACATCAAGAAGCAGTTAATTGAGTTGTTAAGGAGCTACATAGATATTTTTGCATGGTCATATCAAGATATGATGGGATTAGACACAAATGTAGTGCAACATCAAATACCAGTGAAGCTAGAATGCACGCTAGTTCAGCAGAAATTGAGAAGAATGAGACCTGAGGTGCTACTGAAAATTAAAGAAAAGGTCAAAAAGCAATGAGATGCAGGTTTTCTAAGTGTCCCCCACTATCCAGAATGGGTGGCCAATGTTTTACTGTTGTTTCCTGGGAGCTTAGAGGGGGTGAATAGGCTCTAATCGAAAACTCTTCGCTCGTCTCTGGCACAATACATATCTGGTTAAGAGATATAATCAATGCGGAAGATAACCAGATAGTGGAAGTATTTTGTTTTGTTATCAAGAGATAATTAGAACAAAATAAAAGCAGATTAAAGCTTGTAAAGCTTTTCGATCTACTGAACAATTCTCTTACACTTTGTTTACATGTACTCAAACACTAGCCAATTTTATCTCTATGAGCTCTTGTACATACACGCACGTATATATTTTGTATTACACCTTGCGTGCGTATCCACACACACTTTAAAAATATACAAGTGTTAATATATATAACCATCCGTGAAAAACATCTTTGGAACTTGTTCTTCCGAGCAACGTGCAGCATTGACTGTTCCTCGGAAATTTCTCTGCCTCGATTGCAATGGATGTGGAGCTCAAGATCTTGGGTTTATAAAGCATAAGTGTCTTCGCGTGTTCCCAAGTGCAGTTAAAGTTATGTCCACATATCCGTGTGATCCACGTGTAAGATGTTTTAGGTTTTCAACGAGTTTGTCTTACATCGGGACGCAGCGAGCTGACGACTTTGAATGCGAAGATGATAAGTTAAAGTAGCGTCTTCTTAGTCCGTCATAAAGTTCCTTACTCCATGTTAATGAAGCTCGGATCCTTACTCCATGTCAGTGGTTGCTCACTCCATGTCAGTTTGATACTGGAATCTTTATTCCGTGTCAGCGCTTCCTTATTCCGTATGAACTAAAAGTCCAGAGAGCTTACTCCGTATCAGCGCTTCCTTACTCCACACGAGTTCCTTACTCCGCATGAGTTGAAAGGTCCGGATGGCTTACTCCGTATTAGCGCATCCTTACTCCGCTTGAGTAAAAGGTTCGGATTCCTTTCTCTACATCTATTTTCCTTACTCCGTGCGAATAAAAGATTTGGGTCCTTATTCCGTACAAGTCGTTCCTTACTCTGCATGTATGAAAGACTCGAATTCCTTACTCTATGTCTTCTTGTCTTTAGTCCGCTTGAGTGGAAGACTTAGCTTTTTATTCCGTGATAACTATCTCTTACTCCGTACTAGATGTAGACTAGGATTCTTATTCTGCATCTATTTGACTTAGTCCATTAAGGTGTTAGACGCAGATTCCTTAGTCCGTAGCTTTAACTGTTTAGTCCGTACGAATGATCCTTATTCAATATGAAATGTAGACTTGGTTATTTACCAAGTGTTTGATGATACTCACGTTTGTTCGAATCAGGATTATGTATCCTGTCCTCAACTTTGCTTTCACGAGTGAAGGTCCGGATTAAGATCATATCTTTTGTAACAACTTATGAATAAACATGCAATGTCTCAAATCAAATTACATAGGGTTTTATCCGCATCATCCAAATTCTGGGCTTGATCCAACATGTACTAGTACCGAAAAAAGGAGGCAAGGTCCACATGTGTCTCGATTATATAGATTTGAATTGGGCCAGTCCGAAAGATAACTTTCTGCTTCTTCATATTGATACCCTAGTGGATAATATAGCAAAACATGCTTTATTCTCATTCATGGACAGATTCTCAGGCTATAATCAGATTCGAATGGCCCCAAAACACAAAGAGAGGACTACTTTCACGACACTTTGGGGCACATTTTCCTATAACGTGATGCCTTTTGGTCTGAAAAATGCAGGAGCGACCTATTAGGGAGTCATGATGACACTATTTCATGACATGATACATAAAGAAGTCAAAGTATATG
>CM042085.1:49762239-49878682 GCA_023512835.1 Taxillus chinensis
CATGTTTCCTAAGTATGCAACCTTATCATGCTGAAATAGGCATTTCAGTAAGCAAAATGAATTATAATTTAGCTCATTCATGTTCATTCCTCTAAATCCAACAACCATGCAGTCTCATTACTGAAAATCAGATATCAAGAAGCATTCTATGCTAAAATAGAACTTAGCTACCCTTAAACTCCTCGCCAAGGTCAGAACTGCCTCACTCAGATATAACTTTTCTTTTCTCTCATGCTCTAGCCCAAGATCAATACCTAACAAATAGGGGTAGAAAAACTCCTCACTACATTTTCCATTAGCTATTGATTAAGTTCTTGCCAAGTAAACATGAGAGTTCCAAATTGTGCTCATCAAAGGAAACACACACTCTATTCTACTTACTAATAAACACTTGGAGCTAAAGATTTAAGCTTACACTTTGGAAACAAATTGCAAAACAAAGCAACTTAGCCATTATGGCTGCAACACGAAAACAAAAACACATATAAACAGTAAGCCATTGTGGCTTTTATTCTGAAAACATTTTTTTTCTTTGTTTTTACTGTTGTTGGCTTTTTCCACACTTCTTTTTAGTAATAACCTTACAAGGTTGCATTTTATGCTCTCCCTTGATGGATTATTCACTCTTTTTTTTACTCATTATTTTTTTTACTTGCCTTTTTCTTTGCTGGAAGGAGAGAAAAATGTATCTCAATCCCTTTATTACATGACACTCTAGGCTCTTTGGCCTCTTATGGCACAATGACACCAACACCAAGCACTGAGCACAAATAAGTAGTCATCATGCATACTTAACTCCTACCATTAAATAACTAATGTTGAATGCAGAGAAGAGCAAAGCAAACTATTACCCATACCCAAAAATGTCACTCAAGGGCTCGAAAGAGGCTGCCAATCTCATTTTTTTTGTATTTTCTTTTTCCCTCAACTTTAAGGGCCACCAAGGTCTATCATAATATGTCATGCTCCTATTAATGTGGTTGCTCACCCCTCCTACTGTGATGTGTTTTCTTTCAGGAACCTACAGGCATTAGGTGGGAACACCAAGGTGGAAGACGGTTCTGTTTTGTGGCTTGTTTAATGTTATTTGTAGTATGTGATTTTTGTGAGACCTTGTAACCCCGATGGGGAGATATTGTAAAGGATTTTGTTGTAATAAAGATTTGTTTGGTTTGTGAATGTTACATGTATCTTAAATTTATTAAATGGTGTCCTGTGTGGGAATGTTGTACCCTACCCCTTTATCCTCCTTGTGGGTAAAGGGGAGTCATGAACCGGTTTCCTCGAGTTAGAAATTTGGGGCGTAACAGTATGGTATCAGAGCATGGTCTAGTTGGCCTAGGGTAGTGGACGGACTTGGTTATCTTGAGTCCTTTGGAGGATCCTGGAGGGACGTGCCTGATCAACATGGTCCTCTTGGAGCCTCTAAGGTGTACTTGGGGTAGTCTAGTCTTGTGGTAGGATTTGCATACATTGGCATTAGGGCACTAGTTGCAATTGCTGTTTATGTATGAATGTATGGATAACTGTGGGAATGTTTTAAATGAAAAAAAAAATTAATTGTGCAACTCTGATATATTGTGACAACTTAAGCATGACTACAAAGAAAAGAACATGTGGTATGGAATTTGTGTACTAGTGGACTTGTGCAATGTGAACGAACTACATAGAGATAATACTGTTGATATTCTGAAAATGACTAGGTGAGATATGTGAATGCTTAAGTGTGTGCCTTTGTATGGTATTGTGTGGAATAAGCAATATGGTGTTCAAAACGATGAGATATTCACTTGAGTATAAATGATATGTGCAATGTGAAGGTGTGAACTTGTATAGTCTGTGAAATGTGAATCTGCGAATCTGTGTGGTGATAATGTGTGTTTTGAGATTAGTTATAGCTCCATACGCCTAGTCGGTAATGGTATTGAGAGCGTTGAGTGTTAACCTGGAGCGCTAACTCCTCGTGTACCCAGCCTCTGAAAAACATTATGACCCGTACGACAAAAGAGCCCGCCACCCAGGCTGGGCAAGTGGAAGAGCTACAGGCTGTAAGTAATGATCTTCACATGGTAGAGATTGGCATTTTAACCCTGATTATTCCAAAATTGAGGGATGAAATTCGATAACTGATTAAGAGCGAGGCACACCGAGGGTGGTCAACCCACATCATTTGGAGTAGCTCGGTTGAAGATCAACTGAAGCATTGTTGTCCTGATCAGCAGAAAGGACCCCAAGAGGCAGAGGGGGGCAATCAGAAGATGGCCACAAGTTTCGAGACGGGGGTCACTCCCTCAACAAATCCATATGAGACCAGTTTCCCAAAGGGTTGTTCTTGTTGTAGACAACCAGGACATTGGAAAAGAGGGTGAAGCAGGAAGCAGTACTAGTGTCGCATCTGTGGAAAATAAATAAAAAATAAAAAAAGGGTAAGCAAGTGAGATTTGGCAAGCCTCGTTCGGGTTTTTTTTACCCACATCTAGAAAACATTTCTCTAGGGGCTGCGGGTGTGCTTTTGCATGGTAGGGTCATTCCTTTGGTCTGTATCTTGTGGGAAGTGGGTTTAAAGGAGAGGAGAAGGTGTAAAAATGGTACATTCTACTCGTCAGGTGTCTTGTGTTTCATTACATGTGTTAAGAATGTGCAGAAAATGTGGCATTGTGTTGTTGTATGTGTTGCATAAGTGGTAAAGGTATATAGCGGAGTTGCTACGTGTGGGTGTTGCGACACATATGCGTAGAGAAGGACGAGGCATGGTGTATTGGTATAGTAACTGTGATTTGAGGATGAGGAAGAGTATTAGAAGTGATGTTATTTATGTTATTCCTTGTCTGGTGTTATTAAAATGTTGGTAAATTGGGACAAAGGTTGTTTGATTCCCAGACTTGAGTCAGTTGGCAGTTTTTGCTTGGAAGGGGTATTAGTGCTACTCCTTGGGGAGAGATTTATGTCGGGCAGATGTCACAAAGGGGCATGTTTTAGAGCAGTGTTGGTAGGCGGATGACCTGCATCTGTGCTCTTGGAAACCTTTCATGTGCAGTATCACGCGGTTAGTGAGATAGTTCACACCATCAAGGTGTTGGTGTGTTTGGGAGCTATGCGAAAGTCCCGAATCAGGAGTTTGCATTCCTTGTTTCCTGTGCCTACCCAGAGAAATTGCAGTGATCACATTAAGCTGAGGCTAAAGCCTGAGTATTTCTTGGTCCATTTGAGTGTTTTGTTGGTGTGTGGAGATAGAACGTGATGGTTGGTGTAGCGGAGTTGGTGGTTCATGAGGTGGAGTATGTCCTGGAGGCAAGGGATTCCCTTATGACCTATGAGTGGTGACAAAGAGGATTCCGTTATTGTCATGTTGCAGGTAGGAGAGTTTTCCAGGGTGGAAAGAACTACGTTTTTGGCAACTACCCGGCGTCAAAGGATTCCTATCGCATGGAATGTCTGCCGACTGAGTAAGGCGTTATGACTTGGGTTATAACATAAGCCTTAGTTAGTGAAGGCTGTGTGGGACCTTGGTGGATCCCTATTTGTCCGTCATCAGAGAGGTGTTATTTGTGTGGCATTCTGGTTCATGGGATTCTTTAGTAGATTTTCAACGTTGGTGATTGGTGTCAACCCGATAGTAGATTTTGGTCTTGCCGTGATTGGGTATGGTACTGAATTTGTTGTTTTGAGTTACTCATTGGACTCCGTTGGGCGTCCTGTTGACTGTGACCGAATTGGTGGAGGGCAAACTTCATCCTAGTATAGCTGTGTCCTGGATTGTAAGCTATGGAGAGCCATCATTGGTGTTGGTTGGGTTTTAATGTGCCTTGCTAGCGGATGTATTCCTCGGATCCCTAAGCCTGTTCTGTGTTAGCGTGAGGGGATTCAGCTGTGATGCTGGTGTTGCTGTGGTGATATCCCTATGTGGGACTTTGATTGTGGTTTACATCATGCTCTTATCCTGTTTGTTTGTATTTTGTTGTGACCTCATGGTGCTTGCTGTAAGGGTGAGGTCTACATCTGGGGTGTGGCTGCGTGGTAAATTGTTGGTGTCCGTTGCATCAAATCTTAGTGGTGGGTTACTGTTGGGATACCTTTAATTGGGGAGTGTTGGTTCTATTGTGACGCGCGTAGGCTGATGGTGTTGGCCTTGTTCGGTTGTCGGGGTCTTAGCGAATCTGTGGTAGGTTTCTCAACCTCACTATTGTCAAACTTACTCACATGAGTTGTTGTCAGCGCGCTAATTGGCCAAGCTCTAGTTCTTGTTATGCTCATGGGTGTTATGTGTTGCTTTGATCTTCTCGTGATGTTTGCTACTTGGTTTCTCTTTTCGGGGACGAAAAGTCCAAAGGTGGGAAGGTTGTGAGGAAACTCCATGCGGATGAGTTTGTATGGTGTTGGCGAATGGGCAGTAGAACGTTAAACGTGTAGTAGTGTTTTGTTTGTGTTAGCTGAGGAGGAGACATGGGAACGTGAGTCCATGATGCGTGAGCAGTACCCAGAGTTGTTCGAGGACGAACAATCTTAAGGGTGGGAGGCGGCTATAGTGATGTGCTTTCTTGCATTGGTTGTTTATGATTTGGTGTATTTGTATTGTTTGTATTGGTTGTTTATGATTTGGTGTATTTGTATTGTTTTTTAGACATGTGTTTATATTTGAGATATGTTTTTGAGATTGAGACTTGTGTTTGTGATATGCGGGTATGTGGCATATGCATTGTGATGCTTGTGGTTATGTATATGCATTGTGATACATGTGGTTATGATTGTGGTGGTGCTTTGTGAGCTTGCGGATGTATGTCCTGTTATACTGTGTTTGTTATTCCTCGCAGTCCTAGTGGCATGTAGTTTCTTTTCGAGGACGAAAAGTCTTAAGGGGGAGAGGATGTAATGACCCGTGTTTTGGGTAGAACAAGCTGGAACGAAGATGAACAATACCCTGGGCGAACGCTTGGGTCGAAAGGTGGAAGACCCAAAGATTTGGGTTGTAGGGTCGAAGACCGAGGGTCGAAGTTCGAAGGTTTGAGGGTCGAAGGTTTGATCTTGGAGACAGATCTTCAAGGCTGCATTTCCAGCGAGTCTTCGAAGGAGTGTTTCTATGAGTCTTCGTGGCTTGGTTGTGTAATGAGCTCAAGTGGGAGTGTGTAGAGGCTGCGTGTGACAATGACCACATTCGGATTGTGGGTATTTTGTCCTGTGTGGAAACGGAGTGGTTAGTTCATGTTTTATTTATCAAAACTACGTCGTTTTGATGGTGTGTTTCATTTATCAAAGCTACGTCGTTTTGATGGTGTGTTTCATTTATCAAAACTACGTCATTTTGATGGTAGGATTTCATTTATCAAAACTACGTCGTTTTGATAAGTGAGGTCTATATAAGGAGGAGCTCTCTTTGTTTTAGGTTTAGGGTTTTTGTTGTCAGCCGTCGCAGAGAGAGAGAGAGTGGGAGATTGAGAGAGAGAGAGCTCCAGTTCGTGGCTGCCGTTGTCATTCCCGTGGTTGGACAGTGTTAGGCGTGGAGGCAAGAGCGTGGAGGATCTTTGAGGTAGGGGTTCTGTTCTTCCTTGAACCTATCCCAGGGCTTTGGCCTTGTGATAGGCAATGTAGCTGTTTGGTTTTACATATATAAATATGTAAATTCATATAGGTGTGATCTCCTATATGAATGTTGGCCTTCAATGGCGTGTTTTGCTTGGATGTATATATACACGCATGTTAAGTGTTTGATATTATACCTGTGAGGCCATGCATGTTAAGTGTTTGATATTATGCCTGTGAGGCCACACATGTTATGTGTTTGATAATATGTCTGAATGACCACCCACATTATGTGTTTGAGATTATACCTGTGTGGCTGGGTTCGTGAGCCTATGAATGTATGCATGCTAAGTGTTTGATGTTATGCCTGTGTGGCCATGTGTGTTGCGTGTTTGCTTGTACACCCGGTGGCTGTGGAAGCCCGGGCTTGTTTTATTGAACCCGGTGGCTGTGGAAGCCCGGGACTGTTTATGTTAACCTGAGGCTTTGGGAACTATTTGCCTGAGAGGCGGTTAAATCATTGGCCTGAAGAGGCATTTAAATCACTTGCGGTTAAATCATTGACCTGAAGAGGCAGTTAAATCACTTACTTGAGGTGGTTAAAGTGTTAGCCTATGGGGCTGTGGAGCCTGCGTGGCTGGGGCTGAGATTGCGCCCGTTCGTGTGGTGTGTTTCCTTGCTATTTGTTTCTGTCACGTCACTCCACTGGTACACGCTCTCATATAGATGATAGGTGCATGGGATGGGTTGGGGGAGACATGATCCCTACTGAGCTGTGGTTGCTCACCCCTCCTACTGTGATGTGTTTTCTTTCAGGAACCTACAGGCGTTAGGTGGGAACACCAAGGTGGAAGACGGTTCTGTTTTGTGGCTTGTTTAATGTTATTTGTAGTATGTGATTTTTGTGAGACCTTGTAACCCCGATGGGGAGATATTGTAAAGGATTTTGTTGTAATAAAGATTTGTTTGGTTTGTGAATGTCACATGTATCTTAAATTTATTAAATGGTGTCCTGTGTGTGAATGCTGTACCCTACCCCTTTATCCTCCTTGTAGGTAAAGGGGAGTCACGAACCGGTTTCCTCGGGTTGGGAATCGGGAGTGTGACAGTTTAGCATCCTTCTTGCTGAGCAAGTATCTCAAGGCAGCATGGTCGGTGTAGACAATTACCTTCGTTCCCAATAAATACGACCAAAATTTATCGCAAGCAAACACCACAGCGAGTAACTCCTTCTCTGTAGTAGTATAATTAAGCTGGGCCTCATTGAGTGTGCGACTGGCATAAGCCTGCGTTGTCGTTCAACAGTGGGCGTGTGAGTCTCCTCCATCAAAATTTTGTGCATGCAAATTGCTGGACTGATCCCTTTAATATCATCAATAGTCCATCCCAAAGCCTTCTTATGACTTTTGAGTACCCTTAACAATTGCTGGCTTTCTTTAGCAGCTAGCTAGTGATGCAACAATTATTACTGGGTACCTTCCCGTTGAATCTAAAAATTCATATTTTAGATGTTCAGGGAGTTGTTTCAGTTCTGGAAGTTGTTCTTTAAGTGTAGAAGGTTCTTCGGATGTTAAAGGTTGCTCCTCAACTTGCTCAACCTCAGCTTCCAGTTCTTCTTCCTTGCTTAGTTCAGCAAATTCAACCTACTGCAACAAGTGGTCAAGGCTCTCGGTGACTATGTTCTCTTCAAAGTATTCTTCCATGAAGTTTGCTATGTCATCCACCCAAAAGCAGTTTGAATAGTCATCCCGCCTTCTCAATGATTTCTCCATATTAAATACCACTGCCTCTTCATCCACACGAAGAGTCATCTCTCCTGAACTCACATCAATAAGTGCACGGTCTGTTCTCAGAAATGGTCTACCCAAAATGAGCTGCACTCCTCTATCCTCTGCCATGTCTAGCATGACAAAGTCAGCAGGGAAAATGAACTTATCCATCTTCACTAACACATCTTCTATAATCCCCTCCGGCTTCCCAATGGATCTATCAGCGAACTGCAGAGAAATGGATGTGGGCTTCATCCCTTTCAGGCCTAATCTTCTGTATATTGACTTGGGCATTAAATTTATACTCGCCCCCAAATCGCAAAGATCTTGCTCCAAGTGTGAGCTTTTGATCGTGCAGGACAACGTGAAGCTACCCGGATCCTTAAGCTTTGGTGGTAGCTTGTGCTGCACCACAGCACTAATCTCATTGGTCAGCACTACCGTTTCGCAATCTTCGTAGCGTCTCTTGTTAGACAGCAAGTTTTTTAGGAATTTGACATTTGGGCATCTGCTCTAAAGCTTCAACGAAGGGAATGTTCACTTCCAACTTCTTGAACATCTCCAAAAATTTACAGAACTGAGCGTCCAACTTTTGCTTCCTTAGCCTCTGAGGATAAGGCATAGGAGGCTGATAAGGTGTTGGTTTTCCATTTTTAGGCTGACTAGCTGCCGCCTTTTCCTTCTCTTGCTGCCCAGCACTGCTCTCTGCTCTTTCTTCTTCGTTATCCTTTGTTGATTCTGCCACAGTATTATTTTCTCCAACGTCAATTGAGCTTTCCTCTCTTTCTTTAGGCTGAAGCTCTTTCCCACTTCTGTGCATAATAGCCTTACAGTGCTCTCTTGGGTTAACTTCAGTATTGCTTGGGAAACTGTTTGATGAAGAGGGTTTCACTGCATTTGCTAGCTGACCTATTTGCTGTTCTATATTCTTCATAGATGTTCCTAGGTCTTAAACAGAGGTGGTAAGGGATTCAATTCGTGTTTCTCCTCTGCTCAACCGGTCAGTTGCCTGCTTAGCAAATTGGTATAAAAAATTCCTCATTTCTTCATCTTTGGCTTTCTCTTTGTCCTCCTCCTTTTGCTGTGGAGGTCTTTGAAATCCTGGAGGGAGTTGATTATTAGGTTGAGATCCTTCACCATAGTGTGGCGCTCCATAGGTTTGAGCTTTGTTCTGCCTCTGCCACACATATGGTTGTTGAGCACTTCCCTGCCCTTGCTGAATCTGATAATTATTTGAGGAGGTAGAATTCTGATGTTGGTGCTGATATCCACCTTTGTTTCCAATATACAAAGCATCCTCCTGAGTTGGGTCTGATGTGCCGTCTCCTCCAGTACTTTGTTCTGCTCTCCCTTCCATCCGTACAGACATGACTGACATTTGTTCAGTCAGCATGTTCATCTTTTTGGTTAACTCATCAAGCTGGTTTGAGTTAGAAACCGCAGCTACAGACTCTGGTTTGGAATGTGTTTTTCTGTCAGTGGACCATTGGCAATTTGACATTGCCATCCTCTCAAGCAACTCCACTGCATTAGCCGGTTCCATCATCATGAAGGCTCCACCAGCTACTGCATCAACCATGTTTCTGATTGAAGGTTGCAGGCCCATGAAGAAGGACTCAACCTACAACCATTCTGGTCTTCCATGGTTAGGACAACGCCTAACCAAGTCCTTGAACCTCTCCCATGCTTCATAGAGAGATTCATCCATATGCTGGCTGAATCGGCTTATTTGGCTCCTCAGGTGCATCACTTTTGTTGGTGGGAAGTATTTTGAAAGAAATTTCTCCCCCATTTGATCCCAGGTAGTAATGCTCCCTGTTGGTAATGACTGAAACCAGCCCAGCGCTCTATCTCTCAACGAAAAGGGAAAGAGTCGCAGCTTTATCGCGTCATCTGTTACACCATTGATTTTGATGGTGTCGCATATTTGCAAGAATCTCACTAGATGATTGTGAGGAACATCTAATGCTGATCCTCGAAATGCTTCTTGCCCAACCATCTGCAGCAGCGCAGGCTTCAGCTCAAAGTTATTTGCTTGGACCTGCACCCTTCTAATGCCTGAGTACTCATCTGAAAGTACAGGTCTAGCATAATCCATGAAGGTCCTAGGCTGATAACCTCCTTGGCCATTATGACCCTGATCTTCTCTTGCTCTGTTTTCGGCCATGTTTTCTTCACACAAGGTATTTAAGCCTTCCAACTGTTGTTCAGCTGCAGCTAACACCCTATGTGCCCTTCGCTGCTCTCGCAACGTCCGTTCGATTTCTGGATCGTATGGCAACAACTCTCCATGAGTTTGACGCATACACTGAGGAATTTAATCAAACACCTACAAGCACCCTTGAAAATTAACAAAAACAGAGAAACACCGGGTAACTCCACACTAGTAAAACAGAAAATTAAAAATCCAGATCGCAAATAAACTTAAGCACCTAATGTCACCTAATCCTAACAACGTTTGGCTTGCCTCCCCAGCAACGGCGCCAAAAACTTGACCTAATTTAATTGTCTTTAGGTTTCGTAGCAAGTGCATTGGTTAAGTAATAAAATGGAGTATTAAGACTCCGGTTGTCGAACCCACAGGGTGGTAGCTAATGCTGTTAAGCAGCAAACACTAAGTTAACAAGTTGAATTTATGTCTAGACAATTGATTTTTGAGTTGTAAATGTATAAGTCTTAAACATGCAAAATGTAGAAACTATTGAGATTGTAACGCAATTCGAAGATAGCAATGAATTAAAGGATCTAGGGTCACAATTTCACCACCCAATGCCTGATAATACTCTGGTTATTGTACTTGCTTAAAAACATTTAATTAATTCCAAGTTTATAATGGTCATCACCCACTTACACTTGGTCCATGAAAAGGGAAGTTTAAGTCTTTTAAACCATTTGGCCCATGAGAATAAAAGTGTTCAAAGGAAAACAACCAATTCAACAGATACAGATTTGGTCCATCATGTAATGTCAAATCTAGTTCATCAAATTCCACCCTAGACAAGGGCTGAGATAGTCTAACCATGCATTCATCAGACTTTGCATTAATCATTAATGAACTAATTAAAAACCCAGAATTTCATATAACAGCAAGCAAAATTCCATAATCCAGAATATTACAAGACCTGGGGGCTACATTGCTCCCCTAGAAATAAGGTTTTACCCCATAATCATTCTCACAATCACAATAAACCCAGAATAACACATGATTATAGTACCAGGAGAGAGAGAGAGAGAGAGAGAGAGAGAGAGAGAGAGAGAGAGAGAGAGAGAGAGAGAGGAATAAATATGATTAACAGCCCCAACACTTCTCCTTCTCTGCCAGCAACCCCTTGCCGTCAAACTCAAAAGCTGCTTCTATCTCCAAGAACGTCTCTC
Organism: Taxillus chinensis; assembly: GCA_023512835.1. Lineage (NCBI taxonomy): Eukaryota > Viridiplantae > Streptophyta > Magnoliopsida > Santalales > Loranthaceae > Taxillus > Taxillus chinensis. The sequence goes on from CM042085.1 coordinate 49,772,901, forward strand.
TCTATCATTTGTCTGCGTCTCTGCCTCCAAGAGTAACCTCTTGTATCAGCCTTCCTAGCCTCCTTTTATAGGGCTGCAAGTATTGTATAAAGTGTGCGCTAGTGCCAGCTGTTATCGCTACCAAAATGACGTAGTTTTGGTAAATGATCCTTATTCTTCATTCAAACCTTGAAAACACCTTAAACCAAGCAGAATTTGATTAAGCTCCAGAAGAGAAAAATCATCAACAAAACAAAACAAACTTGACTGTGCAAAAACATTCTTGCCTGTGGCAAAGGTCATTGTCACGGGCACCTCCTTTTGCTCTGAAACTTCACCCAAGACTTTATCACATCAGATAGAAGCCTTCCATGCAAAAACATCCTTGCCCGTGACAAAGGTCATTGTCACGGGCACCTCCAAATGGTCTGAAACGTTTATGAGAGGTAGATGGCATCATTTGGAGCAACTTTTGTTCTGCACGTGATATCATATGAAGCCTCCTACTAAGTCAAAAAAAAATCCCAATATCATGTGCAAAATCTTTTGTTGTCTTTTTGCTCTGAAATTTTTATTGGAGGTATAGGGCATCATTTGGAGCAACTTTTCCTTCTACACATGATATTGGTAAGGTCATTTTCATGGTCAAATAAATCAAAATGTGCTTGCTCAACACTGAGTGTGTGAAAAGGCCTCTTGCAGCCTTGTCGCTTGTAGCCTTCAAAATGCCTCCTTTTGAGCTCATATTTTGCCATAAGCTTCCTATTTAGTAGATAGAGTAGCCTAGCTGATGACTAGAGAAGAAATCATCCAAAAACCTGCCCAAAACAGCTCAAAAACACATATATAGCACAAGTAGTGTCTTTCTAGGGGTTAGAGCAAATATATATGAAATATGGTACTAAACAGGTTCTAAACATGCTCTTAAACACCCTAAATAGGCTATAAAATAATAGTATAAATGCACATTATCAAATACACCACACTTGAACCATTGCTTGTTCTCAAGCAAAAACACAATCAGGCAAAAAAAAACACTCATTCAAACATGAAGAAAAATAAAATAACAAACAAAAGAGTCATGTTTCCTAAGTATGCAACCTTATCATGCTGAAATGGCCATTTCAGTAAGCAAAACGAATTATAATTTAGCTTATTCATGTTCATACCTCTAAGTCCAACAACCATGCAGTCTCATTACTGAAAATCAGATATCAAAAAACATTTTATGCTAAAATAGAACTTAGCTACCCTTAAACTCCTCACCAAGGTCAGAACTGCCTCACTCAGATATAACTTTTCTTTTCTCTCATGCTCCAGCCCAAGATCAATACCTAACAAATAGGGGTAAAAAAACTCCTCACTACATTTTCCATTAGCTATTGATTAAGTTCTTGCCAAGCAAACATAAGATTTCCAAATTGTGCTCATCAAAGGAAACACACACTCTATTCTACTTACTGATAAACACTTTGAGCTAAAGATTTAATCTCACACTTTGGAAACAAATTGCAAAACAAAACAACTTAGCCATTATGGTTGCAACACGAAAACAAAAACACATATAAACAGTAAGCCATTGTGGCTTTTATTCTGAAAACATTTTTTTTCTTTGTTTTTACTGTTGTTGGCTTTTTACACACTTCTTTTTAGTAATAACCTTACAAGGTTGCATTTAAATGAATTAATCCTAACCATTTATTACATTAAATGAATTAATCCAAGCCATTGATCACATCAACCTATCAGAGAATTAATCTGGGTTGTTCATCTTCTAGAACTGGCAGTTTTAGCACCTTTGATGATCTAAAACATGACCTTAGAGATCTTAAACATGTTTATGATAGGAATTAAAGTTGCTTAGAATGATGAGAGCTGTCACCAGGTTCAAAAACATTTTGCCCGTGTCAAAGAAATTCTGCATGTGATAAACACCTTTGTGCACATGACAAAGCTTTTCGAGGCCTTTCACCATTCCATTCACCCCAAACTTATTTTTCCTGGATAGCCAACTCAAATAGCTACAAAACGGTACCAATTAAAAGCCAATCCGAAGTCGGTAGAGAAAGATATGAGTTTTTGAAGTTGACGCAGTTTTCCCAATCTGTGCACTAGACCTTATTGTGCCGTGCAACACTTTTTACTGGGTATCAGAGCTAAATATTTTTCATATTATTTTTCCTGGATAGCTAACTCAAATGTATACAAAACGGTACCAATTATAAGCTAATCGGAGCTGTAATGAGTGAGATATAATTTTTCAATTTTTGAACTGAAAAACTGCACAACTGCTTCAAATCTAAACATACTACTTTTCAGATAGCTCTTCAATCTAATGTTAACATCTATGGTGACAACAAATCCAACATCTCTCAAAACTCTATTAGTACTTTTGGATCTTCAAGAAGCCTTTTCAATTCCTATTGACCCTAGATGCCTTTTCAATTCTCATTGGCCCTAAATGCCTTTTAAATTCCTATCGGCCCTAGATGCCTTCTCAATTCATGTTGGCCCTAAATGCCTTCTCGTCCAATCTCAACAACCTTCTCAATTCCTATTGGCCCAAGATGCCTTTTCAAGTCCTGTCGGCCCAAGATGCCATTTCAATTCCTGTCGGCCCAAGATGCCTTCTCACTTCCTATCTATGCCATTTCAATTCCTGTCAGCCCTAGATGCCTTCTCAATTCCTGTTTATGCATTTTCAATTCATATTGGCCTAAGATGCCTTTTCGATTCCCGTTGGCCCCAGATGCCTTTTCAATTTATGTTGCCCCTAGATGCCTTTTTGATTCCTGTCGGCCCTAGATACCTTTTCAATTCCGGTTTGCCCTAGATGCCTTCTCGTCCAATCTCAATAACATTCTCAATTCCTATTGGCCCAAGATGCCTTTTCAAGTCTTGTTGGCCCAAGATGTTATTTCAATTCCTGTCGACCCAAGATGCCTTCTCACTTCCTATCTATGCCATTTTAATTCTTGTCAGCCTTAAATGCCTTCTCAATTCCTATCTATGACTTTTCAATTCTTGTTGGCCGAAGGTGCCTTTTCAATTCATGTTGGCCCAAGATGCCTTTTCAATTCATGTGGGCCCTAGATGCCTTTTAAACTCTTGTTGGCCCAAGGTGCCTTTTCAAATCCTGTTGGCCCAAGATGTCATTTCAATTCCTGTCTGCCCTATATGCCTTCTCAATTCCTATCTGTCACACCCCAATTTCCTTCCACTTGGAAATGAGTAGTGACTGCCCATGCCCGCACCCGAAGGGACAAGGGGTTGGTGCAAGCACCTTAAAAGGACTTCTGGCACGGGTGCTGTCCCAAACCTGCACAACCAGGCTAACATGCCAAGGGGCATGCTCCTGCTCCCAAACCATGCACACAAACACAAATTGAATAACAACATCTCATTTTATTTCATTTCAAAGACTAAATGTTTATTACAACCCAGTCGGGGAAAAACCCCTATGAAGCCACAAATAAAACCAAACCCAATTCCAAACACATAAAACCAGAGTACAACAAAGGAAATAACATAAAACTCCCAGCCTCAGGGGCCTAGCTCCTCGGCCTTCACCTACTGCCTGCTAAACCCTGCAAAAGAACAGTTTATAGGAGGGGTGAGCAAACCATAGCTTAGTAGGGATCCAGTCTCCCCATACCCGTCCCGCTCTACAACATGCATGATATGTGTATGCTTGTGCTCGTGTCGTGCCTAAGGCTAAAGCGGCAAACATCACCCAGAAACACTCTTTACCTGAGCCCGCACCGGAGGGCAGAGGACACCCCGCCACCACGGCGACATGACATACCACATCCAGGCGAATGTTGCATGGACACCAATGCAACATTTTCCACCCGAGTCAGATATTGTCAACCACCTCCTCGGGCGCCATACCTACCCTCAGGAATGGGTGTAGACTTAGCCCACCGTCGTGAGTGCTACACCGAGACTCAGGACCACGTCCTGGCCAAATCTCAAAGGGGTCCAGCTATTGTGCCTGGCCCATATCTCGACTCGGTCTCAAACAAATCAACGAACAACATAGCATTACATCTCAACATGTAAACTCAGACAAGCATTTACACTTGATTTCGGAGGGACCAACATGGTCGAGATACAAGCCACACACATCAGCCTCATAGGCTTAAAATCAAATACAAGTCAAACACAGTACACACCAGTCACGCAGGTATATCATCAGACACCCATATACAAGGTCTCACGGGCATTATATTGAATACATGGCATGCAGGCCTCACAGACATTTTATCAAATACATAGTGTGCAGGCCTCACAGACATTTTATCAAACACATGGTGGGCATAAACAAACCCAGAAAATCCTCAGGCCAAATTTAACATCAGAATCAACAGAACATGCCACTCAAGGCCAACATCCATATAGGAGATCACACCTATATGGATTTACATATATATATATAGGTGAATATCCTAGAACAGAGGAGAGTTAGGAAGAACAAGAATCCCTACCTCAGACTTTTGTTCTAACCTCCACGCTAGACAGCTCCCAACGACGCGAACCACCACGGCAACTGCCCGGAGATCCTCTCTCTCTCTCTCTCTCTAGCAGCAGCTGCAACAAAGGAGAACACAAGAACCCTAAACTCAAACTCAAGCCCTCATTATATAGACACTACCCACATCAAAACGACGTAGTTTTGATTAAGTAAACCCAGGATCAAAACGACGTAGTTTTGGTCACACAAGTTAGCACGTTTCCGCACCCATATAGGCCAAAATACTCAGAATTTCAACATGGTCCTTTGGAGAAAGATCATTAGAATGTCAAAACCAAGGGAATCATGCAAAAATATGGCTGCACACCAATTTGCACGTGAATTCCCCAATTCACGTGCAACTCCATATGCACTCCAAATGCGCTCAAACTTCACCCCTAGCCTCCTTGCATCATTTAGAAGACAACCACACTTGCACGTGAATTGGACCCATTTCACGTGCACCTCACATACACGTCCGTTTGGCCTGAAACTTATGTGGTAGATAGAGGACATCATTCTAAGCATCTTTCCTTTTGCACGTGAATTCATTTGAGCCCATTCACTAGGTCAAAATCTAGAAAAACTCTACTCAGAAGGCAAAACGTGACTAACTCAAGGTACGGGTCCTTACACTATCAATGCCTTTTCAATTCCTATTGGCCCAAGATGCCTTTTCGATTCTTGTTGGCCCAAGATGCATTTTCGATTCTTGTTGGCCTAAGATGCCTTTTCAATTCTCATCGGCCCTAGATGCCATTTTAATCCCAGTCATCCCTAGATACCTTTTCAATTTCTATTGGCCCTAGATGCCCTCTCAATTCCTGTTAGGCCCTAAATGCCCTTTTCATTCCTGTCAAGCCCTAGATGCCTTGACAAATTTTTTCAATTCCCACCAACCACAAATACCTCTTCACATTCTTGGGGACAGACCCAACCACGACATCCTACCCTGCTTCTGCGCTAGGTAAGTCAGGTAAATGCTCTAACCCGTCCAAAATGATTCCCTTTTATCTTTGTATACTGTTTGTATACAAACAATGTACAAAGAGGGGCAGCTGTTGGACCCCATTTTGTCCAGGTTAGACATACTAACCCCATTTTATATATATCCTCTACCCATGCCATATTTTTGTTGAACAAATCTATAAAGATCCCCCACTATGAAGGAGTCGGCCCCAGGTTTGGAGTTGATGTTAATCCAATTTCCATAAGATGGATAAACTATGACACGAACAGAGAAGCCCAACATTGAAAACCTCTGTTACAAGCCCCTGAAGTGCCCCAAGGCCAACACCAGATAATAGAGGATGAAATTTGGAGAACAGAGCATTTGACCATGCACAATTCCAAGTTAGGGCTAAAAATTATAAAAGGTAAATTCAAAGAGTCAGGGTCAAATCTGGAGCATCGTGGTTAAATATGGAGCTTCACTGATCCGGAATAAGCCTCTATTGATACAGAGTAAGGATCCGAGCCTCCCACTGATCCGGAAGAAGCCTCCACTAATACGGAGTAAGGATCCGAGCCTCTAACTGATCCATAATAAGCCTCCATTGATACGGAGTAAGAATCCGAGCCTTCCACTAGCATGGAGTAAGGATCCGAACCTCCCACTGATCCGTAATAAGCCTCCACTAATACCAAGTAAGGATTTAAGCCTTTCACTGATCCAGAATAAGCCTCCATTGATACAGAGTAAGGATTCGATCCTTCCACTAATCTAAAATAAGCCTCAATGATACGGAGTAAGGATCCGAGCTTTCCACTAGCCCGGAAATCATCCCCACAATGTGGAATAAGCTCCGAGTCAGCTTTGACCTTCTGACCTTCGACCTTTCCGACCTTTGACCTTTGTTATTTGGCCTTTTATCCATGGGCTCTCTCATTGTTTGTTCATAGGATACGTTATTATTAGTTGGGCCTTGTCAGAAGATGCTTTTCAACAAATGTAGGACACATGTGCTCACAACAAAACGAAAAAGTAATTACAATTTACCTTATTTTTTGCGCAGGTCATCCAACCGCTAGACAAAAGCTAGAACCTTGCAGTAAAAAATACTGACACTCATAATAGAAAAATAAATGCACATTAATGATGGTCCATCCAAATTCTCCAATAAAGGGAGGCTCTCTCTTCCCATACTAAAGGGGGACATTTGAGCACAAGGAGGAAACATTCTTGAAAATATAAACCTCTGCTATTCTGCCATCTTCTCAGTCCTCTCACCCAGATGGACTCCCTAATCATAAAAACACTCTCTAAATTGTTATCATTCCCTCCGCAATTTCGCCTAGCTCCCTCGTTCAAAAGCACATAAAAACAAAAAAGGAGCCACACAGTTTGACTTTTTTTTGATCCACCTCTCTCTCTCTCTACTTTTCCAAATACCCATACACATAGTCTCTCTTGCAAAGAATAACAAACACATGCAACCTATCATGCATCACCACAAGCCGCAACCACAAATGGATCATACGTCGCACACACACATCACACAATAGGACATGTATCCACAATCTCAATAAAGCATAACACAAAAGGCATTCATGTTTCCCTCACAAAGAAAATAGGATGACATATCCAATCACCATCAAAGAACTCAAGTACATATCCTCATGTCTCAATATACATCTCAAATACAAAATACATATCTCAAAAGGACAACAAGCATATGAAACAAGACACATCAAAATCTTTTGGCCCAAAAGCCACCTCCCACCCTCAAAATTGTTCGTCCTCGAATAATGTCGGGTATTGCTCATGCATCATAAACTCACGTTCCCATGTCTCCTCTTTTATGCCACGGTGTTGCCACAACACGCGAACTAATGGAATAGTGCGACCACGCAAAAGCTTCTCCCGTCAATCTTATATCTAGATAGGAGCCTCAACAAGGGACATGTCATCCTCAATATCTAATGTCCCCAATCAATCACATGAGTTAGGTCAGGATGATACTTCCTCAACTAGGACACATGGAACATATTGTGCACCCAACTCAATCGCGCTGGCAATGCTAACCTATAAGCCACTGGCCCCACATGAGCCATAATCTCAAAAGGACTAATAAACCACAGAGATAGCTTTGAACCGCTCCCAAACTATCAATGCCCATGACATGGAGAAACACGGAAGAACACGTGATCTCCCACTGAAAACTCCAAAGGCCTCCACCACTAATCTGCATAAGGTTTCTAGCGACTTTGAGCTGACAACAAGCGCTGACGGATCAACTTAACCATCTCTGTAGCCTCTTGAACTAACTGTGGTCCAAAAAGAGTTGCCTCCCCCACCTCAATCTAGCACAAAGGTGACCGACTTGGTCTGCCATATAACGCCTTAAAAGTAGGGGTGTTAAACGGGCAGGTTGGGCAGAGTCAGGCCCGGCCTTTGCGGGCCTGGGTCTAAACGGGCTTAGTCCATTTAGGCCCACTTTTAAATGGGCCAAAAATATCTAGCCCGGCCCGGCCCGCTGGCCAACCCGTTTAATATTTTAATTTTTTAAAATAATTTTTTTACTTTAAATATCTTATTTTTCTAAAAAAAGATAATTTTAGCCTCCATGGATGGATGAAACACAACCTAGAAATAACTATAAATACGGTTAAACTTATAAAATATTAATACTATATGTAAAATTTAAAGAAAATAAACTAAAAAAAAGTCAAAATAAAAAAATAAAACAAAAACAAAATTAATGTTGGCCCATAGGCTTGGCCCGTGAGCCAAAGCCCATTTTGACTAGCATATAAATGGGCCAAAATTTACAGGCTCAGCCCGTGAAAAAATATGAGCTGGCCCGCCTGGCCCGCGGGCGAGCAGCCCGTTTAACATCCTTACTCAAAAGGAGTCATCCCAATGGATGCCTGATAACTTTTATTATAAGAAAACTCCACCAAAGGAAGGTGAGTTGCTCACGAACCACCAAAGTCTAACACATAGGCCTTTAACATGTCCTCCAATGTTTGATTTGTCCTCTCTATCTGATCGTCAGTCTCAGGGTGAAAAGTTGTACTCATGCAAAGCTTTGTCCCCATAGCCTCCTACAAGCCTGCCCAAAAACAGGAAGTGAACCTCGAATCTCTGTCAGACACAATTGACGACGGTACCCCATGCAATATCTCAATTTCGTTCACATATAGCTAACTCAATGCCCCAATGTAATCTCGCTCTTGAACAGGAAGGAAATGGGCCAAATTCATCAGCCAATCCACAATCACCCAAATCATGTATTTCCTCCTAATGGTCGGTGGAAGTCCAGTCACAAAATCCATCCTTATGTGGTCCCACTTCCACTCTGTTACTGGCAATGGCTGCAACATACCTGTTGGCCACTGATTGACAAGTGAGGTACCTTGCAACAAATACAACCACATCACGTTTCATCCCAGGCTACCAAAAATGCCCCCTAAAGCGGATGGTACATCTTCATATCCCCTAGATGCACAACAACTCTAGACTGATGGAAATCCATTATCACCTCATCTCAGAGAGAAGAAAACACTACCAGCCACCCCTAAAAGGATAACTCGTGCTCAGGACCCTCTGTCCAATCCTCAGATAACACGCCAGCCTCAATATGTGCATAGAGTAGCTCACACTATATCACCCAACTGTCCCTCTCGGACTCGCTAATATAGCTCACACACAATGACAAGAAGACTCAGAATTGTCCCACCATCACAAGTAATAGGCTACAACTGCAACATCGCCAACTGCTCCATCAGCTTCCATTCTCTCACTACAACCTCAGCCTTTCCTTTCCTGCTCAGTGCATTGTCCACAACATTGCCCTTGCCCAGGGTATAGGCAAGAATAAAATCAAATGTCTGCAAATACTCCACCCACCTCCTCTACCTCAAATTCAAGTCCCTTTGAGTAAAGATGTACTGCAGGCTCTTGTAGTCTAAGAACACCACAAACGTCTCCCCCAAAAGGTAATGTTGTCAGCTCTTTAAAACAAAGATGACAGCCGCCAACTCAAGATCATAAGTAGGGTAATTCTACTCATGTGGATTCAACTGCCTCGACCCATAAGCTATCACACTACGCTCTTGCATAAGCAAACACCCCAAACCAATCCTGGATGCATCACAATAGACCTCATATGGAACCTCCTCCTTAGGTAACCTTAACACTGGTGCGGTGGTCAAATGGGTTTTGAGAGCCTCTGTCACCGCCCCGGATTTCCAACCCGAGGAAACTGGCACGTGACTCCCCTTTTACCCACACGGAGGGCAAAGGGGTTAGGATACAAACCAAGAATTTTACATTTCAAACATCCACAACACATTCAAGAAAGTAATGTTCATAAAAATAATCCAAACCAGTTTATTACAACAGAATTCTTTCCAATCCCATCCCCACTGGGGTTACATCAGTCCCATAAAAGAAAACAACATAAATGGAAGAGAGTAAAATGGATAAGGTCTTCCACCTTGGTGTATCCACCTAACGTCTGTAAGTCCCTGGAAAACAAGCAAACACAGTAGGAGGGGTGAGCAACCACAGCTCAGTAGGGATCAAGTCTCCCCAACCCTTCCCATGCCCCTAGCGGCTACATGCATGTGCACAGGTGTAGTGACGTGTTACAACAATCTCAACAAACAATATCAAACCACTTCAGTAGTCACAATTATCCCCCACACAAAACACAAGTGATTTAACCGCCTCTTCAGGCCAAGTTATTTAACCGCCTCTTCAGGCCAAGTGATTTAACCGCCTCTTCAGGCCACTGGTTTAACCGCCTCTTAGGCAAAGTAGTTTAACCGCCTCTTCAGGCCAGATACCACGGTCAGGCACACAACTTACACCACGGTCACACAAACATAAAACCAAACACTTGGTGTGCACCCGCTCACAAGTGCACAAACCCAACCATTCAGCAACGAACACACACCCAGGATACATACATACACTAAATCACAAGTCCCGCCACACAGGCATATTATCAAACACGTAATGGGCATATACATACAGCTATATTCACACAGGCATTTCATCGAACACATAGCATGTAATCCACGAGAATCACACCAACATGCCATCGAAGGCCAACATCCATATAGGAGATCACACCTATATGGATTACATATTTATATATAACAGTTATAACCGGAAATCTGCCCTGGAACCCTAGGACAGAGAAGGACTTAGGAAGAACAGAACCCCTACCTTACAACAGATCTGCCTTGCTCCCGCGCTAAACGCCGTCCTCCCCACGCGAGATGCTCCGGCAAAGAACCAAGGAACTCCCCTTCCTTCTCTCTCTCTAGCTCTCTCTCTCTCTACGACGGCCGCGAAAACAGAGAGAACCCTAAACCTAAAACAGAGGGCTTCTCCTCCTTATATAGACAACACAACATCAAAACGACGTAGTTTTGATTAAGTGAATCCCAACATCAAAACGACGTAGTTTTGATCACACAAGTTAGCACCTTTCCGCACCCATATAGGCCAAAATACTCAGAATTTCAACATGGTCCTTTGGAGAAAGTTCCTTAGAATGTCAAAACCAAGGGAACCATGCAAAAATATGCCCGCACGCCAATTTGCACGTGAATTCCCCAATTCACGTGCAACTCCATATGGACTCCAAATGCTCTCAAACTTCACCCCTAGCCTCCTTGCATTATTTAGAAGACAATTACACTTGCACGTGAATTGGACCCATATCACGTGCACCTCACATACATGTCCATTTGGCCTGAAACTTCTGTGGTAGATAGAGGACATCATTCTAAGCATCTTTCCTTTTGCACGTGAATTCATTGGAGTCCATTTACTAGGTCAAAATCTAGAAAAACTCTACTCAGGAGGCAAACCGACTAACTCAAGGTACGGGTCCTTACATCCTCTCCCCCTTAAGACTTTTCGTCCTCGAAAAGAAATGACATACGAGGAAAACAACCACAAACTACCCATTTGCCACCCAGCAAGCCACCACACCCAAGTGGGTCATACACCGCATATAGCACAACAGCACATAACAAAGTACCACCATAATCCATAACCACAATAATGCATATAACACATGTCCGCATGTCACAAATACACATCTCAAAACACATCACAAATAAGAACACATGTCTTTAAAAGACAATACAAATACATCAACTAATACAAGAAAACACATCATAAGAAAACATTACTATCCATCCCTGGCCACATGACCACCTCCCACGCTTAAGATTGTTTGTCCTCGAACAAGTCCGGGTCTTGCTCACGCATCACGGACTCACGTTCCCATGTCTCCTCCTCAATGCCACGGTGCTGCCACAGCACGCGAACCAAAGGAATAGCACGACCACGCAAAAGCTTTTCCCGCCGATCTAGGATACGGATAGGGGCCTCAATGACGGACATGTCATCCTCAATGTCCAACGTCCCCCAATCAATCACATGAGTGGGGTCAGGGTGATACTTCCGCAACTGGGACACGTGAAACACGTTGTGCACTCGACTCAGCCGCGGTGGTAACACTAACCGGTAGGCCACAAGCCCTACACGATCCAGAATCTCAAAAGGACCAATAAACCGCGGAGCTAGCTTGGAACCTCGCCCAAACCGTCGATGTCCACGACGTGGAGAGACACGAAGGAACACATGATCACCAACAGAAAACTCCAAAGGTCGCCGTCGCTGATCCACATAAGATTTCTGCCGACTCTGAGCTGACAATAAACGCTGACGAATCAACTTGACCTTCTCAGTAGCCTCTTGAACCAACTGCGGTCCCAAGAGAGCTGTCTCCCCCACCTCGGTCCAACACAAAGGTGACCGACACGGCCGTCCGTACAACGCCTCAAAAGGAGCCATCCCAATGGATGCCTGATAACTGTTGTTGTAGGCAAACTCCACCAAAGGAAGGTGAGTTGCCCACGAACCCCCAAAGTCTAACACACAGGCTCGTAGCATGTCCTCCAAAGTTTGATTCGTCCTCTCTGTCTGGCCGTCAGTCTCAGGGTGAAAGGTTGTACTCAAATGAAGCTTGGTCCCCATAGCCTCCTGCAAACCTGCCCAAAAACGGGAAGTGAACCTCGAATCCCGGTCTGAGACAACCGATGATGGTACGCCATGCAGCCTCACAATCTCGTTCATGTATAGCTGACTCAAGGTCCCAATAGAGTCCCGCTCGCGAACAGCCAGGAAATGGGCCGACTTTGTGAGTCGATCCACAATTACCCAAATCATATCCTTCCTCCCAGTGGTGGGTGGAAGACCGGTCACAAAATCCATCGCTATATGGTCCCACTTCCACTCCGCTATGGGCAAGGGCTGTAACATTCCCGCCGGCCGCTGATGCTCAGCCTTCACCTGCTGGCACGTGAGGCACCGCGAAACAAAGGCAGCCACATCGCGTTTCATCCCAGGCCACCAAAAATGTGCCCGAAGCGCATGATACATCTTTGTACCCCCTGGATGCACAGCAATTCTAGACTGGTGAAACTCCCTCATCACCTCATCCCTGAGGGAAGAAGCCACGACCAACCGCCCCTGATATGACAACTCATGCTCGGGACCCTCGTCCAGTCCCCGGATAGCTCCCCGGCCTCAATACGGGCACGGAGAACCTCACACTCAATGTCACCCATTGTTCCTCCCGGACGCGCTGGTACAACTCAGGCACAACCACCAAAGGACTCAGGGACCGTCCCACCATCACGAACAACAAGGCCAGCCTGCAACATCGCCAACCGCTCCATCGGCTTCCACTCCCTCACGGCCACCTCGGCTTTCCCTTTTCTGCTCAATGCATCGGCCACAACATTACCCTTGCCCGGGGTATAGGCAAGAGTAAAATCAAAGGTCTGCAAATACTCCACCCATCTCCTTTGCCTCAAATTCAAGTCCTTCGAGTAAAGATGTATTGAAGGCTCTTGTGATCCGAGAACACCACAAACTTTTCCCCCAAGAGGTAGTGCTGCCAACTCTTCAGGGCGAAGATAACGACCGCTAACTCAAGGTCATGAGTAGGATAATTCTGCTCATGAGGCTTCAAACGCCTTGACCCATAAGCTACCACACCTGTGCTCCCGCATAAGCACACACCCCAAACCAACCCTGGACGCATCACAAGACACTTCATATGGAATATCCTCCCGAGGTAACCTCAACACCGGTGCGGTGGTCAAACGGGTTTTGAGAGTCTCAAACGCCTCGCCGACACTTGTCGGTCCAATCAAACTTCACGCCCTTCCGAGTCAACGCTGTCATAGGAGCCGCCAAACGGGAGAATCCCTCGACAAAACGACGGTAGTACCCCGCCAAGCCAAGAAAACTACGGATTTCAAAAATGTTGGTTGGCCTTGCCCACGATGCCACGGCCTCAATCTTGGCCGGGTCCACCCTAACTCCCTCGGTGACACCACATGGCCAAGAAAGTGAACCTCCTGCAGACCAAAACTCACACTTGCTAAACTTAGCAAACATTGCTGGTCCCTCAAGGTTTGCAACACTGTTGCCAAGTGCTCCACATGCTCCCTCTCGGTCTTGGAATACACCAAGATATCATCGATAAACACCACCACGAACGAGTCTAAGTATGGGGCAAAGACTTGGTTCATCAAATGCATGAACACTCTCTGGCGCATTAGTGAGCCCGAAAGGCATCACTACCCACTCATAATGCCCATACCGCACCGAAAAGCCGTCTTAGGGATGTCCTCCTCCTTAACCCTGAGCTGGTGATACCCCGACCGTAAATCTATCTTGGAAAACCACTGGGCCCCACTCAATTGGTCAAATAGGTCGTCTATCCGAGGCAACGGGGACTTGTTCTTCACTGTCACTGAATTCAGCTTCCTGTAGTCGATGCAGAGACGTAGTGTACCATCAGCCTTCTTCGCAAAGAGCACCAGAGCACCCCAAGGTGAGGTACTCGGTCTGATATACCCCTGACCCACCAACTCCTCGATTTGCCTTTGCAGCTCCCTCAGCTCGGCTGGCCCCATACGATATGCTACTTGGGAAATCGGACCCGTCCCCGGCACCAACTCAATGGTGAACTCCACACTCCTCTTAGGTGGCAAACTCCTCAACCGCTCAGGAAAAACATCCCTGAAACCGGTCCACAACGGCGGGCCACACCCTCCTTTCCACCTTACCCTCCTCAAGAAAGGTCGGGCTGCTAACCTGTGGGTAATGGCACCCCACTGGTCCAACACTGGCCCGGCCCGACTCGCCTCACAATCCCACTCCCCCTGCAGGGTGCAAGAGGTCCCTGCAGGTGTCACGAAGGGCACACGCCGCCGATAATAATCTATCTTGGCCTGGAAAGCCATAAGCCAATCCATACCCAAGATCAGGTCAAACGTACGCATGGGCATCACATGCAAATCAAAACGCAGCTCCACCTCTCCTATGGTTAACACACAGTCACGACACACTCGCCGTACCTCAATCATGCCTCCCACCGGAGACTCCACAACTAGGGGCCTCGCGGCCTCCACACAGGCTAACCCCAAGCCGTCTATTACAAGCTCGAAGAACAAACGAACATGATGCACCCGTATCGAAAAGAACAGAAGCTAATGTACGGGAGATCAAGAGGGTACCTCTAACCACCGATGGTCCGGCTCCACCCTCAGCTGGTGGGGGTGGTAGCTCAGCCTCCTCCTGGTATGTTGCCTCCAGCGCAAACACCCTCCCTTGGCCCGTGCCACTGGTCGGCTCACTCACTGGACGCTTCCCGCTAAGGTTGCCTCCAGCCTCGGTCTGCTGCCGCTCCGGCCTCCCCTGGGGTCGGGTCTGACTAGATCCTGCCTGGTGGCCTGCCACCGACGAGCTGGTCTCTCACTGGTGCACGGAAGCTAGCATCACTCCTCACGCCGGATGCCGCGCCCCTGTTCCCCTGTTGCCACTCCTGCAAACCCGGCGTAAATGACCCTCTCGTCCACGGTTGTTGCATCGCCGGTCCTTCTTGGGGCACTCCCCTTTGAAGTGACCCTTGCTCTCCACGCGGTGGCATCTTCTCGGTAGACTCCCCAGATGGACCACCCTGTCTTCCGCCGCCAAAGGTGAACCTCCCAGGGTTCACAGATGTCCGACCCCGACTGCGAAAAGAACTGCTATCCCTCTCCTCCGTCTTGAGCCTCTTGGACCCTGCATCTCGATCAGGCCCACTCGCAACCGGCGCCCCGATGGGCCTGCCTCCCATCATCCAGTTCTCTCTCGGCTATACGGGCCGTCTCCACGGCCTCACGATAGGTCCTCAAGCGTAGAATCGCCACCCTCTCCCTAAGGGCTGGCCTGAGACCCAAGGTGAACTTGTGGGCCTTCAGGTCCTCCCCTTACCACCGTCTCAGGGGCAAACCTACTCAATCTCCGGAACTCCCGCTCATACTCGGTACCGTCTTGGATCCCTCGCTTCAGCCGCCAAATTCTTCCCTCTTCTGCCATCTCACCGATTCCGGGAAGAACTCATCTTGGAAGAGTTGCAAGAACTCCTCCCAAAACATGAGTTGCACTGCACGGCTCCCCGCAACACTCGTCCACCACTCCAAAGCGTCCCCCTCCAGCTGCCGAATTGTAACGCCCCCAAACTCAGGACCTCCAAACTGGGTGCGTTAGCGGAAATTAAATATACAAATTTTATATCAATTTCAAACTATTACTTAATTAATCAAACAAACCATTCATTATTACAAATTTCAATCCAAGATCTTTAAGGTTTAGTGGTTTAGAGACTAAGTGTCCAACCCATTATTACATAACAAATCACACGAGCAAACAACTTAATAAATCTTTAAAATTTCACACAACTTTATTTCCAAGCACTTCTCGACTCCTTATCCTAGTTTCTCCATCCCTTAATTTCCTGGGGTTGGAAAAGAAATCATAAAAAAAAGGGTGAGCTCAAATAGCCCAGTAAGGGTAAACATAAGTGGGTAAGGAAAAATCATGAAGATATCGAACATAGGAAATATAATATTTACACATCATACATGATCAACATTTCACAAGAAAATCATAACATGGAAGATTATGTTTAGAAATCGTATCATAACATCATGACCTAGGTTAACCACCCAGATACCGTATCATAACATAACGTAACATATTATCAACTGGATTGACACTCTCCGGTGATGTTCTTTACCCAATGCATTGGAGGTCTTTTCTGGAACCACCCATTATAAACTTACTTTGTCCAAACATAAGAGGTTATAATAACTTTAACATACATAAGATGAGGCATATTATAGAATTCCAATAAAACATTCAAGGTTAACAAGGATAACCACGAATATCAAAATGGTTATCTACCCCAATCAATAGCATAGATTACCAAGAGAGATTAAAAAGAGACTAATCTAATCTTCTCAACAATAAAATGGAATAAGAAACATAAAACTCTTACAATAATAATTCCAAATAAAACAAGATAAAGAGGAAGAGAAAAGTAAGAATAAAGAAAAGAAAAACCCTTACTATCCGCTTGTCGTTCTCCGCGTTCTAAACCTTAAAAAAAAAAATATCAAAACACTAAATTAGCATTAATGCTTGAAAAGTTCAATATCACACATATCTCCTTTTATATATATATATATATATATATATATATATATATATATATATCATACTTTAACTTATATCTTTTAATAGGCATACCGTGCTTGTGGGGTTGAATATTAATTTGGGTTCCCACTTCTATTGCTGTTCCATATCCTATTTCGATCCCATGCATCATAAGCCTTGAGTTGTGCACTAACTAGGTTATATGCCTTGAGAGTTTTTGAATAAGATTTACTTCTTGTATTGGGTGAACGGAAAAGACGTGCGATAAGCTTATTTTTCCTACGTGTCTTCCACCTTAACCATGAGGGGATATTAGACACGGGTCTAAAGGGAAGATCAGGAGGAGATAAGGATGGGGATAACTGTGAGGTTGAAGCATTAACAATTGGGGTTGCAGAAGAAGAAGGGCGATTCTTGGGAGAATTCATTTTGGAAGTCGTTCCTTACGATCTTCCGCTATCTAGAACCTTAAAAAATAAAAATAAAAACATAAGTTAATATTCTCATCTTTTCACTTGAATTATAGAATGACAACGCTATGATAAAATACTATAATTTAAAATAATTACACAGGTATGTATATAAGGTGGCAAGGCCAACCATGTATGTATATACGAGGTGGTACAACCAATCATATAAATAACATATGTAAGGTGGTAAAACCAACCATGAATATAGTATATATGAGGTGGTAAAACCAACCATAAGGATCTACATAATAAATAAGGAAGTAACTTCAAAATTTCAAAATCTTAAGTATTACCTTTCGTAGAACTTCGACGCTTGGTAAGTACCAAAAGCAAAAGAGGATTTGAGTAGAGTATTTGGGGCGTTAAGAGGGCTTAAGGGAGTGTTTTGAGAGGGAATTTCGTGGTGTGGCTTGAGGGATTTGTGCATTAAGAGGAGAGGCAAGACACTCCTTATATAGGCAAGGATGGTAGGTGTAATAGTATGAAAAATAGTGTACAAATTTGACTTTGGCATTAAATTAAATTATTTAAAAAATATATAATACTTTATTTTCTTCATATTATCTCTTATTAAAAACGTGGTTATCTCCTCCTACCATTAAAAATGTTTTAAGACTTTTAAACCTAGAAGGTTCCTTTGGCAGCAAAAGTCCACATTGGTGTACTCCCTACTAATTCAATTATAACATTTTTAATTTTATAGTTTTTGACAAACGGCCAATTGTATTGCATTACTGACTTAAATATCTACAAATGGGTATCAATTTTATAATTTTCACATGTGTATAACAAAAGTTATTGAATTTTAAAGTCATACTAAAATGTTTACCCGTTCACACTGAACCTATGTGTAGTATTTTAACTTCTGGAATTGATTGGCTTCATATTAAATTCTGATATTTTTACACGTTTTAGCTAAGTGATAAAGGAACAAATGGGCTTTGGTTTCATGTCAATTGGATCTGTATAACTCAAGTTATGAATTTTTGAATGGGACCTCCAGAATCTGCCTTATTCAAATTTTTGGGTCTTACCTATGTTTCATACTTTTGGTAAAGTTAAGGCTTGTAATACTTACTTACCCATAGTAATTTGGTTTAAGAAACTAAATGACATAATATATAGCATCTAAACGTTTTATGACATATAAGAAATTATTTTATTCTTTTTATAACATATTTAATATTTACGCGGATAAAATAATATAATTGCATAATCAATAAACAATAAAGTAAGATAACATTATAGCATAAAATATTATAATCCTAAACATAAACATTAATATCATATTCTATGGCCTTCGTAAAATTTCTTGAATTATATTAGCGTATGTGCGTAGGACGTGTTGTGCTTCGGCGGTAGAGCTACACAACCCTTCGGCTAACATTGTCGTGGTTGTCGCACGAATAACCTCAAACTTCTCCCTGTGTCTCGTCGCATTATATTGCAGCCATTGGACACGAGCATTTAGCTCATCTATAGCAAAGCATAGCTTTGTAACTTCAAGTCGTATTGCTCGCCGATCTTCATCTCGTACACTATTCTCGGATGGCGGTACTTGAGAACTTGATGCCATAACTCTTATTATTATTCTTCTTATTTCTATACTCTCTTATAAATAAAATCTCATGCTCATACCTATTTATGGAAGTCCAAACGGATACTATTCATAACGGCTAGTTACTATTCTAACGACTACTTATTAGTCACATGCTATTTGAATGACCATATTGGATGCTTATTTTTATCGTGATAATATCCAAAATATCCTTTCTAACTATTGTTAACAATAACATTATTATTATTTTATTATTATTACTCTTTAAGGAAGAACTTAAATAGCTAAAAATTTTGCGGGTCTTACACGAATTGCCAGCCGCAACACTCTGTCACGCCCCGGATTTCCAACCCGAGGAAACCGGCACGTAACTCCCCTTTTACCCACACGGAGGGCAAAGGGGTTAGGATACAAACCAAGAATTTTACATTTCAAACATCCACAACACATTCAAGAAAGTAATGTTCATAAAAATAATCCAAACCAGTTTATTACAAATGAATTCTTTCCAATCCCATCCCCACCTGGGGTTACATCGGTCCCATAAAAGAAAACAACATAAATGGAAGAGAGTAAAATGGATAAGGTCTTCCACCTTGGTGTATCCACCTAACGTCTGTAAGTCCCTGGAAAACAAGCAAACACAGTAGGAGGGGTGAGCAACCACAGCTCAGTAGGGATCAAGTCTCCCCAACCCTTCCCATGCCCCTAGCGGCTACATGCATGTGCACAGGTGTAGTGACGTGTTACAACAATCTCAACAAACAATATCAAACCACTTCAGTAGTCACAATTATCCCCCACACAAAACACAAGTGATTTAACCGCCTCTTCAGGCCAAGTTATTTAACCGCCTCTTCAGGCCAAGTGATTTAACCGCCTCTTCAGGCCACTGGTTTAACCGCCTCTTAGGCAAAGTAGTTTAACCGCCTCTTCAGGCCAGATACCACTGTCAGGCACACTTACACCACAGTCACACAAACATAAAACCAAACACTTGGTGTGCACCCGCTCACAAGTGCACAAACCCAGCCATTCAGGCAACAGAACACACACCCAAAGATACATACATACACTAAATCACAAGTCCACCACACAGGCATATTATCAAACACGTAATGGGCATATACATACAGCTATATTCACACAGGCATTTCATCGAACACATAGCATGTAATCCACAGAATCACACCAACATGCCACTGAAGGCCAACATCCATATAGGAGATCACACCTATATGGATTACATATTTATATATAACAGTTATAACCAGAAATCTGCCCTGGAACCCTAGGACAGAGAAGGACTTAGGAAGAACAGAACCCCTACCTTACAACAGATCTGCCTTGCTCCCGCGCTAAACGCCGTCCTCCCCACGCGAGATGCTCCGGCAGCAACCAGCAACTCCCCTTCCTTCTCTCTCTCTAGCTCTCTCTCTCTTCTACGACGGCTGCAGCAGCTGAAGAGAACCCTAAACCTAAAACAGAGGGCTTCTCCTCCTTATATAGACAACACAACATCAAAACGACGTAGTTTTGATTAAGTGAATCCCAACATCAAAACGACGTAGTTTTGATCACACAAGTTAGCACCTTTCCGCACCCATATAGGCCAAAATACTCAGAATTTCAACATGGTCCTTTGGAGAAAGTTCCTTAGAATGTCAAAACCAAGGGAACCATGCAAAAATATGCCTGCACGCCAATTTGCACGTGAATTCCCCAATTCACGTGCAACTCCATATGGACTCCAAATGCTCTCAAACTTCACCCCTAGCCTCCTTGCATTATTTAGAAGACAATTACACTTGCACGTGAATTGGACCCATATCACGTGCACCTCACATACATGTCCATTTGGCCTGAAACTTCTGTGGTAAATAGAGGACATCATTCTAAGCATCTTTCCTTTTGCACGTGAATTCATTGGAGTCCATTTACTAGGTCAAAATCTAGAAAAACTCTACTCAGGAGGCAAAACTGACTAACTCAAGGTACGGGTCCTTACAGCCTCAAATGCCTACTAACACTTATCAGTCCACTCAAATCTCAATCCCTTCTGAGTTAACGCCGTCATAGGAGCTGCTAAGCGGGAGAATCCCTCTACAAAGCGACAGTAATACCCCACCAATCCAAGAAAGTTATGAATCTTAAAAACATTGGTTGGCCTCTTCCATAATGACACAACCTCAATCTTAGCAGGGTCCACCCTGACTCCCCCAGCTGACACCACATGGCCAAGAAATGGACCTCCTGCATCCAAAACTTACATTTACTGAACTTAACATACAATTGTGGATCCCTCAAAGTTTACGACACTGTTGCCAAATGCTCCACATGCTCCCTTTCGGTCTTGGAATACACAAGAATATCATCAATGAACACCACCACGAAATAATCCAAGTAAGGGGCAAAAACCTGGTTCATCAAATGCATGAACACTGCTAGTGTATTAGTGAGCCCAAAAGGCATCACTACCCACTCATAATGCTCATACCTGCACCAAAAAGTAGTCTTAGGGATGTCCTCCTCTCTAACCCTCAATTGGTGATACCTTGATCACAAATCTATCTTTGAAAATAACTGGGCCCCACTCAACTGATCAAACAAGTCATCTATCTGAGGCAATGGTGTTAGACCCCATTTTGTCCGGGTTGGACATAATATTCATTTTTCACTTTATACATTAAATAAAAAAGACGTGACCGTCGATTCAAGGGGGTATTTCAATGACTTTTTTAAAAAGGCTTTCAAACACCAACAATTCAGTCACGGGTGATGGAGAATTAAGTTTGAGGATCGACGCCTTTAACCGCACTCAAATCCAAGGTTAAACGAAGAAGTTATGGTCAAAACCGTATTTGGACCGCTAACGACAATGAACTGACGGCCACCATTCAAAACGATACTCCGGATCAGATCACAAACCTCATTTTTGCATTCTACTCGCTTTCCTGAGAATTTTAACATATATATTGCATATATTTACTCCCAGAGCTTATTTTTGAAAAAATAAAAAAAAATAAGTTTTCGGTAATAAAGTGATTTAGGGACGCGCAGTACAATCTTGGCACAAAAATAAATCCATTTTAAAATAAAAATGACACGGGATCGCCCTTTGTGACGTCTCAAGTCCAAAATAATTTGTTCACATTTTATTGAAAGTCGAATTGTTTTGCCGATCACAAAAACCCCAAAATGTCAGTTAAAAACTATAAATCGGAACCATACGTGTCAGTATGTCATTGGTTTATAATAATAAAACAAAATTTAAAACCAAAACAAAAAAGAGACAACAAAATAAATTTTAAAACAAAAAAATCACAACCACATAATTCTTCTCCCTTATCCCCTCATGGCTTCCCCTCTCCTCTCGTCATCTCCCTCTCCACACAGACGACGCAGCCTCACCTCGCCCCCTCGCCGCGCCACACCAGTCGGCCATCCACGCCAGCACCAACTGGCATCTCCAGCTCACCATCGTCATCTCTTCTCTCTCCCCCTCTCCCTTGGACCCAGTCCACACGAGCCAACCATCATGGCTCACACCCGCAGCTCAAACCCGAGCCACCCAAAGTGCGACGCCTCGCCAAGCCACCATGGACGATCACCCACCCTTGATCTACCGTCTTAACCCAAACCAAACCCTAGTCTCTTTCCCTATATAAACCTAATCAATCACCCAGTCACAGGGGGGCTCTCATGATTTGCAAAATCAAAATAAAATTCAATTCCTCACCTTCTTCGAAACCGAGAGTTCCCCGGTGGCCGGAATCACTCCGCCGCCCACCATCGTAGATGCCGACGGATACAATTTGAGACTTCTTCGACAAATCCAACCAACCTTTGTTCATCTTCCTCCAACCACGCCCTGAGTCATCACCCCCTGTTAATGCAGCCACCATCACCCGTATCATTTTCACCGCCTTGCACCATTGTCCACCATCCCCTCAAAAAACAGCCAATGCCGACTGCTTCGAACACTCTGACGATTTCTTCCAACGTGCCCAGACTCACCACTCCTCATCGGCCCAAGCTGCAGCTGACCACGGGCCCTCCATCCTACTCGTTGCAGTTCCCAAGCCTCAGTTCACAACACTGATGGTTCCAACCATCCTCAACGACGCTTTCGTCATTTTCTCTACCACGTCCAGCCTCCTCCCCCGCTGTGAAGTTCATTAGTGCGCTGATTCAATGTCATATCTCTATGGCACATGCAAAGACAGGTGAATCTTCACATCAGAATCGTGTTTTATTTTGTTTATAGGTTTTTTATGCATTTAGGTTTCTCCTGTTGTATTTCATCTATTATAATGGCTTTGAGCCACTTGTAAAAATGTAAACAATCACTCATATAGTAAAAAAAAAAAGAGGGAGAAAAGAGTGAGTGTACTTATAAAAAAAAGTGAGTGAAAAAAAAGGAAAAAAAAGAGAGAGTTTTGTTTTATGGATGTCACTTTCACACACAACACTTTGAATTATGATTGCTTAGATATTTTTTAATGCACGCATGACCTATGAATTTTATATGTGGTATAGGTATGCAGCAAGTGCACTGGCCAAGTAATAAGTGGAGTATTGAAACCCCGATTATCGATCCCACAGGGAAGGAACTATTGCTGAAAGATAGATGATCACTAAACTAACAAATTTGGTCCATGTCTGGAAAAATGATTTAAGTTGTGCAAATAGTTTGAATTCTGAATAGCTAAAGCAAAAGTGAATAAATCAGATTGTTGGCAAGCAATTAGTATAGAGATTTTAGTGATTAAGGATCTAGGGTCACAATGTTTACCACCCAATGGATTGTAATAATCTGGATTATGGCACTTGTTCTTGATTTAAGCTCTAATTCATGTTCATGTTGATTATCTCCTACCTATCTTACATTTGGTCCATGCTAAGATAGATTTAAGGCTTTTATCCCATTTGGCCCATGTGAATAAAAGTGATCAAGGTAGATAAACAATCTAATAGTTGTAGACTTGGTCCATCATACAACATTAAATCTAATTCACTAGTGTTCCACCCTAGACAAGGGCTAAGATTACCTAATCAGGCATAAATCAGGCATTTGCTTTCATACAAGTGAATTAAACAAGAATTGAATTTCATTTCATTGAACAAGCATAAACCATAAACCAAACTAATTACAACATAATGGGGGCTACATTACTCCCCTAGACTAACAAAACTACCCCATAATCATAATGAAAGCAATAGAAATTACAAGAAAGAACATGATTACAGTACCGGGACAATAAAGGAAGAACCCAAGATGAACTAGGACTCCGGCCTCCAAAGACTCTAGCGTCTGCTGCCCAAAATCGCTCCTCTCCAACTCCAGTGCCGCCAAAGGACAATCCGATCTTTCAGCAACGGCTATAGCTCTTCTTCAGAACTCAGATCAGATTGTCTAACCAAGGATGATTTACAATGCCTCCCAAGCCCCCTATTTATAAGATTTAGTGGGCCAAATTAGGGTTACAAAAGGTGTGCCCTAATTATAAGTGTGGTCGCAGCCAAAACGACGTCGTTTTGGTTAGTAACACTATTTGACGTTCCAGGCTCAGTAAAACTCAAACTACACCAAATTTGACCCAAGTTTTTTAGATGAAAATGAATAAAACAACAAAATACATCATTTGGAGCTCAAAACTGCCTACCCGCGAGAATACACGTGAGAAGGTCCTTTTCGCGGGCAACTCTAAATCAGCCCAAATTTGCTCCAAAGCTTCAGTAGAACTTGTAGAAAGCATCCATGCATCAAACTCCTTGCACGCGAGAAACACTTTTCGCGTGCACCTTCATTTTGCTCTTATTTTGCTTCCATCTTCTTCTTATAGCTTCCTATTGAGTGTATGAAGTGATCTAGCCAAGGTGTGTGGGAAAAAGTTGCTCCAAAACCTGCCAAAAACACTCAAAAAGTACAACTATACACCAAACAAGGTCTTCGTAGGGGTTAGAGCAAATATATGCAAAATACCATGCAAATAGGCTCAAAACATACTCTAAAACACCCTAAATATGGCATAGGATAACAACATAAATGCTCGTTATCAAATTTCCCCACACTTGAACCTTTGCTTGTCCTCAAGCAAAAAGAAACAAACACACAGTCAAACTGGAACGAAATAAAATAACAAACAAGAGAGGCATGGTTTCCTAAGGCATACAACTCTATCATGATGAAGTAGACATTCCAGCAGCTAAAATGAATCACAAATTAATCTAAACATGCCCTTACTATCAAGTCCAACAACCATATAATATCATTACTAACAGTTCAGATAGAAGCAAACATGCAATGATAAAATGAAACTTAGCTTCCCCTGAAAGTCCTCACCAAGGTTAGAGCAGCCTCACTCAAATATATCTTTCTTTTCTCTCCTCTCATGCCTTACTATCAATGCCTAACAACTAAGGAGGATGTGTACAATCTACTCTCACACTCGCTACTAGCTATTAATTAAGTTTTTACCAAGTAAACATGAGAGGTCCCAATTGTGCTCGTCAAGGAAAACACACCCTCTATTCTACTTTTTGCAACTCACACACTATTCTAACTCAATAACTCACACTCCACACTGGAGCTAGCAACTTAGGCTCAACACTCTAAATAAAAACAACTCAGTCTATGTGGCTGCACACTGAACTAAAACAACAAGCCATTGTAAAAAAAAAAAATTCACACTTTTTTTATAATAACCTTACAAGATTGCATTTTATGCTCTCCCTTGATGGATTATTCACTCTGCTATTTTCCTCACGCAACCCTTTTATTACACATAAACATCAATAGGGTTGTTTTTTTTACAAGAACGATACTCAACATCACAAACTGAAATACTTGAATCACTAACACCACACACCAAACACTGAGCCACTAACAGGTACTTCTTATGCCTAATTAACTCCAACCATTAAATAGCTAGTATTGAATATTAAGAGCAAATTGGTAACCCAATAACCCATAAAATACACTCAAAGGCAAGATAATGGTGCTGTCAAAAAGTATATGTCTATTCTACACTCGACTTCAGGGTTTACAAAGCTCATCCTAACATAACATGCTCAGCTTACTATTCAAATGTCAGCTCTAAAATCATGGTGATATTATACAAGAAGTAAAGACATGCTCAACTAACTTATAACACACTTTAACTACTGAAACATCTTTATCACAACAGGATACTAAGGTGGTCAACATAGTCAACAGAATTACATACCTTTGTAGTCATGCAACTCACAGGAAAAACATACATTCACAACATTCAAAAAAAAAACATAAAAACAAATCATGCATTCAACCACACAAGTAACTAGTTCGAGGGAGACCCCCCACCCACCCCATACTTAAACTATGCGATGTCCTCAGAGCATGGGAAAAGGAAAAAGGAAGACCATTACTGGTTGGTGAGTACGCTATAGAATAAGATGATGTGGGCCACCATACGCCTCAGTCGGGCCACGAACTCAGTGGACGTCTCGCCAGTTAACACCCAAGCTTCACGCCGCTGGAGTAGAGCTATCATGTAGTAGCAAACGAAAATCCCACAACTGAACTGAACAGGCTGTTGGGGAAGCTCCATCTCATTGAAATGAACAAGGGGCAGCTTTGAGTGTAGTAGTCGTTCTTTGCGTAGGGCATCCTTGACACGTCGCAGAAAGCCATGCACCAATTTCTTCTTTCACGTGGAAAACCCATGGGCTTGGCTCGGGTCATAGAGGACTGCATGGCCCATACTCAAGTCCAACTGCAAGAGTACGAAGTGTCGATCAAGGAGGACCAGTATAAGAACCTCATGGACCTGGTGCCAAGAGCGATGTCCTTCTACTGCTCCATTCATCTGCTGGCGGAAAATGTGCTCCTCTAAAGGCTGCTCATATATCTCGCATAGCATGATGGAGGTGGACTGAGTCATAGGATAGTCGTTGGGCTCAGCCTCCACCACGTGTCGCATCGTACGGCAGAATAAGTCAACGTCGTCGGCAGATAAGTACTCATCAGCTAGGATACACTGCAAATAGGATGATGTGAAGACTTCGGAATCACGCGTAAAGCGTGCTTACAAGGTTTCTCCATGAGTAAACTGCTAAAAAGCAGCTTTGGCATCAGCAGTGGAGAGGGCCGGATTGAGATGAATGTAGATGGGCTCCCCAAGGTTGTCTTCCTGGGGAGCTTCTAATGAAGCGCTGGACCACCATTGCAACGGTTGGATTAAGGGAACAAGGGCCTGTGAAGAGCTAGGCCCTGCTGGTGGTGTAAAATAAACGGGAGCTGCTGGAGGAGCAGGTGGAGATGTGTAGGGCTCCGCCTCTTATGGATACTGTGAATACTCCGGTGTCTCTTCGCTATGTGCAGCGGGCTGCTGTACCGGAGGTGACGGCGCGGAAAATGGATCCACCATAGGAGGTGTAGGAGTTTTCTACTTCCCCAGGGCCTTCCAGATCTTGCCAAGCAGACCTTTGACTTCCTTCTGCTCCTTGAGGATGAGAGTTTGATTTTTCTTCAGCAGCCCGATCTCCTGAGCGGTTTCCGCCTGTGCCTCTTGTAGTTGAGCAGTTTGCCTCCGTAAATCTTCATAAGAAGCAGCAGGAGTTGGCTCCGGGGCTTCCCAAGGTCGGGCCGATGGACAAGAGGTTGCTTGTTGGTCATGAGAGATGTACTTTAGCAACTCCTCCAGCTGAAGTCTTGTGATGTGGCCATTAGTGAAGGCCCGATTAAGAACGTCAGCTTCACTGATAATTGGGCCACTGACGCCTTGGAAGAAGTTGTAGACTTCCTCCTTATGAACGTTGAACTGCATGTACATGTGAGTCAACTGGAAGATGTGCTGTCGGTGGGCGTTCATGGGAGTAGAAGTGTCCCTAAACTGCTCAGTGGGTCGCTCCATATGCACGCTGTGACGTGAAGGGTGTGGAGCGACATGGATACTATCTCCCCATTGCCTTTGTAGCTAACCCCTAAGGCACCCTCTGGATGGAGAACTCGTAACCGCAGGTTATCCAGGAAAATAGTGGGGACTACTTGAGCACAAAGATGACCATATTGATATTGCAGAAGCATGCTAACTAGTCTACCATATAAGCATTTGTGAATGTCCCGTTTCCACAATTTAAAATTTTCAGCAGCCCAATCGATGTGTAACTGACGATCTATGCAAAACATAAACTCCAAATGGGACTTAGGGACTGAGTCTACGCCACTAGTCTGTAACAGTAAGCACCTCCCTACCAAATTAGCAAGGCACTAAGCTCTAGCTCCACGAGCTCAACGGCTCACGAGCTCAACACAGGCTTTAGCCTCACGGTGAGAACCCAACAAGTCATAGAGCTTAAGCCCTAATTCCTCAAACCAACATACCAACACCAATATAGCATTAAGGTTCACCATACTCCCTTTATAGCTGAAGTCAGTCTTCACAAATTGATCATCATTCCTTGACCAAGGAAGGAGATACCTATAGAAGTTATTTTTTTGAAATAAAAAGTCTCGGCATTGGGTCTTCATATCATAATTAAGATAATCTGATTTTTGGGGATTTTCTGAGATATCCAACCCCACTTTCCAAAAAGACAACTCTATGAAAAACTGGATTTTTCTGAGATTTTGCACTAAATCCCAATTTTCACATTTTGAAGGAGTGAGAATTTAATTTTCTAGTATTTTTCTTTGAATCCGAAAGGGGGGTATTTTGTTATTTACATTGTAACTTAAGTATAATACTTAACTTAAAGGTTACAATGTAAATGGGTCCAATCCAGTGCAGTTGCACTGGCTTGAAGCTGCAGAACTGTCTGGCTCGAAGCTGCAGAACTGCGACTCGTAGCTGCGGAACTGCGACCTCGAAGACTCGAAGTTGTGACCTTTGACCTTCGACTATGGACCTTCGATCCTACGACTACGGGTCTTCGAATCTTTGCCCCTATGACTACGGATCTACGGATCTTTGACCCTATAACTATAGATCTTCAACCCTACGACTCAAAATCTTCGACCTTTCGACCCAAATCATCGGGTCTTCGTCCTTTCAACCCAATAATTTGCCCAAGGTATTGTTCGTCGTCGTTTTTGCCTGTTCTTCTTCTGGAATCAACCTACCGACCCCCAGACGCTCACAAACACACGTTTTACGCAATAGACTATAATATCTACTTCAAAACGCATCCTGAATGCCTTTAAATCGCATAATAACAGCAAAAATACACATATAATTACAGATTTCTAGAAATCTAGATCTAAATCCAGATTTTCATGGTTGACTTCTTAACCCTCATGGAATATGCAGTTAAACAACCCCAGATCACAGAAACACATATCTAAACTGATATAAATCAGTTCTTAACCATAGATTTTATGCTAAACCATTAGATCTAACCCAAAATTGGATTTCCCCCAAAACCTAGGGTTCATGCTTAATTCCATAAATCATGACAAATTCGTGCATACCAAAATCAGAATCAAGATAAGAAGTTCAAGGACACCTACTTGAAGTGATTCTTTGAGTTCTACGAACCCAAATCACCAAGGCTTCAAGTTTCCAAGCTCTCTCTCTCAAACACACAAACGTGATAGCGTAAAGTGAAAGCTCTTTCTTTTTATTCTATTTATATTTCTGCCAATCATTGACCACTAATTGACCCAGTCAATAATTAATCTCCTAGCATAATAATTGACCTCCAAGGTCCCAAACTCCAAATTGAGTCAAATTACAGTCAAAACGCTTGAAATGATGAGCACAACACTATTCAAATATTATCACACTCAAATGATCGCTCAAACACAAAGTCAACTAATAAACCCCAAGAAAGTCAACAATCGGGCCACTAGGGGCCCCCACTCGGAATCGGACCCAAGTACTGTCAAAATGCTCACATCGACGACTACACTACCATTTAGATAGTTGCATTCCCATAGAATGGCTATCTCTCAACACTACCCAAATACGAGTCTTTACAGAAACCAGTCTATGTATGCTTCAACCCTCAAAGGCTAAACTTAGCGGACCGTGGAGAGGAAAGCTAAGTGTCGCAATGGGTTGAGTGGCGCAAGAAATCTGACCCTTGTGACAAAGTGGTATCAGAGCCAACTAGCCCGTATCCTGAAGACTTGCTGAGCACTCTCGCGACTAGCCTGATCCCAATGAGAGGAGCTCATAGAGGTGAGTCGACCTGTAGTGTCTTGCACGCTTCGTATCTACAGAGGTGGAGTATCCTATAGTGTGATATAGAGTTGGGCAAGGGAGTATAAAGGAGCGCTCCGGGGCGATCTTGGAAGCCTCCTATCCATTGGACATTGGGCGTGTCACGCCCCCGAATTCCAGAGAACCCGAAATCGGGTACATGACTTCCCCTTGCCCGCACCCGATAGGTCAAGGGATTGATGACTAGCACCAATGGAGACTACACCGCGGGTGCTGTCTCAAATATGCAACCTTATACAGTCATACATCAAGGGTAATCCTATACTTTCCCATATATCATCATGCATACAATGAGTCAAACAGTCATACAGACATCACATTACAAACAGTATGCAAATACAACTGTCCACAGACCCATGTCCAGGATATCACATAAAACAATATAGAATATAATATTGTATCACACATCAGAGTAGTGGGCGTCCTCCTAGAAGAAAGTCTTCCACTAGTCTCGGGTCACACCTGAAAAGGGTAAACAGCAAGCAGGGGTGAGCGACAAGCTCAGTAGGTGACCCCAACACTCCACATCATGCAAACATACAAGCCTATACTACATGCTCTGTGTACTCGTGCACTGTGTAGTGTGCACAATCATCAGGACTCAGCCTGCAAACAAACATCAGGACCCAGCCTACCCACACAGGACAGCTTATCCACAATCCTCCATGGGATCCCAGCTCAGGGCACTCAGCCCTAGCTCCACGAGCTCAACGGCTCAACTGAGGCCTTAGCCTGTCCACAACGCAATATGCCCGGCCACAGTCGCCACACAGGCCTGCCATCGGTGCATATGCCTGCCACGTCAACCATATAGCACCATTGGTACATCACGGTGAGAACCCAACAAGTTATGGAACCCAAGTCCCAAATCCACAAACCAACATACCAACACCAATATGGTCTTAAGGTGTACAACACTCCCTTTAGAACTGTAGTCAGTCTTCACAAGTCGATCCTCATTCCTTGACTAAGGAAGGAGATACCCATAGGAGTTGTTTTCTTGAAATAAAAAGTCCCGGCATTGGGTTCCCATATCATAACTAAGATAATCTAATTTTTGGGGATTTTTCTGAGATGTTTAACTCCACTTTCCAAAAATTCGCCTCTACGAAAAATTGGATTTTTCCGAGATTTTACACTAAATTCCAATTTTCACATTTTGAAAGAGTGGAATTAATTTTTTTAGTTTTTTTCTTTGAATCCAAATGGGGGGTATTTCGTTATTTACATTGTAACTTAAGTATACTTAAATGTGTAGATGGGTATGGGATGTAAATAGTCCAGTCCAGTGTAGTTCCAGTGTCCAGTTACACTGTTGGAGCTGCGACTCGTATCGCGGAACTACAGTGCGCCTCGGAGACTCGTAGTTGGAGCCGCGACTCGTAGCTGCGTAGCGCGCCTCGAAGACTCGAAGCGGGTCTTCGATCTTCGACCTTCGGACTACGAACTATGAACCTTCGAACTGCGAACCTTCGAACTACGAACCTTCAAACTACGAACCTACGAACTACGAACCTTCAAATTACGAACCTACGAACTACGAGTCTACGAACTACGACCCTACGACCCAGAACTTTGGATTTTCATCAGTTCGACCCAATAATGTGCCCAGGGTACTGTTCATCATCGTTTTCACCTGTTCTTTGTCTGGAACCAACCCAGCAACCCCCAGACGCTCCCAAACACACATTCTACGCAACAGACTACGATATCTACCTCAAAATGCGTTCAGAACGCCTCTAAATCGCACAGATAACAGTAGAAACACACACTAAATTTCAGATTTCCAGAAATCTAAATCTAAATCCAGATTTCCATGGTTAACTTTTCTACCTCATGGAATATGCAATTAAACAGCCCCAGATCACAGAAACATATATTAAAACGGATATAAAATAGTTCTTAACCACAGATCTTATGCTAAACCATTAGATCTAACCCAAAATTGGATTTCCCCAAAACCTAGGGTTCATGCTTAATTTCATAAATCATGACAAATTTGTGCATACCAAGGATAGAATCAAGATAAGAACTTCAAGAACACCTACTTAGAGTGATTCTTTGAGCTCCACGAACCCAAATCGCCAAGGCACCAAGCTCCACACACTCTCTCTCTCTCAAACGCACAAACGTGATAGCGTAAAGTTAAAGCTTCTTCTTTTTTTTCCTGTTATTTATATTTCTGCCATCATTGACCAATAACTGACCTAGTCAATCATTGACCTAGTCAATAATTGACCTCCCCACCCAATAATTGACCTCCAAGGTCCCGAACTCCAAATTGAGTCAAATTACAGTCAAAATGTTCGAAATGACGAGCACAACACTAAACAGATATTATTACACCCAAATGACCGCCCAAAACGCAAAGTTAACTAATAAACCCCAAAAAGTCAACAAAAAGGTCAAACAGGGCCCCGACTCGGAATCGGGCTCAGGTACAGTCAAAATGCTCACATCGACGACTACACTACCATCCAGATAGTTACATTCCCATAGACTGGCTATCTCTCAAAACTACCCAAATACGAGTCTTTACAGGGCGAGCGGGGAACATCTTGCTGAAGGTATTGCAGCCTGCATGAAAGCAATGTCCAACCAGTTGACATTGGGCGAGTGGGAGGCGTCAAGGTGAAGATGCCGCAGCTTGCGGGGAAGCAATGTCAACAACCACAACGAGGGCATTGTGAGAATTGGGTGGAGGAGAATGTCACGCCCCGAGAATTTGGGATGTCTCTCGGTGGCACGATCCAAAATTGTATTCATGCTACTTGTAGGAGAGAGGCAAGTTGAAGCTTAGACGGTGCGCAGTGGAAGACTCAAGACATTTTTATGTCTGAAAAATGCGAGCGATATTATCTTTCTTTCAAATCACGCAGCTAACGGCAAGCTCGGGAATGAATTCAACCTGTCTAGAACCCATCCAATTCATTTAGACAGAGGCATAGTGAAGTACCGTTTTTTTATTTTCCTCTCTTTATTCCCATATGTAACGTGAAAGCATAAGTCATTTCTTCCTTCAAACCTATTCCTTTTTTGAGAGTCCTCTCTCATCGCTATCGAGCTTGAGTTGCTTTGCTATAGCCACAGTGCAAGAACACTAGACCCAACCCTGTCGACTAGAGCCCATGTCCGACCATTATTGTTCATCGCTGGACCTGCTACCAACGACACCTGATTTGCCACCTGAGCAAACAAAGAGATAGGGCAGGCGTGGGTGAGGCGCAGAGTGCGGCTTTGCTCGGCCGCGATGGAGAGACATGAAAGTTAGAGTGGGCGCGCGTAGAAACTAATAAGAGATGCACAAAAAATGTTTTGTGGAAAAAAGACCGTAAAATATTTTTCATTTATTATATTAGCATTTTACGATCAATTTTTTTTTTTGCCTCAAATAAAATTTTGTTTTTAAAATTCCATGGAATCCACACTATTCTCAAACTCAAACTTGGATTTGAATCATATTGAAATTAGGTTTAGGTTCACCAAACATGAAATTGAACCTTTGTTTTTTCTTCCAAAAAACAAAACAAGTAAAAAATAAAAACAAGCTTTAAACGGTACTTTAAGAGTACGTTTTGTGTAATTTTTATTATTTTATTTTTAAAATTTATATTTATATTTTATATTAAAAATAATTTTTAGTAGAATTAAGAATAAGTTTGTCACGCCCCGGATTTCCAACCCGAGGAAACCGGTACGTGACTCCCCTTTTACCCACACGGAGGGCAAAGGGGTAGGATACAAATCAAGAATTTAACATTTTAAACATCCACAACATTCAAGAAAGTAATATTCATTAAAAGCAATCCAAACCAGTTTATTACAACAAAATCCTTTCCCCACTGGGGTTACATCAATTCCCATAATAAAAATAACATAAACAAATTAAATAAATAAGGTCTTCCACCTTGGGGTCCCACCTAACGCCTGTAGGTTCCTGAAAAGAAAACAACATGGTAGGAGGGGTGAGCAACCACAGCTCAGTAGGGATCATGTCTCCCCAACCCATCCCATGCACCTGATATCTACATGCCTTGTGTACAAGTGTTGTGTCGTGATACAATTATCCCACCTAGATATAGTTACAGCTATAACAAAGAAACACATCATACATGGGCAAGTACATAAACACTCCCTGGCTTCCACAACCACCGGGTTTCAAGAACAGTCCCTGGGCTTCCACGCCCACCTGGGTTCCACAAAACTGTCCCGGGCTTCCACGGCCATCGGGTTCCACAAAATGATCCCAGGCTTCCACGGCCACCGGGTTCCTCAAAACATCCCGGGCTTCCACGACCCACCGGGTGTACAAGCAAACACGCAAGACACATGGCCATACAGGCATAACATCAAACACTTAGTATGCTTAGTCACACAGGAATAACATCGAACACTTAGCATGCATATATCCACAAGCTCATAAACCCAGCCACACGGACATAATCTAACACACTTGACGTGCGTGGTCTCACAGGCATTTCCACAAACACATAACATGCATGCACCTCACAGGCATAATTTCAAACACTTGCCAGCATATACACATAACTATATTCACAAGGCTTTTCATCAAACATATAGCATATAGACCACGGAACCACACCAAAATGCCACTGAAGGCCAACATTCATATAGGAGATCACACCTATATGAATTTACATATATATATATATATAAACAGATACCGAAATTTAACCGCCCTAGGACCCTAGGACAAAGGAGGGTTTAGGAAGAACAGAACCCCTACCTTAAAGCAGATCTTCCTTGCTCCCGCGCCAAACGCCGTCCTCCCCACGCAAGATGCTCCAGGAAGAACCAAAGAACTCCCCTTCCCTCTCTCTCTCTCTAGCTCTCTCTCTCTCTCTCGAAGTACGGTGCAAGCAAAGGAACACCAGAACCCTAAACTCAAACTCAAGCCCTCCTTATATAGACACCATCCACATCAAAACGACGTAGTTTTGATTAAGTAAACCCAGGATCAAAACGACTTAGTTTTGATTACACAAGCTACAACCTTTCCGCATCCATACACACCAAAATATTCGGAATTTCAACATGGTCCTTCGGAGAAAGTTCCTTAGAATGCCAAAACCAAGGGAACCATGCAAAAATATGCTCGCACGCCAATTTGCACGTGAATTCCCAATTCACGTGCAACTCCATATGAACTCCAAATGCTCTCAAACTTCACCCCTAGCCTCCTTGCATCATTTAGAAGACACTTACACTTGCACGTGAATTGGACCCATATCACGTGCACCTCACATACATGTCCATTTGGTCCGAAACTTCGTGGTAGATAGAGGACATCATTCTAAGCATCTTTCCTTTTGCACGTGAATTCATTGGAGTCCATTTACTAGGTCAAAATCTAGAAAAACTCTACTCAAGAGGCAAACCGACTAACTCAAGGTACGGGTCCTTACATCCTCTCTCCCTTAAGACTTTTCGTCCTCGAAAAGAAATGACATGAGAGGAAAACAAACACAAACTACCCATTTGCCACCCGGCAAGCCACAACACCCAAATGGGTCATACACCACACACAAGACAACAAAGACATAACAAGTACCACCATAATCCATAACCACAATAATGCACGGAACACATGTCCACATGGCACGAATACACATCTCAAAGCACATCACAAATAAGAACACATGTCTTTAAAAGACAATACAAATACATCAACTAATACAAGAAAACACATCACAAGGAAACATCACTATCCCTGGCCAACACCCACCTCCCACGCTTAAGATTGTTCGTCCTCGAACAAGTCCAGGTGTGCTGCTCCCGCATCACGGACTCACGTTCCCATGTCTCCTCCTCAATGCCACGGCTGCCACAAGCACGCGAACCAAAGGAATAGCACGACCACGCAAAAGCTTCTCTTGCCGATCTAGGATACGGATAGGGGCCTCAATGACGGACATGTCATCCTCAATGTCCAACGTCCCCCAATCAATCACATGAGTGGGGTCAGGGTGATACTTCCGCAATCGGGACACGTGAAACACGTTGTGCACTCGACTCGGCCCGCGGTGGTAACGCTAACCGGTAGGCCACGGCCCTACACGATCCGAGAATCGCAAAAGGACCAATAAATCGCGGAGATAGCTTGGAACCTCGCCCAAACCGTCGATGTCCACGTCGTGGAGAGACACGAAGGAACACATGATCACCAACAGAAAACTCCAAAGGTCGCCGCCGCCGATCCGCATAAGATTTCTCGCCGACTCGAGCCGACAACAAACGCCGACGAATCAACTTGACCTTCTCGGTAGCCTCTTGAACCAACCGTGGTCCCAAGAGAGCTGTCTCCCCCACCTCGGTCCAACACAAAGGTGATCGACACGGCCGTCCATACAACGCCTCAAAGGGAGCCATCCCAATGGATGCTTGATAATCGTTGTTGTAGGCAAACTCCACCAAAGGAAGGTGAGTTGCCCACGAACCCCCGAAATCTAGCACACAAGCCCTCAACATGTCCTCCATGGTCCGATTCGTCCGCTCGGTCCGACCGTCTGCTCTCGGGGTGAAAGGCTGTACTCGGATGAAGCTTGGTCCCCATAGCCTCCTGCAAACCTGCCCAGAAACGGGAAGTGAACCTCGAATCCCGGTCTGAGACAACCGATGAGGGTACGCCATGCAGTCTCACAATCTCGTTCATGTACAACTGACTCAAGGTCCCAATGGAGTCCCGCTCGCGAACGCCCAGGAAATGGGCCGACTTTGTGAGTCGATCCACAATCACCCAAATCATATCCTTCCTCCCGGTGGTGGGTGGAAGACCGGTCACAAAATCCATCGCTATATGGTCCCACTTCCACTCCGCTATGGGCAAGGGTCGTAACATGCCCGCCGGCCGCCGATGCTCGGCCTTCACCTGCCGACACGTGAGGCACCGCGAAACAAAGGCAGCCACATCGCGTTTCATCCCAGGCCACCAAAAATGTGCCCGAAGCGCATGGTACATCTTCGTACCCCCTGGATGCACAGCAACTCCAAACTGGTGAAACTCCCTCATCACCTCATCCCTGAGGGAAGAAGCTACTACCAACCGCCCCCGAAATGACAACTCATGCTCGGGACCCTCTGTCCGGTCCCCGAGATAGCTCCCCGGCCTCAATACGGGCACGAGAGAACCTCACACTCAATGTCACCCAAGTGTTCCTCCCGGACGCGCCGGTACAACTCAGGCACTACCACCAAAGGACTCGGGACTGTCCCACCATCACGAACAACAAGCCGCAGCCGCAACGTCGCCAACCGCTCCATCGGCTTCCACTCTCTCACGGCCACCTCGGCTTTCCCTTTTTCGCTCAATGCATCGCCCACGACATTACCCTTGCCCGGGGTATAGGCAAGAGTAAAATCAAAGGTCCGCAAATACTCCACCCATCTCCTTTGCCTCAAATTCAAGTCCTTCGAGTAAAGATGTACCGAAGGCTCTTGTGATCCGAGAACACCACAAACTTTTTCCCCAAGAGGTAGTGCTGCCAACTCTTCAGGGCGAAGATGACAATAGCTAACTCAAGGTCATGAGTAGGATAATTCTGCTCATGAGGCTTCACCAGCGCCTCGACCCATAAGCTACCACACCGTGCTCCCGCATAAGCACACACCCCAAACCAACCCTGGACGCATCACAAGACACCTCATATGGAATATCCTCCCTAGGCGGCCTCAACACAGGTGCGGTGGTCAAACGGGTTTTGAGAGTCTCAAACGCCCGCCTGGCACTTGTCCGTCCACTCAAATTTCACTCCTTTCCTAGTCAACGCTGTCATAGGAGCCGCCAAACGGGAGAACCCCTCTACAAAACGACGATAGTACCCCGCCAAACCAAGAAAACTACGGATCTCAAAAACGTTGGTTGGCCTTGCCCACGATGCCACGGCCTCAATCTTGGCCGGGTCCACCCTAACTCCCTCAGTGACACCACATGGCCAAGAAAGTGAACCTCCTGCAGCCCAAAATTCACACTTGCTAAACTTGGCAAAAGAACCTGGTCCCTCAAGGTTTGCAACACTGTTGCCAAGTGCTCCACATGCTCCTTTTCGGTCTTGGAATACACCAAGATATCGTCAATAAACACCACCACGAACGAGTCTAAGTATGGGGCAAAGACTTGGTTCATCAAATGCATGAACATCGCTGGCGCATTAGTGAGCCCGAAAGGCATTACGACCCACTCATAATGCCCATACCGCACCGAAAAGCCGTCTTAGGGATGTCCTCCTCCCTAACCCCGAACGGGTGATACCCCGACCGTAAATCTATCTTGGAAAACCACCTGGGCCCCACTCAATTGGTCAAACAGGTCATCTATCCGAGGCAACGGGTACTTGTTCTTCACGATCCATCGAATTCGGCTTCCTGTAGTCGATGCGAGAGACGAAGCGTGCCATCGCCCTTCTTAGCAAAGAGCACCGGAGCACCCCAAGGTGAGGTACTCGGTCTAATATACCCCTGGCCCACCAACTCCTCGATTTGCCTCTGAAGCTCCCTCGGCTCGGCTGGCCCCATACGATACGCTACTTGAGAAATCGGACTGTCCCCGGCACTAACTCGATGGTGAACTCCACACTCCTCTTAGGTGGCAAACTCCTCAACCGCTCAGGAAAAACATCCCTGAAATTGGTCCACAACAACGGGCCACACCCTCTTTTCCACCTTACCCTCCTCAAGAAAGGTCAGGGCCGCCAACCTTGTGGGTAATGGCACCCCACCGGTCCAACACCTGGCCCAGCCCGACTCGCCTCACAATCCCACTCCCCCTGCAGGTGCAAGAGGTCCCCTGCAGGTGTCACAAAGGACACACGCCGCCGATAACAATCTATCTTGGCCTGGAAAGCCATAAGCCAATCCATACCCAAGATCAGGTCAAACGCCCTCAAAGGCATCACATGCAAGTCAAAACGCAGCTCCACCTCTCCTATGGTTAACACACAGTCCACGACACACTCGTCGTACCTCAATCATGCCTCCCACCTGGAGACTCCACAACTAGGGGCCTCGCGGCCTCCACACAAGCTAACCCCAAGCTATCTATCACAGGCTCAAGAACAAACGAACACGATGCACCCGTATCGAAAAGAACAAAAGCTAAGGTACGGGAGATCAAGAGGGTACCTCTAACCACCGATGGTCCTGCTCCACCCTCGGTGGGGGGGGTGGTAGCTCGGCCTCCTCCTGGTATGTCGCCTCCAGCGCAAACACCCTCCCTTGGCCCGTGCCACCTGGTCGGCTCACTCACCTGGACGCCTCCCGCTAAGGTTGCCTCCGGCCTCGGTCCTGGCCGCGCTCCGGCCTCCCCCGAGGTCGGGTCCGACCGGATCCCGCTTGGCCGGGGCCCGCCACCGACGAGCCGGTCTCTCGCTGGTGCACGAAAACCGGCATCACTCCTTGTCCTGGATGTCATGCCTCCAACTCCCCTGTTGCCACTCCGGCAAACCCGGCTCGATGGCCCTCTCGTCCACATCTATGGCATTTCCGGTCCCTCTTTGGACATTCCTTCCTCAAGTGGCCTTGCTCCCCACAGCGAAGAATAACCACCTGGGAGACCCCCTGCTGGACCGCCCTTGTCGCCACCGCCAAAGCTAGGCCTCCCTGGGTTCGCCAATGTCGTCCCCCGCCGCGGAAGGAACCGCTATCCCTCTCCTCCGTCTTGAGCCTCTTGGACCCTGCATCTCGATCAGGCCCACTCTCCAATCGGCGACCCTGATGGGCCTGGCCTCCCATCATCCGGTTCTCTCTCCTATACGGGCCGTCTCCACGGCCTCAGGATAGGTCCTCAAGCGTAGAATCGCCACCCTCTCCCTAGGGGCTGGCCTGAGACCCAAGGTGAACTTGTGGGCCTTAGGTCCTCCCTTACCACGGTCTCAGGAGCAAACCTACTCAATCTCCGGAACTCCCGCTCATACTCAAGGTACCGTCTTGGATCCCTGCTTCAAGCCGCCAAATTCTTCCCTCTTCTTGCCATCTCACCGATTCCGGGAAGAACTCATCTTGGAAGAGTTGCAAGAACTCCTCCCAAAACATGAGTTGCACCGCACGGCTCCCCGCAACACTCGTCCACCACTCCAAAGCATCCCCCTCCGGTCGCCGAATTGCCGGCCGCACCTTATCCTCCTCCCGGGGCAGGAGAAAGGAGAACACGTGCTCAATCCGCCTCAACCATCGCTCGCCTACCACAGGATCTTCTCCCCCCTTAAATCGCGGAGGTTGTTCCTTTCGGAACCGTGTCACCACGTCATCCTCGCACGGGTCGGTACACCCCCCGACGAACTCTCACGCTCACGAGGTAGCTCTCCCACTGGTGGTGGTGGTGGTGGCACCACCGCCGTGGCCGCCATCTCACGGCGCACTTCCTCCCGAACATCCCGCCGGAGTCCCTCCCGTAGCTCTCGTACCTCCAGCCCGGATGCCTTCTTGTAGCCGTGCCAGGAATAACGCATGCCCTCCCACCGATGGCCCCGCACCCGGACCCTCATGGGCGAGATGACTCATCGCCCATCGCCCCGGACGCACGTGTCACTCTTCTCGGCGGCATTCTTACTACACGAAGTAAGAAGCACAACGTCAAAACAAATTTTATAATCTATCGCGTCACTACCTCTACCCCACCGATCAATTTCACTAACACATGACATTACACACATACATTGCATCCATCACATTGCACGGTTCAGTACACATTGCCAAACAAATCGAGTTGCACATTCCACTTAATCATGTGATCTTATCCACAGTTTAGCATACATTCACAGCAAATGCAACTAGTGCCCTAATGCCAATGCATGCAAATCCTACCACAAGACTGGACTACCCTAAGTACACCTTGGAGGCTCAAAGAGGACCATGTTGATCAGGCATGTCCCTCCAGGCTCCTCCAAAGGACTTAGGATAACCAAGTCCGCCCACTACCCTAGGCCAACTAGACCATGCTCGATACCATATTGTCACGCCCGGATTTCCAACCCGAGGAAACCGGTACGTGACTCCCCTTTTACCCACACGGAGGGCAAAGGGGTAGGATACAAATCAAGAATTTAACATTTTAAACATCCACAACATTCAAGAAAGTAATATTCATTAAAAGCAATCCAAACCAGTTTATTACAACAAAATCCTTTCCCCACTGGGGTTACATCAATTCCCATAATAAAAATAACATAAACAAATTAAATAAATAAGGTCTTCCACCTTGGGGTCCCACCTAACGCCTTGTAGGTTCCTGAAAAGAAAACAACATGGTAGGAGGGGTGAGCAACCACACTCAGTAGGGATCATGTCTCCCCAACCCATCCCATGCACCCGATATCTACATGCCTTGTGTACAAGTCGTGTGTCGTGATACAATTATCCCACCAGGATATAGTTACAGGCTATAACGGCAAACACAATCATACATGGGCAAGTACATAAACACTCCCGGGCTTCCACAACCACCGGGTTTCAAGAACGATCCCGGGCTTCCACAGCCACCGGGTTCCACAAAACGATCCCGGGCTTCCACGGCCACCGGGTTCCACAAAACGATCCCGGGCTTCCACGACCACCGGGTTCCTCAAAACAGTCCCTGGGCTTCCACGACCACCGGGTGTACAAGCAAACACGCAAGACACATGGCCATACAGGCATAACATCAAACACTTAGTATGCTTAGTCACACAGGAATAACATCGAACACTTAGCATGCATATATCCACAAGCTCATAAACCCAGCCACACAGACATAATCTAACACACTTGACGTGCGTGGTCTCACAGGCATTTCCACAAACACATAACATGCACGGCCTCACAGGCATAATTTCAAACACTTGCAGGCATATACACATAACTATATTCACACAGGCTTTTCATCAAACATATAGCATATAGACCACGAACCACACCAAAATGCCCATGAAGGCCAACATTCATATAGGAGATCACACCTATATGAATTTACATATATATATATATAAACAGATACACCCAGACTGCGCCCTAGGACCCTAGGACAAGAGGAGGGTTTAGGAAGAACAGAACCCCTACCTTAAAGCAGATCTTCCTTGCTCCCGCGCCAAACGCCGTCCTCCCCACGCAAGATGCTCCAGAAGAAACCAAAGAACTCCCCTTCCCTCTCTCTCTCTAGCTCTCTCTCTCTCTCTCAGGTAGCATGCAAGCAAAGGAACACCAGAACCCTAAACTCAAACTCAAGCCCTCCTTATATAGACACCATCCACATCAAAACGACGTAGTTTTGATTAAGTAAACCCAGGATCAAAACGACGTAGTTTTGATTACACA
Organism: Taxillus chinensis; assembly: GCA_023512835.1. NCBI lineage: Eukaryota > Viridiplantae > Streptophyta > Magnoliopsida > Santalales > Loranthaceae > Taxillus > Taxillus chinensis. Next base: position 49,815,454 of record CM042085.1, read on the forward strand.
AGCTACAACCTTTCCGCATCCATACACACCAAAATATTCAGAATTTCAACATGGTCCTTCGGAGAAAGTTCCTTAGAATGCCAAAACCAAGGGAACCATGCAAAAATATGCCTGCACGCCAATTTGCACGTGAATTCCCAATTCACGTGCAACTCCATATGAACTCCAAATGCTCTCAAACTTCACCCCTAGCCTCCTTGCATCATTTAGAAGACACTTACACTTGCACGTGAATTGGACCCATATCACGTGCACCTCACATACATGTCCATTTGGTCTGAACCTTCTGTGGTAGATAGAGGACATCATTCTAAGCATCTTTCCTTTTGCACGTGAATTCATTGGAGTCCATTTACTAGGTCAAAATCTAGAAAAACTCTACTCAAGAGGCAAAACTGACTAACTCAAGGTACGGGTCCTTACATCGCTGGACCTGCTACCAACGACACCTGATTAGAGAGGCAAGTTGAAGCTTAGACGGTGCGCAGTGGAAGACTCAAGACATTTTTATGTCTGAAAAATGCGAGCGATATTATCTTTCTTTCAAATCACGCAGCTAACGGCAAGCTCGGGAATGAATTCAACCTGTCTAGAACCCATCCAATTCATTTAGACAGAGGCATAGTGAAGTACCGTTTTTTTATTTTCCTCTCTTTATTCCCATATGTAACGTGAAAGCATAAGTCATTTCTTCCTTCAAACCTATTCCTTTTTTGAGAGTCCTCTCTCATCGCTATCGAGCTTGAGTTGCTTTGCTATAGCCACAGTGCAAGAACACTAGACCCAACCCTGTCGACTAGAGCCCATGTCCGACCATTATTGTTCATCGCTGGACTCGCTACCAACGACACCCGATTTGCCACCTGAGCAAACAAAGAGATAGAGGCGGCGTGGGTGAGGCGCAGAGTGCGGCTTTGCTCGGCCGCGATGGAGAGACATGAAAGTTAGAGTGGGCGCGCGTAGAAACTAATAAGAGATGCACAAAAAATGTTTTGTGGAAAAAAAGACCGTAAAATATTTTTCATTTATTATATTAGCATTTTACGATCAATTTTTTTTTTGCCTCAAATAAAATTTTGTTTTTAAAATTCCATGGAATCCACACTATTCTCAAACTCAAACTTGGATTTGAATCATATTGAAATTAGGTTTAGGTTCACCAAACATGAAATTGAACCTTTGTTTTTTCTTCCAAAAAACAAAACAAGTAAAAAATAAAAACAAGCTTTAAACGGTACTTTAAGAGTACGTTTTGTGTAATTTTTATTATTTTATTTTTAAAATTTATATTTATATTTTATATTAAAAATAATTTTTAGTAGAATTAAGAATAAGTTATTTTTTTTTGGATATTATTTTTAGTAAAATTATTTTATTCTCCTTATCAGCAGGAAAGAGAGGATGAAAAACAGTTTAAAAAAAATAAAAACATTAACAGTATATTTTTTTTATTTTTTATATTTAAAAATAACTTATTTTTAAAACTAAAACTGAAAACATAAAAAAAAATCTGTATTAAAAAATAGAAAATTAGTTTTTAAATATACTTACTAAATACGTTTCCTACCCACCCTTCCAAAAATTATTTCCCGCCCCCGCACAACCCAAAAAAGAAAAAAAAAAGATCTAATTTTATTAGCCCGTGAAAAGCAGGGTACAGTCAATCGTCCTCACAGAGAACGCCACACCCTCTCACATGCGCGCGCGCACAACCTGCGAAGCGATAGCAGCGTCCGCCGTAAATGTCTACATGGCGGATATTCTCCGGTGCCGGAAACACTTTCCGGTGGGAAATCTCAGCCCCAGAGCTCGATGCTAAGCTCTCAGAAGACGAATCGCCTCCGAACCATCCCCACCCCCACTCAATCCAATGCCTCCCTTCCATGAGAGATCTCTTGTTCGAAGGTTCCCGAATCGCTCTCTCCACTGCACACTTATGCTTACACAAATTTTCGATTCTTCCGAAGGTTTTGAGTACCGATTTGTTTGCCTCAGGCTGTTCCAAGCTTCTCGAGAATCGCGATGTCGGTGCTGGGAGCTATCCAATGTTCCGAACCGGTTTGGGAAAGTCGGTTGCCGGAGCACGGTCTTCGGTTGGGAAAGCGCTATCGGTTCTCGGTGGAGATTATGAGAATGAATATGGTGGTTTGGTTTTCTTTATCCTATTTTCTGTGTTACAATTCAACCATCTTCATAATGTTTCACCTCTGTGCCCTAATTACTAACAGACATAGCAACAACAGCAACGGCAATAATAAAAACATTTGGATGGTAGCATAATAATATATTGTAGTTGGTAACCATCAGTACAATGCTTAAACTGCATGCATAGAGTTTGAAATTGGGGATATACTAGAATGTATCACTGTATTGCATTGCTTTCATGCTTATTCGTGTATTAAATCAATGCAAATTTTGCTTCGGAAAGCTTCATGTCTACTGTTAAAATGCCAACCAAATGGGGCCTTCATTCAGTGATTATAGTTAGAAACTGATGTGTTGTGCAGTCCAATCAAAGGCTAGGGAAAACGGTTGCAATTTGTCGAACTCTCTTTTCCAGACGGGTTCAGGGAAAATGGTCAGCTTATCTTTAGCTGGTCTTACCAAAGCCAAGACATTGCTGAGCTGGGAACATAATGACAGTGACCCTGATATTGAAGGCATTGTAACTACAACTTCGAGGAGGCAATCCAGTGGAAATGTAACAAGTGGGTGGCAAAAGTTATCTCATATAGAGGCAAGAAATGGGGTGGAGAATGCAGGGACCCCTGCTGCAACATTGGTACCAATGCCTTCAATTAGTTCCAAAGTTGTTTCAGTGGAAAGTGAATTGAGGTCGGAGGCCATTCCGAATCTCCTGCAGTTTGATGTCGGTAGTTCAGTTTTTAAACCTGCTCCAATAAAGTTCAGTACTGCAGGAGGAAGATCAATATCGATTTCAAGTGATGCATTACAACGGGCACGGAGCCTTCTTGGCGATCCAGAGTCTAGCGCTTTTTCAGATGAAGGGAATTTAGGGAGTTCTGACCTTCCAAGTGTCAAAAGTAAAAAAAATTATTATAAATCCTTTGACAGGAAATATGATCCTTGTGCTTCTGTTTACCCTAACAATACTGCAAAGAGCATAAATAAGTCAAAAAGTTTCATATCACCCTTGCGGTCTGCTTCTCACCAAAGGCAGTCATCATTACGGGATATGCATTCTGGTGACAACTTGATTAAAAAATTTGAAGCTGAGGATCCCATGAGTGTTAGTAGGTCCAGTTGTGAAATTTCTTGCACATCTGAGATGCAACTGCAGAAATCCCTGGGATGTGGTTCAGGAAGAGTTAATCAACAAGAAAGGTCATCAGTTGGAGCACTATGCGATATCTCAAATACCATTGGCATGGGCTCTGCAAACACTAGACACACTACAATTGAAAACAGGAGACTGCAAAGAAGTTCAATCTCTCCATTCAAAAGGCCACGAAGCTCCAAATTTTCCACTTCATCAAATGGTAGCACTAGGCTAGCTCTTAATGGTAAATTCACATTGCAATGACCATACAGCTATGTACTTTTTTTTTTGTTATCATAATATATGATTTCCTGTTGAAGGCATTTGACTCATTAGGTCTATCTACTCTAGGAATTCAAGACTCTTGTCGCAAAAGAAAGTTTCCCACCAGATACCCAAGTCATGGCCCTAGGATGTATATGAAGGACTATTTTGGATCACCTCCATCCCACTACGCCAGGGTATATGCACCGGAAGAGCATTTATTTTTAATTTTCAAATTTCATTGAATATTCTGTTGCTGATTTTTTTTTTCCCTTTAAAAAAAATTAATTTTTATGTGCTTATCCAAATCTAGGTGGAGAAATTACCTGATCACATAAAATGGATGAAGGCAGATGCTGCAGAAAAATACAATTTTTGTGATGAATCTGGTCGGGATTGCATTGGAGTTGAAGCCTTTTGTCAGCTTTTGGCTCAATCTGGAGCCTCTATGCAATGTGTCTCCAAAGAGTAAAACATTTAAAATACTTATCTTTATTATTTTTTCTGTTGAAAATAGTGAATTTGTGAACCATAATGAAATATATTAGCATAAAGTCCCATTTTATATTGAAAGCGTGGGCTTTCTCCCTCCTTTTATATGCTTTGCTACATTTGGTGACAGTATTATGCAACTGGACTTTCATATGAAAGTTATAGCTCTTTAGGATATAACACGACTGGTAAACTCCCATTTTATATTGAAAGCATAGGTTTTCTCCCGCCTTTTATATGCCTTGCAACATTTGGTGACAGTGTTATGCAGCCTGACTTTCGTATGAAAGGTATAGGTCATTAGGATATTACATGTTTGGTAGCCTATAGATTGCTTGAATTGTGCAGCATTAGAACATGTTATGTGTACTCACTTGGTAATGAGGATTCATTCCGCGTACAAAGCTGAAAGTCCAAAGCAGATAATGATTTGACGTTTATAACATTATAGTAATGCAATAGGTCATGCTCTATAATTTGCATAGTTGGGCCTTTCATTTACAATCCTAACATGTTACGTTTTCTGCATATATTACTTTAGGTGGGTTGCCAATCACTACAAGTGGGTTGTTTGGAAACTTGCATGCTATGAAAGAGGCTATCCGTCTAAATGTACTGGTAAATTCCTTTCAGTGGCAAATGTGCTTGAAGAATTAAAATATAGGTACTAATTTGAGTGAAGGTCTATCTTCATTGGGTTTTCGTGAAGTTCATGAAATCATTTTTTTGGGGTTCATTTTCATAGATATGAAAGAGAAGTGAATCATGGCCATCGTTCTGCAATCAAACGACTTCTGGAAGGCTCCTCATTACCTTCTTTAATGATGGTGCTATGCATAGCTTCTATTCATTTTAGTTCAGATCCAAAGACACAGATTCTCCCTGAGGCCATGACTAAAAATACAGACGCTGTAAAAGTGGAACTTACTGATGGGTGGTAGAATACATGAAGTCCTTATGCTTGCCCCCTAAAACGTTTCTGGCATGTGATTTTATATATAATGTTCACGTCTTTTTCCCCTGCTTTTGTTTCTTTTTCCTGAAGGTATTCAATTGATGCTCTTTTGGACCCGCTGCTCTCAAAGCAGCTTGCTTCTGGAAAGCTGTATGTTGGACAGAAACTTCGGGTACTTATTTTCTTTAACGTTATTGTTATATTTGTTTTCTATAGAACATTCCATGTGAAAATTGACCTCTTCTGTGCAATTCTCATGTACCTATGAAGATATGGGGAGCAGGATTATGTGGTTGGGTCGGACCTATCTCACCTCTTGAGGTTTTTGCTGACTTCTGTTAAATGTAATTTTACAAGCCATGTCCTTGTCAATGTCTCAGTTTTTTGTTTTGTATTTTTTTCCCAGGTACCTAGGGCAGCTAGTTTATTGTTGCACATGAATGGGACATACAGAGCCCACTGGGCTGATCGAATGGGGCTATGTAAGCACTGACTATGTGAATGAGGCAGAACCATTCCTTTAATCTGATAATGCTATATTTCTCTGCTTCCCTTAACATGCATGGCTTTTAAATCACAGGTAAAGGTGTTGGTGCTCCTTTGGCACTTAGGTGCATTAAGGGTGCTGGGGGTCCAGTTCCCCTAACTTTGGTTGGAGTGAAAAGAATATACCCTGTTCTCTTCAAGGAGAGGTAATTCGAGGTCTTGTTAACTTGAGATTTGTAGCATGCTTTCATGGTTACATTGTATGTGTTTATTTATCCTTCTTTCAGGTTAAAGGATGGGGGATATGTTGTTAGGTCCGTGAGGATGGAGACCAGAATGATGCAATTGTATAGCCAAAGGTGATTCCTTTTATTTGGCAAGTCAGCATTGAAGTTAGCTACTGCTCATGAACAATTTTTTTTATCCATCCCCCCATTCCATTGGAGGCCCCTCCTAGGTGTTGGTGTGAGGTTTAAATATCATATTATATTTTAACAATGTCTTCTCAAAGATTATCCATCACAGAATTTCTCTTACTGCAACCGTTTTAACCGTGTGATTCTTTGGAAATCCCTCATCAACAAGGATACCCCTTGGGGTACTACTGCTCATGAACACAAGAGACCAAAATTGCTATGATAATCTTTTTCACAAACAATTGAACTTTTAGATCTTCAACCATTTTCTTTTTTGATTCTTTACATTTATCTTTTGTTTTCTAGCTCATCATTTTGGCTTTTTATTTGTTTCATCTTGCATCAAACAACTTTTTATAGCTTTTATAGTTATTTTCATGGTTAACTATGCAATTCAAAGAGTTTTTGAAGGTTTCTTTTATTTTTGAATGCGAGATGGTTAAACCTTCTTTCTTTTTTTTATAGCAAAATTGTATAGTTATTTGTTTCACTCTTTGAATCTCGCCGTCAACTCCCTCAAAAACTCTGCAATTTTGCTCCCGGTACATGACCCATAGGACTGCCATCGAAATTGCAGTAATGAATTCTTTGGCCCGCCCTATGACCTTAATTCTATGCCAAACCACTAGCTCAAGATTCACTCTTTCTTGCTTGCTGTTGCACCCTAACAAAACCTAACTAGGCATACACAAAGCCGCACAAGTGGTTTCTCACAGCGAAGGAGAAGATGATTCACATGTTCCCCTACTTGTATGTGTAATGTGCATCTACTAACCACCATAAGTCCTCTCCTTTGAAGTTGGTCAAAAGTAAGAATTCGGCTCCAAGCCACATGTCACAAGCAATGAAAGCTAACATAGTAGGAATCTTGGCCTTCTAAATGGTTTTCTACCACTACTCACTGCCATTGGCTTGGACGTTCTAATTGGTAATGGACATAAAGAATCTACGCACTCTAAACACTTTGTCCCTGCTGCCTTCCTATAGTACTCTATTAGGTTGAGCCCTTGATAGGAATCCAAGCAAAAGAGTAAATTTATTGGTAGATGAAATATAAAACAAAACAAAATAGCTAGTCTGTAATTCGAGAGGCAGTCGTCTCTCCCATTATACTATTCTTTTAATTGAATTTTTTTTTTCAAAATCAAGCATATCTTCACTCACACCTTGATATTCTTTTTATAGCCAAGTCTTTTTATTTCAAATTCACACATAATAAATAACTCACATTTAAGCACAATAAATAATTCAAATAAAAACTCTCAAATTTAAATTCAAACAATAAGAAAAGAACCCAACATTACTCCTCTCCCAAGAAGACACCTTGTCCACAAGGTGGAACGAAAGGAATTGCTTGTCGTTTACATCAAGCGGTTCCATGTTTATCAGTTCCAAATGCATCACATGTTCTCTTAAGGAACGACTATAGACAAAGATGTTGTCAAAGAAAGCTAAGACGAACTTTCGCAGGTACAGTTGAAAGACGTTATTAATCAAAGATTGAAAGGTAGCTAGAACATTAGTAAGATCAAATAGTATGACCGAGAATTTATAATGTCCTTCATGAATCTGACATGCAGTTTTGGACACATCCTTTGGCTGCATGCGGGTTTGATGATATCCTAATTTGAAGTCAAGTTTAGTAAACAGTGCCGCACCATGCAAGTCATCCAATAACTTGTTAATCACCGAAATCAAGAATGTATCCAATACCATCGCCTTATTCAAGGCATAATAATCAATATAAAATCGCCAACTACTATATTTTTTCTTTACCAATAAAATTGGATTTAAAAATGGACTCACGCTTGGTTATATAATTCCAGCCTCCAACATTTGTAGGACTAATTACTCAATCTCATTCTTTTGTATCTGGAGGTAATGGTACGAGCGGACATTCACGGGAGAGGTTTCATCTTTAAGCATGATTGCGTACTTGAGATCTTGTCGTGGGGGTAGAATAATCATGAATATCGAGATTACCTTGTTTGGTAAACAGAAGACCTCGTTCTGGTGCTCCCTTCAAGTACTTGACAATTCACAATGCTGCAGTCCAGTGGGTAGTGCGAGGAGCACTCATAAATTGGCTTACAGTGCTTATAGCAAAGGCAATATCGGGTCTGGTAACTATCAAATAGTTTAACTTACCAACTAATCTTCGATATTAAGCAGGGTTATGTAACAAATCACCATGCTCGGAATCCAACCGGACATTCGGATCCATAGGAGAAGTAACAGGTTTAACACCTAAGTACCCAACCTCATCGAGTATATCCAGCACATACTTTCGTTGCGACAAAGAGATAGAGGAACCAGAGTAGGCCACTTCTATCCCCAAGAAATAGTTCAAATGACTGAGATCCTTGGTGCAAAACTCAGTCTAGAGAAAATGATTCAAACGTTGAATGCCTTCTTTGTCACTACCTGTAACATTAATATCATCAACATATACAACCAAGAGAATACAGCCGGCAGCAGAAGAGGAGCTAAACACAGAATGATTAACATCACATTGCCGAAAACCGAAGCTAACAAGAGCTGTACTGAATCGGCCAAACCAAGCCCGTGGAGATTGTTTTAACCCATAAAGGGCCTTTCGAAGACGACAAATCAGATTCTTCCCCTGAGCAACAAAACTAGGTGGTTGCTCCATATAAACCTCGTCAGCAAGGTCATCGTGGAGAAAGACATTTTTGATGTCCAATTGATGAAGAGGCCATCCATAATGAACAATTAAAGAGAGATACATTTGAACAGACGGAATCTTGGCTATAGGAGAAAAAGTATCATCATAGTCAACACCATAAACCTGAGTGTAGCTCTTAGCCACCAAGCGAGCCTTCAATCATTCAAGGGAACTATCAGGATGAACTTTCACAGTAAAAACCCAATGACACCCAATAACATGTTTATCAGCGGGTAACCGGGTGAGATCCCCATGGTTTAAAAATACGTGAGGCGGGAATGGTACGGCCGAAGGCTGTACGGATATACGGACGCTTCATTACGGTCGAGGCGGGCGCCTCAACCTTACACAATAATTTTATGTTGGAAATATTATCATACTAAAATAATTTAAATTTTTCCACAACTTTAATAGAAATATATTACAATCATAATAGTCTTACACTTTATAAAATCAAACTAAAAATATAAATTAAGTCTCACTCAAAAACAAAATTAAGTCTTTGTAATCAATTTCAAATATTCAATAAAACAAAACAACTTAAGGTCTCAAATAGAAACTCTAATCTTAATTGAATAGTGTGTCATCCGTATCTAATGGTCAAAATTTTGGATCCCATAATGATTCTTCACTAGAAAAGTCATCCGTTTCCGGTTCATCTTCCGATTCAATTGAAATGTCTTTTCCTTTTCCTACACCAAAATAATTAAAAATAACATCAATCTATATATATATATATATAATATTTTAAATATAATGAAATTCTTTCATTTAATTATTAAACATTACTAAACTTTCTTGAACTTCTACTTGTCTCTCCTTGCAAACTTTCACTTGGTTCGCATGAAAGGTTTGCAAAATCTCCATCAATATCATCCTCAATTATCCATTCATCATCCGAAGGCACATTAGTGGCTAGTAGAGAGTCAACACCATCAGGTCAGTTTTGTTTTCTAATGAACTTATCCCTCAACTTTCTATTATACATGATATAAACTAAAGAGTTTAGTTTCTCTGTGGCCAATCGATTTCTTCTTTTAGAATGAATCTACAAATATAAATGAAAATAAAATTAGTATAAATAAATATATATTAAAAAATATATTCTAAATTTGTAATTTCATACGTACCCAATTGAATGCACTCTAATTTCGTTCACAACCGGATGATGAACAAGTGAGACTTAAAACTCTCAGTGCAAAAGATCTTAACTCTGGGGTATGATCCCCAAATTGAATCCACCAATCAGTTACAATAATAATTCACCTAGTTAGAAATTAGATAAATAATTATAGAATACTTAAATGAGATTTTGACTTACCGGGTTTATATTTATGTATAGTACTTTGTGTCAATGTGAAGCCAAACAACCCATTCTTTTCTTTGAAATCTGTAATTTGTAGACAAGCCTTTTCTCTTTCTTCAAAATTTGGTATAAGCTTCTTCATGCACATCAATAACCCAGTCTTAATCTCTATATGAGTGGACATTTGTTCTGAATATTGAAATTTAGGATTCATAAAATAAGCAGCTGCATGCAAAGGGCGATGTAATTGGAAATCCCATTTGTTGTCAATAATCTTCCAAATCTCATTATATGCTCCATATTCATTCCCTAAATTTTTGGCTATCTCCTCTTTAGCTGTATCCATTGCTCTATAAATAAATCCCATTTCAGGGATCTTCTCTGAATCTGCCAATCTCAACACACTAACAAGAGATCTAGTTGTCTTCAATGCATAAGACATACTAGACCAAAAATTCTCATCCCTCACAATGATCTTTTTCAATTCTTTTCCTTCTACTTTATTCGCCCACGAACTTTCCGTCCATTCCTGTGAAGTTAACATCTGCTCCAAAGGTTTACGTAATTCATACAAACTTTGTAATGTCAAGTACGCTGTAGCAAACCTAGTAGGAGCAGGCCGAATTAAGTCTTTTTTTGTGAACTTTCTCATCAATGCCAATATCCACCCATGATTATAAATAAACTGGGTCACTTATTAAGAAACAAACAATTTAGTAATGAAAGATTAATTAAATAAATAATGTCGTAAAGAAATAAATATAACTTCTTTGCTTTTCTCAACGCCATTTTATGTTGGGGTAGTTCTCCAATTTTCTCTCCAAGCAGTGTGCAGCACATGGTGTCCACCATAATTTTGTCCTTTTCTTCATTAACATTTGTCCAGCTTTTTTATAGTTAGAGGCATTATCAGTTACTACTTGAACAACAAAATTCTCTCCAATCTCTTCAACTACATCATCCAATATTTGAAATATCATCTTTGCATCTTTCACTGCATCACTAACATCAATAGAACGCAAGAAAATTGTTCCACGTGGATTATTGATAAGAATGTTGATCAACTGTCGTCCCCTTGTATCTTTCCAACTATCTGATAATATGGACACTCCTGTTTGCACCCATGTCTTCTTCACTTCATTCACAAAAGTTTGAGTATTTTCTTTCTCCTTTTTTAAAATAGTAGTCTTCAACTCATAACTGCTAGGTACTTTCAAACCAATTCCATAACGGCCGATTGCCCGACACATGTTAATAAATGATGGACTATCAATAACATTAAAAGCAAGAGCATTATCAAAGAAACATCGACCAATCTCCGCGTACACATCCTCACGTAATTCCTTATTAGTAAGTTTTTTGTTAGGTTCACTTTTATCCATATCATTGATCTCCTCAACATCATCCTCTAAAATCCTCAAGAATCTATCCATAGGTCCCCTATTCATTCTTTGAGTAACACCATCACTACTTGAACCTTTCACAGACCCACTGTTCAATGTTGTGCACCTATCAATAATCTCCTCTTTAGCTAGTTGATTTAATTTTTTTGACTTCTCCGAATCATCAAATTTTTTTTTCATTTCATCTTTAACTTCAGATTGAACTTTTGGACATGGGGCAACATTACCCCTTTTACCTGCAAGATGTTCCTTCAATCTAAATACACCCCCTCTTATTTCCTTTTCACAAAATTTGCATCGAATATACTTATATCCTTTTTTTTTATCTTTCTCAATTTCAATCCCATACTTCCAAGCTGGATCTTTTCTTTGATTGCTTGCCATTACACCACAAATGAAAGTATGCTCAATGATCAACAACAATAAACAACACTGCAGTTTAAATAATTAAACATAAAAACTAATATTAATGTTATTAATATATAACATAATGTTAATTAAATAAAAACAATTAGAAAAAATATATATTAAGTATAATATATACTCACACAGACAGTTGACGAGAGGAGTGACAGAATCGGGCGAGAGGGAAAGACAGCGTTGACGCGACGCGAGGTTGCGTCGAGGCTCGGCGAGACTGCATCGACGGGAGGCAAGGCTCGGCAAGGCTTGGCGAGGCTGTGTCGAGGCTCGGCGAGGCTGTGTCGAGGCTCGGCGAGACTGCGTCGACGGGAGGCCAGGCTCAGCGAGGCTACGTCGACGCAAGGCGAGGCGAGGCTGCGTTGAGGCACGGCGCGGCGAGGGACAGATCGTCGATGACGATCGCAGCGATCGTCGGTCGAGGCGGCTGCGTCGGGTACTGAGGTAGGGCTGCGTCGCGAGTGAAATGGTATGTTTTTTATAGGTTGATTTTTTTTATTTAAAAAATAAAGTCGTCGGCCTGACCCTGTACCGTCTGTGAGGTGGGCGTACAGACGGTGAGGCGGCCGCCTCACCCGCCTAGAACGGCCGGCGAGTGTTCATCGGCTTAGAGCGGCCGCCTCTGTACGGTCGGCTGCTGAGGCGCCGAGGCGCCGTACAGAGGCGGCGCCTCTGTATGTATTTTCGAACCATGGAGATCCCATGTGGCATTAGTACGAAGAGCCTGTATCTCATCGTTTATGGCTTGGCGTCACCCTGGATGAGCAAGAGCTTCTGCAACACTATGAGGCACAACTAGAGACGAAACAAAGGAAACAAAAGTAGAGAAACAAGGAGATACCTTGAAGGTAGAGACAAAGTGAGACATAGAATACGGAGAGCTGACATTATTAGTATAAGAAACAAAACGGTCAATAGGACAACCAACACAAGAACGAGTACCTTTACATTGAGGAATAGGAAGGTCATGGGCCATAGTTGGCTCGGAAGACGAGACGTCGAATGATGAGGGGGGAACTGGCTGGATTCTGGTGATGATATGTTTGTCTAGTGAAGCGGTCACTGGGTGGGAGACACAGATCAAGTAGAGCCGACTCAGGAAAGGAGTCCATCGGAGGAACGGGGGACGGAATAACCGGACGAGCAGGTTGATTATGTGAGAAAGAAGCATAATAAGATTTATTCTCATGAAAAGTGACATCAGTGGAGACATAGATGCAACCAGTCAAGGGGTTATAACACCGATATCCTTTTTGAGTACGAGAATAGCCGATGAAAATACACTTAACTGAGTGGGGATCCAACTTATCATGATCAGGACCAAGGCACTGCACAAAACAAACACAACCAAAAACACGAAGAGAAAGAGAGAAAAGAGGAACACCAGGATAAAGAATGGAGTAGGGAACCCGTCCACGTAGGACAGACGAGGGAATATGGTTAATCAAATAACAAGTTGTAAGAACCGCATAACCCTAGAAAGATTTAGGAAGTTGCATATGTACAATCAAACATCGGGCAACATCAAGTAAATGACGATTCTTTTGTTCAGCAATTCTATTTCGTTGAGGAGTATAGGAACAATAAGTTTGATGCACAATACCATGGGAGACAAGAAAGGGTAGAAACCCAGAGGAGGTACTCAGATATTCCTTGGCATTATCAGATCGCAAGTATTTAATAGAGACCTGAAATTGATTTTGAATTTCATAATAGAAGTGCTAAAAACAAGAGAAAACTTCAGTTTCATTTTTCATTAAATATAACCAAGTCATGCGAGAATAATTATCCATGAATGTGACAAAATACTTAAAACCAGAAGAATTGATATAGGAAAAGGTCCCCATACATCAGAGTGAACTAATTCAAAGAGTTTCATGACCTGATTTATTTGACGGGAAGGAAAAGAGACACGATGATGTTTACCTAACTCACAAGTTTCACATGGGAAAGACTTAACAGAAGCAGTAGAGAGCGACATAGATTGAAGCTTACTGAGGATGGATGTCTTAAGCGACAGTGCAACCGGAAATGATCAAAGGAACAATGGGCAACCGTAGTTGCAACTGAAGGAATAGTGCGATCAAAGTAATAAAGACCATTAGCGTCAGTTCTCCCACCAATCGTCCGTTCAGTCTTCAGATCCTGGAAAATACAACCAGAAGATGAAAAGGTTATAGAACAATTGAGGGCTTTAGTTAAGGAACTAACGAGATAATAAGTTATATGGTGAGTGAGGTAAATGTAGCACGGTTGGAAGGGAGAGAGATGGGCTTAAGTGCACAGTCCCCGTTCTAGTGATAGAGGTTTGAGAACCATCAGCAAAGATAACCGGATGAGATGAGGTGAGAGCCATAGATTTAAAAGAGGACAGGAGTTTAGAATTACCAGATGTGATGAGTGGCTCTAAAGTCTAGAACCCAGGTATCAGGCTTGGAAGTAAGCAAGCAATAAGGACTACCTGATGGTTAAAGTGCTAACGTAGCCGTATGTGCTGAAGTTGTAGCCATTCGGGCAGAACCAATTAAGAACTCATAATCAGCACGAGATAAAGTAATTGATTCAAGAGAATCAGTAACGCTAGCATATTCTGTGTGTGCCATCATAATGCAATACAGAAAAAACAGACCAACCAGTTACAACGTACTAAGGCATTAATCTGAATCTTGTAGTTGTCACCTTTCACTAACCAACCAGTCAATTCCATAACCAACCAATCAATTGCAGAGTCATATTCAATCAATAGCAACCATCTCAGAGAGAGCAACAAATATCAACCAATTATAGTCACGGGAAGCCCGTGTATATATATGTATGAAATGGGTGAATAAACAGGTCACAAAAGCAATTTAAACCCAACCAGCAATAATCACCCAGCACTTTAAACCACACCTCAATTTACATGCACAGTGCTTACGCTTAACACCATGCTAAGAAGATATATGAGACAACAGAGCAACTATCGAGAAGATATATAAGGAAAGGGACCTGAAGACCGTTCTGTGTCATCATCGCATGTGTCTGGTGTAGGTCCCAAAGTGAGTCTAGAGGGGGGGTGAATAGACTTTTTTCGTTTGCAGAAGCTAGACCGTTAGCTGGTTTTGGATTTGTCTATGGATGACTACGTGAAAGTATTGATGGAGAAGACGACAGTAGTAATGTGAGTGATGTGAGACATAAAGAACTATCAGACAAATCTGAGATGAGAGTAAGTGTTCTTTACTGAATAGATCTCAGATGCTATAGCAATGAGCCAAGATAGTTTGGATTGTGGGAAATAACACAGAGGTTAGACTTAATGGAAGTGCTGGATCTTTGATGAACAAGAGGTTTTTGAATAATTAGATGGATTGTTCGTGTTCTTAGTTCAGCGCGGTGCACAACACTTGGAAGTTTTTCTCTCTTCGAGTCTCTCTCTCTTGCGTTGGAATTCTTCTCTTGAATTCTGCAGAAGATTAATCTCTTGATGTGTATCAGAATCCTTTTTCTCGTGTTCTGTGTTTTCCACGCACTCAGAGAAAGAAGCTAATTCTCCTTTTTCGTTAAGTGTGAGAGAGATATATATTTTAAGTTTAGATTGCTGTGCGTCTAGTTGTTCATTCGACAGACTGACTTTCCGCCACTGGATATGTAGGATGTCAGGGGATGGGCTGATATGTTCTAACATATAAATCTGTTGCCCATGCTGCGCAGTTGTATGCCCATACTTGCGCAGTCGATCATGGCCGCTCATCCGTGGAGAGTGGTTGGTCGCAATTAATGGGACATTAATTGCACTCCAACTTCTCGAGACAGCACAAGCTTACTGTACAAACCTTAGCTGATGATATCGCTAAGTGAATGTACTTAGGGTTGTAAGTATGCCTTAAAGGTGGTTGTCTCGTAGGTTTGGTGACTCGAAAGTTTCAGTTAGATCCTGACGAAATCGCGGCAGTTTGCTTCAGGCTTTACAGTGTTGATATCTGCGAGTCTACAACTCACATATCTTCGAGTCTTCGAGGCTGGAGTTTGAGTTAGATTAGGTCTGTTGTGTCACTCTATTAACCGTAAGTTTACGACTCTGCGAGTCTGCGACTATCCTAATGGCTCTTAGAGTGACTTTTTTGTAGTGCGCCTAATCTACCCGTCGTTACAACTGCGAGTCTACGACCCTAACTCTGCGGGTCTACGACCTTCGGGTCTCAGTTTCTTTTACTTGACTAAGAGGCTTTTCGACTCTACGAGTCTTCAACCTTGAAAATGCCTTGGCCTATGAGTCTTCGACTCTACGAGCCTTAGCCTATACATTTCTGCCTTAGTCTTTCACTGTAGCTCATGCACTGAGTTTCTATGTATCTACGAGTCTTTGACTCTAAGGCTACGACCCTTCAGCTGTAACTCTCCGCTTTTAAGAGATTCGAGTCTGTGATGAGCCTACGACTCTACGACCCTTGAGTTACGGATTCATTTAAGTTGGTCAGTCTTGTTGGCTTCGACTCTTCGACCTACGAGTCTGCGAGTTCTGTTTTCTTAACAGTGTTCGAAGGTTTCAACTCTACGACTCTATGAGTCTTCGAGTCTAGTGGCAGTTTAAGTTCTGTTAATTAAAGGGTTTTTAGGGACTCTACAGTTCTGTGGGCTACGAGTCTACGAGTCATTTAACATTGGTTACTGATCTTTAGAATTCTTCGACTCTACGAGTCTCTGAACATATTGGTGCTTGCAGTAACTCTCTCTTCTATGCTTTGACTCTGAGACCTTTGATCCTGAATCTACGAGTCGCAATATTCTGTCACTATTTCGCCTTGAGTCTTCAGACCCTATGAGTCTACGAGTCTCTTGCCAATACGTCCTATGACAGTTTCACTTCTATGAACTTGACTCTTCGACCCTACGACCTTCGGTTCTTTGAGTCTCCAGACTTAGACTATATTTGGCAGCTTCATTAAATCCTATAATCCCAAAATTTGGCAGAGCCGATGTCGAGACTCGAGAAGAAGGAACCTGAGGACGTATGTCAAAGCGCACGTCTGGCCTATCGTCACCGGAGAAACGATCGTGTGTGCCAATCGTATGCGCCGTGGTCGAGTGTAGCGTACGATTTGCTGTGTCGTTGTCGAGAGCAAGCCGTCGTCGAGAGCGAGCCATTGCCGAGATTACATGCGTCGTTGAGGTTGATCGTTAGGCATTGGCAGTCGCTACAGGCGAGCCCACCGTCGTCGACAATCAACGAGCTTGTCGTCTCTGTCAGACGAGCTCGCCATCTCCATCAGATGAGCTTGCCGTCCGTAGCATTGGTCACCACAGCGCCGTCTGCGTCGTAGAGAGCGCTATGTCGTCGAGATGGTTTTATGCGTCGAAAGGCTCTGATACCATGTAAAGAAGGTAAATATCCATTAGAAACAATTTACGTTGTAATGGTTTCACGCGTCGAGATGGTTTTACGTTGTCGAAATGGCCATGGTGTTTGGTGAAGAGCATGGATGTAATTGACCCCCAGTCTTTAGGCAGCATCTGCAGAGGTAGGAGGTGGAGTACACAATTTTTTTTACTTCAATTACTGTTTTTGTACAACCACCCCATTGCATGGTGGTTCTCTTCCTTTGGACAAGGTTTTTTTGGATGTTGGGGAGAGTTGGTCATTCCAACAGGCCTTGGTTTTCTTTTTCAGGTTTGATCTCAGCAATTTGTGGGTTGAAGATCGAGTTAGGTTGAATGTTTTCACCAAGTGATGGTGTAAGTTTTGTGGACAAAACGGAGTAACATCTTTTTTTTGGAATTGTGACTGTCATTGGTTTTCACTTTACCAAAAGGGAAAAAAAATTCTGATGTAGCTTCAAATCAAGTCAACATTCGTCTGAACAATTTAATTTGATAAATCATATTTGAGTGCCTGATGTTAGAAAAGTTGATTTTCCTGTGTGGTATAAAATACTATGCTAAGTTTTTGTTTACTATCAACTATCATTTCCTCATGCCCACAAAATGATTTCTAAAATTTGTGTTTTCTTAGAGCTTGATTTCTTTTCTTGCAGGTGCTTCAATGTTGTAGATGGCATTAATTCTGAGTTTCAGAGGGGGAAGGAGTTTTGTATTCATGACAATAATGATAGCGAAGAAGGTGCAAAGATTTTTAAAATGCTTGAAACAGCTGCTGAACCAGAAGTTTTAATGGCAGAAATGACCTCAGAGCAACTGACTTCTTTTGCCACCTACAAAGAGAAACTAGAGGCACGTTTTAGACTGCTTTTCTAAGATATAAAGGGTTTAGTTCTATAAGAGATTGCTAACCATGGTAGGCCTGACCTTAGGTAGTCAGGCAGTCAGAGATGCAGATATCAGCGGAGAAAGCGCTTGAAAATGCTGGCTTGAGATTGAGAGATGTCACTCCATTTATGAGGGTGAGAGTGGTTGGTTTAACTAGTAGAAGTCATGAAAGAAATGGTAGCCCTAGGGAAGGATTAATAACGATCTGGAACCCAACAGATAAGCAGGTTTGTGTCTTGACACTTGAGATGCAAAGAACTGTTAAAAATCTGCTGTGCGTGTTTTGTAGTACATTTGTATGTATACACCTGGGCTTTCTTACTGTCACGTGCAAAGTAGCAGCGCTTGTTTTCTCTGAATTTTTAATAAATTTTCTCAATAAAACTTATTTTCTGGAGTTCCCACACGGGCAACTAAGTTCACTGATTTTGTGGAGTGCCCACATGGACAACTAAATTTATTGATTAATCTGCGTGACAGAAATTTGAGCTGGTTGAGGGTCAGGCATATGCAGTTCCAGGGCTTGTACCTATGGGCTCAGATTCACATACGCTTTACTTGCAATCAAGAGGAACTAGCACCAGATGGAAGCCTTTATCTGCCTGTGCAATTGAGTGTTTTAAGTAAGATCCCTTGAGCTTTCTAGGTATCTCGGTAGAATAAAATTAAAGTTACTCGTGTCTTGCAGGCCATTTTTTTGTCCACGCATATCAACCTCACTGTCAAATTTGGGAGAAGTTCCACTATCTAGGTGAGGCCTTCCCTGCACGGTTCCTTTATTAATGATTCAGTTTCTGACTTTACAAGTAGTTGTGTGCTAATTAACGTTAGTTCTGTGGGTTCATCCAGTGAATTTGATATTGCTGGTTTCATTGTATATGTTGGAGAAGTTTATACGGCTATTCATCAAAAGAAGCAGTGGGTATTCGTGACAGATGGCTCCATTTCTAGTTTTCAATCAGAAGATTTATCAAGCTCTTTGCTTGCCATAAACTTCTTCTTGCCTTGTGGTGAAGAATCGCTTGCGCCAATCAATCAAGACCTTGCTGGATCTACAGTAAGTATACTCTGGTCATTTTAGCATGTGGATTGAATTTATCCTTTGACTGATAAACCCAACAAATATGTTAAACCCTGATGTTTTCAGGCTGGACTTTGAAACTAATCTATTTTTGTTTTTTGAAACATTGATTTGCCACCATATATTCTGTTGAAGAGAATAAGCTATTGCTTTTACATCTGAAGAAAAAGCTTGTATTGTTTTGGATTTCTAGAAGCTGAACCCTTTTAAATAAATACTGTTCCTTGAATAGGATATTGTTCATGTTTTCATATCAATCAATGAAAATGAAGAGGAAAGTAAAGATTTAAAAAATGGCACTCCATGAGTATGATCTTGATGGCTCCTCTCCTAATCCACAACTCTATGTTTGACTCCCCTTAGGCTGAAGAAAGTTGTGTGGTGTTGGTATGTGTATCTATCATCCAGGAAAAAGAAAGTAAAAGTTTGGCAAGTCAGTGGATTATTGACCAAATGAAGTAAAGAGGAGAAGTAGAATTCAACTGAAATATTCTGTTGTGCATATCGAGATTAATTTATCTTGAATGCCTGTTTTTATGTATGTCTAAATCTTCGTTTCCTTTTTCTCTCTCTCCTTTTTTCTTCTCCCTTGTTTCGGTCTCTAAATAGTTGGCCATATGTAAATATGTGAAGTTGGTGTGCGTGTTTCACACATATATATAAATATAGATTGGAAAAGCCTTATTGAAACAAAGCAATTCTCTTGAATTCTCTTAGTAGGCTCAACTACTGGACCTGTTTGGACAACCATAGCTTTATTTATTATCTTTTGATTTTATTTTTATTTTTATTTTTTTGCATTAACTCCCTCCCATTTGAGAAACATTCTTTTCAACTTCACTAGATGAAAGAAATGCTCAGCCTAACTCAATCCTTGAGGTCAGAGTTAGTTAGACTGTCAATCTAATAGGGTAATGATCATATCCTTAGCAAACGGTTCCTTTCTTACCTTGTTTTGGAAAAGTATCAACAAGACTTTGAAAGCATGCTATGTTTCCCGTGTTGCAACTTCCAATAAAAGTGGATAACTCAGAATAGAATAAATATTTTTCACTGGATGATTTTATCGGATTTAAAATTGGATCTACGTGTTGGTCTACCGTGTCAGTCCATCGAGGCATTCAGCGTCGCAAAAAATCATTACGTGCTGCGTCAAAAAAAGGCAGTCAAATGACGAAAACATAACAACATTTAAATCGATTCGATTCAAAAAATAGTTGTATTACGAAAAATTGAAGTATTATTCTACGCATGAAACATCTGCTAAAAAGATGCAATAATCTGCTAAAAATTAGGTTTTGAAGGTGAAAGAGTTTGTTTTTTTGAAATCAGAGAGCGGCAAAATTCCTATGGGGATTTGGGCGTTGTGTCTCGTCGATACTTACAAATAAAAGAAAGGCCTAAATCAGACTACTGTGCGCAAAGTTATAATCGTTTGAAGATTTCACATGAAATTATAGTCCATAGCTACAATTCATGAAAACCAAAAACCTATAGGTAAGGGATGATTTAATTCGATTTGATGATTTAGTTCGAGAAATAACAGCTTTTTTCGAACCGAAGACCTATTTTTCTAACTGCAATCCCTATTTTTTGAATCAAAGTGTGCTTTTCGAACTGAAACCTTATTTTTTGAACGAAGCCTCTATTTATCGAACCGAAGACTTATTTCTCGAACCGAAGTTCTTATTTTCCAAATCAAAATTCATATTTTCTGAACCGAAGACCTATTTTCTGAACCGAAATCCTTATTTTTCGAACTGAAATCTTTATTTTCCAAACCGAAGTCTTATTTTCTTGAACTGAAGTCTCATTTTTTCGAATCAAAGTTCATCATAAACTAAAGTAAACATGTGATATTCCGCTAATGTAACAATCGACAAAGAAAAAAATTAAATTAAAAATCATTAAATTGATTTAAACATGTCATCTATCACGAACGTAATTAATAATTCTATATATGCAAACACATTAGCTGCCATGTCAATTCGAATGATGAATCTGATGGATAATTCTGATCAAATATCAGAGCCCCTCAGAATAACAAGTAGTCACTGTTTAAACTTCGCATTTAAGACTGACTTTAGAATTTTGGGGGCAATTTACTGTAGTTGATGTTTGGAAGGGGCAGAAAAGGATATCCCATGTTTGTCAAACAACATTCTCCCACTCACACCAATCAATAAAATAAACTTTATGTCTATAAACCCTTTTCAGGTTGGTTTCTGTAATATCGTCAAGAAGGCTAAAGACCACATAAATCATTTGTGGGTAGCAGAAGCAGCAGAAAATTCAACCTATGTCTTGAGTTACGAGTCTCCATGCTGTGCTCACCTCAAAAACGCAGCTGCAGCTGCTGAAAGATGGGCAAAAGTTTCCAGTTCGGTAAGCAATTTGGATTTTTTTTTTTCTGAGTTGGTCGGTAATAGCAACCTATAATGTTTTCCCTTGATAACTTTATTCTTGCAGACCATTGAAAATCTGAAAGAGAAGGTCTTATTTATTATTGGAAGTTCTAAAGGCTAGCACAAAAGCTTAATATTAGAATTGCTGTAAGTCTCCGCATCCCTTTCGAATACTGACATGGCCATTTGATAAACTCTAGTGATTGATTGCTTCTATTAATATTTAGTACTTATTATATGTTTTCTGGTGTCCACATTTGTAGCCTTATTTTTGCTTTGAGTGTTAAATTTTATCCAGAATTTTAGTCTGATGAATTTAAAAACATAATGTTGATTGCAAGGTATTTGACGCCACATAAATCGTTGGTTCTGTATATTTTTCTTCTAGGCATTGAGTCACAGATGAAATGTTGTGCAGAAATTATAGAGAAATCAGGAGGCTCTTATTATTTGAAGGCCACCCTGTATAGAGCATTGCTCATCTGCAATTGTTGAGGACTACAAGCTATTTCCTCTACTAAACAATAATTTCATTTTTATGATGTCTCCTTTATAGTGATCTTGTTCTAACTTTTTCCCCAACTTTCAGTAGGCGTCTCAGGTTTTAAATGACAATAAGGAGAGTAATGCATCTAGAAAACGCAGGAAACAAACACCTCAAGCTTGAAGCAATTCTGATGTGCCATAATGGAGGAACACCTCAACGGTTCTGATGTGCCATAATGCAGTGTCAAATTTTATAAAGGATTCGGGCCATGTGCAACCTTGAAATTAGAGGATCAAAATCTGCAAAAAAGAGAGAAGCTTTTATGCATAAATAACAACACCCTACACAAACTGTCATGTATCATTATTCATTTGTATAAACTGATCGTGGTTTGGGATGCTTTTAAAAGTAAGACAATAATCCCTCTCCAAGTAAGCATTTATTTAAAATCCAGCTTCACGCTTCCGTTTACTCATTGCATCCAGGAACACTTGATCGTGCTTGGGGATGCTTTTTTTTTTTGTCCGATTTGTCGGCTTTTTCACCCAAATCCAATCAGACTGGTGATTTTTTTTTGAATATTATAGATTTGGTATTGCTTTTCCTAGGCATGAGTTCTATGTGGCTAATGATTTTAGTCACATTGTATAGATTTACTATTTTGATATCTTATTGATATTTATTTTAAAAAATTATAATTACATTAAATATTTATGTATTAATAAATATATTTATAAAATTTTACATGGGTTACTTTGTGCTTATTTTTTGTTTTTGCATAAATTTAATTGGAAGAAAGTAATTTTAGTGAATAAATAAATAATTATAATTAATTAATTAGTTTATTATTATTTTAGTTGAGTTTGTGCAAAAAATTTGAAATTTTATAGATATATTTATTAAAATGTAAATATTCAATCTAATTGATTTTATAGAATTGAATTCATGCTTATTTTCTCATATATGGTGGGGGTGAAAATTTTGATTCTACCTATGCAGGTTTCACTCAATTTAAGCTATTTTCTCTATTAAATCTATCTTAATTGTTGGTTTTCAAACTTCTTCTATAGGGGGTTTTGTATATCATGGGATTTACCGGAGAGGAGTTTTAAAAGGACGAGTATTAAAAGAACCTTAAGCTTGAGTGAGAAGTTCGAGGTCCTATTGCGGATAATGATCAATGTATAGGGGATTATAATAAACATTGCTAACCTAGATTGTGATAAACTCAGGTATAGGGTAATGCATGTATGTAGCAGTTAGGGAAAGCGATAAATCATAACTATCATGACATTTAAAGTGTATAAATTACAATTAATGGTTAAATAAAAAACAAATATATATAACAGCAAAAATAAAAATATTCTCCTATTCTTAGTTTTAGATCTAACTCTCTAAAATTATATTATCTTCAGCAGAGTCGCCAACTGTCGTCACTAGTTTTCGTCTGGGCCCGTTTGGGAGGGTTCAATCAAAACCAATGGTGAGAAAACTAGAGTTGCCACCAAGTGTTTTTGGGGGTACAGTTGGATACCCTCTATCTTGAGTAGTTAAGATGTGGTCTGCGTTACCAAAGAAGGGTTCCAGATTTGGTTACGCGTAGGGAAGAATTAGCATCCGTACAGTGCCCTTTCATTATTTATCTTAGGAGGATGAGGTTTCTATCTTGTTTGAGTGTGACTAGTGTCACGGGGTCAGCCTTTATAACAGCTTAACTCATGCGGCACCTAATTCTCACATGTACGAAGGAATGTTAGGTCAGCCTAACTCGTCGCATTTGGATCAGAACTCATCGATCTGTTGTAAAGTAATTGTGTAGGGAAGCGCTTAGCAAAAGAAAGATTGAACGAAGGCAACAAATGATTGTATTGATTGCTTGAAAGCTTTACAACATCACTCTCCTACATATAGATGTTAACACTTTTTCTAGCATTGATACCAGGAGACATCATTTTAGCTTGAGCAGTTAAATCTCTACAACTCACTCTATAAACTAAGTTACAACACTTTACAAGGGGGAAATACCCCAAAATAGACTAAGTGTGTTATGATAAGCCTCAGTCCGTGACATTCTCCCCCACTCGATTTCGCAGCATCCTCGTTGTGTCTTCGGCTTCCTCGAACCCATCGAACTGCTGGATGTAGCGTTCGGTTTCTTCCCGGTACTCTTCAATCTCCTTGGAGAATCGCCTTAGATCCTATTCCTTCTCCTAGCTTGCCTTTTTAACCGGCCTGTTCTTCCATTGGACGTAGTACTCCACCCAGCTTGGATCTATGCCCCTTCTTGGCATGACTCTACGAGAGTAGATTTTCTCTATCTCTTTGTCGTAGGTCTTTCCTGTTGATGCTGTTGGTGTCTGCACCGCCTGCTGTCCGCTCGTATCTTCCAAGTCTTCATGGTAAGGCTTAATCAAACTAACGTGGAACATCGGATGCCTTTATAAGCTAGTCGGGAGGTTCAGTTTGTATGAGACCTTTCCAACTCTCTTAAGTACTTTGAAAGACCCCTCATAACGGCACACTAAACCCTTATGCAATTGTCTAAGTGCTTTGGTTTGGCACGAAGGAGTTTGAGCATCACCATGTCTCCTTCCTGAAATTCTAAGGGCCTCCTTTGTTGATCCGCCCACTTCTTCATCTTCTTCATTGCTTTGTGCAAGTATGCCTTGACCAGATCCGTCTATTTCCAGTGTACCCTCGAGTGATGGAAGTAGGCGTTAATGGTTGCTACCCAGTCGCGAGTTCGAACGGGCTTTCGTTCATGGACTTGCTCTTCTGCAAGTTATTTGAGAATTGGGCTATGTCCAGTAACTTGGCCCAATCTCTTTGATTGGCACTCACATAGTGCCTTAGATACAGCTTCAGTAAGTCATTGACACGTTCAGTTTGGCTGTCTGTTTGTGGGTGGAAACTTGTTGAAAAGTTTAAGTTCGAACCCATTATCTGGAACAGCTCGGTCCAAAACCGCCCAGTAAATCGTGAGTCCCGATCGCTCACGATTGTCTTTGGAATGCCCCAGTACTTCACCATGTACTTAAAGAATAGTCGGGCCATGTCGTCTGCTGTGCAGTCCTTCGGAGCTGGAATGAAAACTCCATACTTTGAGAATTGGTCGACCACCATAATGATCATGCCGAATCCTTCAAATCTTGGGAGACAAATAATAAAGTCCATGGAGATACTCTCCCAAGGTCTTTCTAGTGTAGGCAAGGATTCTAACAGTCCCGCCGGTTGCCGATTCTCTATCTTGTCTTGTTGGCATACAAGACAAGTCTACACGTACACTTGGATGTCCTCGTAAAGTTGAGGCCAGTAGAAGCTCCTTTCCACCAACGCCAAGGTACGATCGATTCCGGGATGGCCAGCCCACCGCGAGTCGTGACATTCTTTGAGGATGTCTCTCCTCAAACTTCCCCATTTAGAAATGTATACTCATTTCCCTCGAGTATGGAGCAAGTTATCCCTTAGCCAAAATCGCCGCGTCTTCCCAGCTTTGACACATTCCACTACGGACTTGGCTAATGGATCGTGCTCCATTCCTTCCTTCAGTTTGTCCACCAGGGGGAATTGGGGTTGGCTAATGAATGCAAGTTTCGCCTTCTGACTTAGTGTATTAGCCACCATATTATTTGTGCCCAGTTTGTACTCGAGCACAAAGTCGAATTCAGCTAGGAGTCCTTGCCACCATGCTTACTTCAAAGTTGAGTTCCTTTGAGTTAGGAAATAACTCGTAGCAATGTTGTCCGTCTTCACCACGAACTTGGACCCTAGCAAGTAATGCCTCCACACTAGAAGGCAATGCATAACTGCCGTCATCTCCTTTTCATGCACCGTGTACCTCTATTCAGTGTCATTGAGCTTCCGGCTTTCGTATGCTACAGGATGCCCCTCCTGCATAAGAATTCCACCGATGGCAAAGTCTGAAGCATCGGTGTGTACTTCATAAGGTTTCACATGGTCCGGCAGTGCCATCACCGGTCCATTTGTCACAGCTTGCTTCAACTTCTCAAATGCCTCTCGGCAAGCATCATCCCACACTCAAGTCTTATTCTTCTTCAATAATTCTGTCAAGGGTGCGTCAATGTGGGAATAGCCGCGGATGAATCTTCTATAGTAGTTAACCAAGTCAAGCAAGGAACACATTTCAGGGACTTTACTGAGTGTCTCCTATTCCTTGATGGCTAACACTTTCTTGTTATCCATCTTTAGTTTGCCGCCGCCAATAATATGACCCAAGAAGGGCACCTCCTTCTTTGCAAAGTCACATTTCTCCTTCTTAACAAAGAGTTGGTTCTCCCTTAAGATTTGGAAAACCTGCCGTAGATGTGCCTTGTGCTCCTCCAAGGTTTTGCAGTAGACGACAATGTCATCAAGGTACACCACGACGAATCTATCCAAGTATGGTTGGAAGATCCGATTCATCAACATACAGAATGTGGCAGGGGCGTTTGTGAGGCCAAAAGGCATCACCAAGAACTCGTAAGAGCCATATCTTGTGACGCACGCCGTCTTTGCCTCATCACCTTCGGCTATCTATATTTGCCAATATCCTGACCGCAAGTCTAGCTTTGAGAACTATCTCGTAACACCAAGTTGATCAAATAGGTCGGATATGAGTGGGATGGGGTAGCTATTCTTCACCGTTATCTTGTTTAGCACCCTATAGTCAATGCATAGCCGCATCAACCCATCGTGTTTCTTTTGGAACAACACCGGTGCTCCAAATGGCGCTTTGGATGGCCGAATGAATCCGGCCTCCAACAAGTCCTTTAGTTGTTTCTGAAGTTCCTCCAACTCTGGTGGTGCCATCCAATAGGGCACCGCAGCAGTAGGCCTTGCACCGGCCTCTAGCTCGATCCTGTGGTCCACCTCCTGTTTTGGCAAAAGTTGTTTGGGGAGTTCAGGTGGCATAACGTCCTCAAACTCTTCAAGGACCGTCTTCACTTCGGTTGGGGGCTCCTCTCCAACCCTTAGGCATTCTTCCTTCACCATGGCAGTGAAGGTTGGCTGCTGTCGCTTAACTCCTTTGGATAGTTAGAGCGCCGAAAGAGACTTTGCCTTGAGCTTTTCCTCGCTCATTAGCTTCACCATGCACGTCTTCCCCTCGTCCATGATGCACATTGTGTTGGTGCTAGGAATTGGAATTGCCTGTACCTGGTGAACAAACTCCATCTCCAACACCATGGGATAGTCATCCATCGACACCACAAAGAGATTCACCTTGCCTCTCCAGTCGCCGATTAGTTTTCCTTAGTTTTCCTAAACTGGAGCATAGGTAGGCCAAGGGGCTGGCCAGAGGCCATGGATTGGATCGATACTTAGCTCGACACCTTGAGCCACGCCATGGATTGGACTGGCATTGGAGTTCACTGCCTTCAGCCAACCCTTCTCTTCCTTGTAGACTATCCCCAGTCTACGAGCTTCCTCTACTTTGATGAAGTTGTTGGTCGCACCCGTGTCCACCAAGGCCTTAGTTTCAAGGTTGTTGGCCTTAGTGAGCACGTACATGCACCCCTTCTGTCTTCCGAATGGTGGCACCTCCACCTTTTCCTTGATTGCATTGAGGAGTTGCAAGGAACCAAGTCTTGGATCCCTCGCATCCCTCTCTTCATCTTCGTTGATCATTGCGAAGAGCTTTGAGTGCTTCGGGTACTCGAACGCCTTGTGAGGGCCTTCATAAAGGAAACATGAGATCTTGGGCTTCTCCCCGTCCTTGGAACCATTCGCGAAATGTTTTGGGCGGAAGTCCTTAGACTTTTAGAAGGGTCTCCCTTTTCCTTCACTTTGGTTGTCTCCCCCACGTTTCTCCTTGTGGAACCTATTCGTCTTCGAAGTTGATGAAGAACTAGTGGCCTTCTCCGGCTTATTGTATTCAATGAGTGATTCGGCCACCGCTATGGCCGACGCTAAGTCCTACACATTTCTCCGTTGCAGCTCCAACTTTGCCCATTATTGCAATCCGTCCATGAAGGAAAATAATGAATCCTTCACGGACATATCCGGGATCTCCAATATTAGCTCAAAAAATTCACGGATGTACTCCCGCACCGTGCCTTTGTGGGTAAGGCACCGAAGTTTCACCCAAGACTCGTTATCCGCATTCTGGGGATAGAATTGGGCCTTGATCTCCCACTTGAAATCTACCCAATGGTCGATGATGCATATGCTGCACTCCTTGTCGGCATATCGTCACCTCCATCAAACCATAGCCGAATCGACTATGTATAGTGGAGCGGTCTTTACTTTCTTTGCCTCGTCGACAATGTTCAAGGCATTGAAGTATTGCTCCATGGTCTAAAGGAAGTTGTCTAACTCCCTCGCATTCTTTGACCCCCATAGGTCTTAGGCTTTGGTACGTCAATTTTGGAGCTAGAATGGCCGCCAATGCCACCTTGGGTGACCACCATCTTACATAGAGACCAATCCGCCTTGATCTCTTTGATTTCCTCCTGCATCGCCAGGATTTGGGACATGAGAGAACCCTTCAAGCCCTTGAATCGAGAATTCATGTCATCCATGATGGAGTTGTGAAGCCTTTGCATCCTCCCATAGCTTTCATCACCCTCGGACTCCAGCCTTTCGATGCTTCCAGTGTGCTCCTCGACCATCTCCATCTAGTTGGTTAACGCAAACTCCACTTTGGCTAGCCGACTCTCCAGCGGACATGTTTCCTTCGAAACGGACTTGTCTCTCTTCCGTTCCTTAGCATTGTGTTCCTTCTCGCGACCTTTGTGGCCACTAATGACAACAGATCCTCCGTTTGTCATTTTGCACTATCTCAAAGCTTTTACTTGTTCCACCAAACTTAGCACCAAATTGTGCTCTTGCATTAATCTTCCAAAGGAGGAAACAATATAAACGAAAAATTGAATTGGTTGAATATGCGATATTTAGGAAAGCCAAATCAATTGGGAGGGTCCCAACAAAGTAAGGAAAAAGTTTATTCTCCCAAAGGAGGTTTATTGATTCTGGATATTTTGTTATTCATAGTAAGAGTATTGATTTAGGGTTTTATTAATACTTGTGCATTCATGTATTCATTAATGTATATGCATTTTACTAAATTTAGTTATGATGTATGCCATTCTAAAACATTTTATATTTTATTTTTCAGAAAATGTCTTTTAACCTGCTAGCCGTTTTATTGAGCCAAAACAAATTGACCGGTGAAAATTTCAATGATTGGAAGCATAATCTAAATATTGTGTTAACTGCTAAAAAGCACAAGTTTGTGCTATCGGAGCCTTGTCCACCTGAACCTCTGGCTAATGCTTCTAAAACTGGAAAGGATGCCTATGATAGGTGGATTGCGTCCGATGATATGACGCATTATTACATGTTGGCATCCATGTCCAAAGTGTTGCAACAATGTTAAAACACATGAGTAGAATTTTCTGCCTGCCTTATTCATTATAACGAGAGTCATATATATACACATATTGCAATGTACGCCCTACCATTCACAGCTACAATTGCTAACCCATAAATACAACAGATTACAATGAATATATATACTTCCTACAAATAGACACGCTAAATAGGGAAAGCCATAATTCACGGCGCTGAGAAGAGAAAGTGTGTGTGCACGGCTGTTAGTTCCTTCAATACTCCCCCTCAAGTTGGAGCATGAAGAGTGTGAATGCCCAGCTTGCAGATAAAGAAATCAAATGGGCGACTAGATAGACCCTTAGTCAAGATGTCGGCCAGTTGACGGGAGGTATGCACATAAGATGGCGCAATGAGCCCGCGCTAGATGGCATGCCGGACAAAATAACAATCCAGCTCAATGTGTTTAGTGCGCTCATGAAAGACAGGATTGGTGGCGATATGTAACACAGCCTGGCTATCGCAGTGTAAGAGCATAGGAAGATGGTGAGACACGCCCAAGAACCGGAGAAGACCCTGGAGCCACTGCAATTCACAACAGGCTGCAACCATCGAACAATACTCTGCTTCAGTAGAGGAACGTGACACAGTTGGCAGCTTCTTCGTCTTCCAGGAAATAGGTGATTGGCCTAGAAGAACAAAATATCCAGTAAGAGATCGCCTCGTCAAAGGACAACTCGCCCAGTCAGAGTCACAATAAGCAGTAAGGCGGAGATCACAGTTAGCACGCATGAGGAGGCCCTTTCAAGTATCGCACCACACGTAGGGCGGCCTCCCAATGTTCTTGGCATGGAGTCTGCATAAATTGCGTGAGAATATGCACACAATAACATAACTCAAAACGGGTAATAGTCAAGTAGATCAACTGACCCACCAGGCGGCGATAACGGTGAGGTTCAGACAAGAGCGGGCTGGTGCTCAAGGCAAGATGATGATTTGGATCAATTGGAAGTGAGGAAGGCCGTGCGCCCAACAAGCCGGTCTCCGAAATAATGTCCAAGGCATACTTGCGTTGACAGAGGAAAATACCAGAAGGACTATGAGCGACCTCAAGACCGAGAAAATATTTAAGAGGACCAAGATCTTTTATATGGAAACAAGAGCTCAGATAATCTTTAAGTTTCGTCACACAAACCGAGTCGTTTCCTGCAATAATAAAATCATCCACATACACCAACACATGCACAGAAAAAGAGGTCCGGGAATATGTAAATAACGAGTAGTCCGAAGACGATTGAAGAAAGCCATAACTCAGCAAAGCAGCGGCTAACTTAGAGAACCAACACCGTGGGGCCTGGCGTAAGCCATACAACGACTTGCGGAGCTTGTAGACCTTCGTGCTATCGGGAGTCACGAAACCAGGGGGAAGCTTCATGTAAACATCCTCGTGCAGGTTGCCATGAAGGAAAGCGTTATGCACATCCATTTGATGAAGTTCCCAATTCCGTGCAGCAGCAATGGCCAAAAAAGTACGAATCGTCACCATCTTGGCCACAGGGGCAAAGGTTTCGTTGTAATCAATTCCTTCGACTTCATGGTTTCCCAGGATAACAAGGCACGCCTTGTAACGTTCAATAGAGGCATCAGAATGATGCTTGATTTTATAAACCCATTTACAACTAAGAGCCTTCTTCCCTGGGGGTAAGTGCACCAAAGTCCAAGTCTGATTATCTTCCAAGGCCTGGATCTCAACTCGCATGGCATCATGCCATTTGACATCACGCGCGGCCTCAATGTACAGAGTAGGTTCGATAGAGGCATCAACATGCTCCAAGAACGCCTTATGTCGCATGAAAAATTGGCAGAATTTTCAGCCAATTTCTGCCTAACGCTTTGATACCATGTTAAAACACACGAGTAGAATTTTCTGCCTGCCTTATTCATCATAACGAGAGTCATATATATACACATATTGCAACGTACGCCCTACCATTCACAGCTACAATTGCTAACCCATAAATACAACAAATTACAATGAATATATATACTTCCTACAAATAGACACGCTAAATAGGGAAAGCCATAATTCACGGCGCTGAGAAGAGAAAGTGTGTGTGCACGGCCGTTAGTTCCTTCAATAAACAACAACATCAAGGGATGCAAACCGCCAAGGATATCATGGATTCTTTACAGGCTATGTTTGGGGAGATCTCAATTCGTGCGCGGTTTGAGGCTGTGAGAGCTATTATGAATAGTCACATGAAAGTGGGAACTCTTATTAGGGATCATCTCTTAGAGATCATGGCTCATTTTAATGAGGCTGAGATCCATGGAGCTAGTATAGATCAACAGACTCAGGTTGGTATGATACTAGAGACTCTCCCTGATAGCTTCATTTCTTTTAAGACAAATTATGTCTTGAATAAAATGGATCTAAAACTCACCACTCTTATGACTGAATTACAAACCTATGAGGGAATGATTAAGTCTAAGAAAGGTGAGGTGAACATGGTTGTTGCTGGTTCTTCTCTTAAGAAGAAGAAGAAGCTAAGTGGCAAGAAAAAGGCATCTTTAAAATCCAAGAGGAAGGTGAACAAGAAAAAGAAGACTCCTAAAGCTGGAAAGTTTTTCCATTACGGCAAAGAAGGGCACTGGAAGAGGAACCGTAAAGAGTACCTCCAAACAGTGAAGCGAAAGGAAGGTATTGTACTTGTCCTTGAAACTGGTTTAGTGGAAAAATCAAATAATCTTTGGATTATAGATTCTGGTGCCACTAATAATGTTTGTACTTCTTTGCAGGGACTTCAGGTCCAAAGGCAGCTTAGGGAAGGGGAATTCACTTTTAGAGTTGGCACTGGGGATTCAGTTTTAGCAATGGCAGTAGGAGTTGTTTGACCCCATTTTGTCCGGGTTGGACATACTAACCCCATTTGGTGTATATACCTTTTTGCCCATGCCATATACCTTGTTGAACAGGTCCTTAGAGATTCCCTGCGATTTGCACAAGATGGATGCATTGACATGAACTGGGAAGCCCAAAATGGATAACCATTGCTACAAGTCCCTAAAGTACCCCAAGACCAATACCAGGGGATAGAGGAGGAAATTTGGAGAATAACGCACTTGACTGAGCTCAATTCCGATGAAAAACGAAGAAGTTATGGCTAAAACAATTTTCATTGAAAAAAGTCAAACTTGCCAAAAGACGGTCAATGCCTCTGGTCAAACTGCCCAGAAAAGTGACTATGTGAAATTCTCAAAAACATTTATTTAGGCAAATACAAGTCTTCCCAAACAATCCCCCAAAGTTCACCCATTTTGGCATTTTTTGTGGGGGTAAAAAGGTAATTAAAAGTTTAAAACAAAACTTGACTCGTAGCCTCGAAGTGTCGGTAGGTCGAAGCTTCGAAGACTCGAAGCCTCGAAGCCTGTAAGCCTGCCGACACTCCGACCTGCCAACACTTCGACCCGTTGACCGTTGACCTTCGACCCTGCCGACACTTCGACCCGTTGACCATTGACCTTCGACCCTGCCGACACTTCGACCCGTTGACCTTCAACCCACCAACCTTCGACCCGTTGACCTTCGACCCTACCGACACTTCGACCCTTTGACCCGTTGACCTTCGCTGTTTGGCTTCTTTCATTGGCTCTCTCGCTGGCTACTCACGGGACATGTTTTAATGAGCTGGCCATCTGACAGAATCATTTTTCAACGCTTGTCGGTCACATGTGTTAAATGAAAACTTAAAAAAGGACAATCACGAGCTGTACAGGTCGCCAGACTACCCGACCACGCACAGAATCTGGAAATAAAAATACCGCATCAATAATACAGCATTAAATGCTGCAATTAATGCAATCCAACCAAATCCTTTAAAATGCAGTCTTTTGTTCAGGTGAAAAGGGGGTTCGACCAAGGAAAAAAAGGGGGAGTTCGGCAGGAGAGAAAAAAAAGGAGAGTTCGTCCAAAAAAAAAAAAGAGTTCAGTAGAGGAGAACGCCCAGATTACGCCCAAAGAGAGAGAGAGAGAGAGAACGATTCTGCAAAAAAAAAACATTAAGGCTCTGCTATTCTATCATCTGACTAGTCTTCACATCCAATTCCCTGATCCCAAAAGAAGAACACCCAAATTTTCACCCAACTCTCTCCCTTTCCCAAAACCAAAATCGCCCATCCTTTCTAACTCCACTTTCCCTATTATCTCGTTCCAGCCCTCTTTTTGCCAGAAAACGGAAAACATAAAAAAAAAAAAAAGCAACTCTAGTCCTGCCTTTTCCTTACGTTTCCCTCACAAAAACAAAAAAACAAAAACTGAAAAAACAGGAAAAACCAGTCTCTAGTTCTTTTTCATGCCCCTGCTTCTCATGCCCACTTTGCTTATTGCCAGCTACCAGAAAATCTTAACCTAAAAAAATATCACTCCAGTCTCCAAATACCAGGAAATCCTCTTCACAAGTCCCACTGTCAGATCTGTTGGTTCTAATTCGAGTAAGTGACTATCGGCGCAGACAAGAGCTCAAACAGAAGACTAGTGTTGCAAGTCCCAAAGTCAGTTCAGTCTTTATTTATTCATTACTTTTCAGCTTATTTACATTGATATTGGATGTAATTCTTAATATTTCCTTGTATTTCTTTTTCTTTTATTGGTATGCGTTGTGTTTTCCTTGTATTTCCCTTTCCTTTGTATATGTGTATGTTGTAATATGTAAAGTATAGCAAAAAAAAAAACAAACAAACAAAGAAAAAGAGAGAGAGCAAAGGGAGGCATGAAGAAAAAGAAAAGAAAGAAAAAGAGTGGGTCGTTTTGATTTATGGATGTCACAATCACACACATCACTTTATATGTTATTGTGTTAGTTTATGGTTTTATCCTTGCAAAAAGAAGCAAAAAAAAAAAGAGAAAACGTTTTCAAAACCAAAAGGCATTACAAAGCCAAAAGACAAAAAAACAAAAAGAAAACAAAAAAAAACAAAAAAAAAGTTTTCAAGTCAAAACGTATTTCCACTTTTGGGATTTCCAATTCCACGCAAAAACAAAACAAAAACAAAACGATTTTTTTTAACAAAACGCAAAAACCAAAAAATATTTTCTAACCCAAAAAACCAAAAAAGGAAAGTAAAAAAAACAAAAAAAAACAAAAAAACATGTTTCCATTTTTTAGGACTTCAATTTCCAAAATAAAACAAAAAAACCCAAAACAAACCCCTAGGATCTCATTCTCCACTTTAAACAAAAACCCAAAACTTTTAGGATTCCCTTTAGAGATTTAGGGTAAATCTATTTTTTTAATAAAAAACTTAGCTAAATAAGAATTATAGACTTTTTAGGAAATCTAACCCAATTGTGGCAGTACAAATAAAATAGAAAACCTCCTCCTCCGAAAATAGATACCGAAAGGGCGCTATAGGGGTGCTAATCCTTCCCTACACGTAACCAACTCCCGAACCCTTTTCTGATAACGCAGACCACACCTTTAAACTACTCAAAGTAGAGGATATCCAACTGTACCCCAAAAACAATTGGTAGTGACTCTAAATTTTCTCACCATTGGTCTAGTTTGAGCTCACCCCAAACGGGCCCGGACGAAAACCAGTGATGACAGGAGTGCTAAAGTTATATTTTAGAAATAAATTTATTTTATTAAAGGATTGTTTTTATGTACCTGAGTTGAACAGGAATTTGATTTCAGTTTCTTCTTTGGTTGAACATGGTTATTCTATTAGTTTTGCTGAAAATGTTTCAGTTTATAAGAATAATATTTTGATATGTTCTGGTATAAAGGAAAACAATCTTTACAAAATTAATCCTAGCATTCATACATTATTGAACACTGAAATAATTGATGACGAACCCATTCCAAAACGAGTTAAGTTAGATACGAATGAAACATATCTATGGCATGTGAGACTTGGACATATTAACCAAACTAGGATTCAAAGGTTAGTAAAGGATGGACTTCTGAATGGTTTAGAGGTTACTCCTTTACCCACATGTGAATCATGTTGGGAGGGTAAAATGACCAAGAGGTCTTTTCCTTCGAAAGGACATCGTGTTAATGATCTCCTAGAGCTAGTACATACAAATG
Organism: Taxillus chinensis; assembly: GCA_023512835.1. Classification (NCBI taxonomy): domain Eukaryota; kingdom Viridiplantae; phylum Streptophyta; class Magnoliopsida; order Santalales; family Loranthaceae; genus Taxillus; species Taxillus chinensis. The sequence continues at coordinate 49,850,796 of CM042085.1, forward strand.
TTTGTGGACCATTTAATGTACAAGCAAGAGGAGGTTATGAGTATTTCGTCACTTTTATTGATGATTTCTCTAGATATGGATATGTTTACCTAATACACCGTAAGTCAGAGACTTTTGAAAAGTTTAAAGAATTTCGGACTGAGACGAAAAAGCAATTAGGTAAATCTATCAAGATGTTTCGATCAAATCGAGGTGGAGAGTACCTGGATAATGAGTTGAGGTCATATCTAACTAATAATGGGATATTGTCTCAACTCTCTGCACTTGGCACACCACAACAAAATGGTGTTTCAGAGAGGAGGAATAGGACAATGCTTGACATGATGAGATCAATGTTAAGTAGTTCATCATTGCCCAAATCGTTTTGGGGGTATGCACTACAAACGTTTGTTTATTTGATAAACAGGGTTCCTTCTAAATCCGTACCTAAGACACCATTCGAATTATGGACAGGCCGTAAACTAAGTTTAAGGCATATCCGAATTTGGGGGTGTAGGGCCCATGTCAAAAGGGCTAAGGTGGATAAGTTGGATGCATGCACTGAGTTGTGCATTTTTGTAGGATATCCAAAAGAAATGAAAGGTGGTTTATTTTATAGTCAGAAAGATAATAAAGTGTTTGTATCGACAAATGCTAAATATCTTGAAGATGACCATATTAAAAATCACAAATTAGATCATCGAATAGAGTTGGATGAGATACCAGCTGATGAGATCAGTGGCCCAACTCAGGATCAACATGATGAGATCATTATTGATCAACTAGTCATAAGAAATGAGACCATAACATTGGAACAACATCCAGTTACTTTGCATCGTAGTGGGAGGGTTGTTAGACAACTGGACCGTTACATGGGAGTTGGAGATGCTCTAGTAGCTATCTCTGATGATCATAAAGATGATCCCTTGACCCTGAGTGATGCACTGAATAATGTAGATTCCAAAGCATGGCAACAAGCAATGGATGCTGAAATGAATTCAATGTATTCAAACCAAGTTTGGGAACTTGTGGATTTTCCCGAAGGGGTGAAACCAATTGGATGCAAATGAATTTATAAAAGGAAAAGAGGCGCGGATGGAAAAGTAGAGACTTTTAAAGCTAGGTTAGTAGCCAAGGGCTACACCCAGAAAGAAGGTATCGATTATGAGGAAACCTTTTCTCCGGTTGCTATGCTCAAATCCATTCGCATCCTCCTGTTTATAGCTGCACATCTCGATTATGAGATTTGGCAAATGGACGTGAAAACGGCATTCTTGAATGGTCATTTGGAGGAGAGTATCTATATGATACAACCTGAAGGATTCATTGCTAAAGGGCAACAACATAAAGTATGCAAGTTGTAGAGATCCATTTATGGACTCAAGCAAGCCTCTAGGTCTTGGAACATTAGATTTGATGAGGTGGTCAAATCATTTGATTTCAAGCAGAGCATAGACGAGCCATGCGTCTATAGCAAGATAAAGGATGGAATTGTGGTCTTTCTTATTCTTTATGTTGATGATATTCTTATCATTGGGAATGATATGGTATCATTGGAATCGCTCAAACAGTGGTTGATTAAACAATTCCAGATGAAAGACTTGGGGGAAGCAAGCTATGTTCTTGGAATCCGTATTTACCGTGATAGGAAAAACAAGATGCTTGCATTATCCCAAGCCTCGTACATAGATAAAATACTTGAGAAGTATTGTATGCAAAATTCCAAAAAGGGTCAACAACCCATGAGAAATGGAATTACGTTGTTATGTACGAGACCGGATGCTATGTTGGTAGTCTAATGTATGCTGTACAAGAAAAAATGACAGGTAACTTTTTAAGTGTCATTGTAATTTAAAATAACGACACTTTTTAAAGTGTCATCGTATTTTGAAATAATGACACTTTTTAAGTGTCGTTATTTTACCTTAAAACGACACTTAAAAAGTGTCATCTTTTCTTGTTTTTGACGACACTTTCAAAAGTGTCGTTATTTCTCTCAATTACTTTGACGACGGGTCGATAGACGACACTTTTAAAAGTGTCGTCTTTGACCTAAGACGACACTTTAAAAGTGTCGTCTTTGACTGTTTTTGTTGTAGTGAACGTGATGCAGCCGTATCGAAAAGAGCAGAAACAAGCACGCGGGAGATCAAAATAGTACCTCTAACCACCGATGGTCCTGCTCCATCCTCTACCGGTGAAGGTGGTAGCTCAGCTTCCTCCTGGGGTGCAGCATTTAGCGCGAACACCCTTCCTTGGCTCGTGCCACCGGTTGGCTCATCGCGGGGCGGTTCCCGCCCTGACTGCCTCTAGCATCAGCCTACTGTCGCTCTGGCCTCCCCTGAGGTCGGGTTTGGCTGGATCCTGCCTGGCTAGCTTGCCACTGATGAGCTGGTCTCTCCGCTGGTGCACGGAAGCTAGCATCACTCCTCATGCTGGATGTCATGCCTCCTGCTCCCCTGTTGCCACTCCTGCAAACCCGGCGCAAATGGCCCTCTCGTCCACAGTTGTTGCATCGCCAGTCCTTCTTGGGACACTCCCCCTTGAAGTGACCCTGCTCCCCACAGCAGTGACAACCACTAGGTAGACCCCTCGATGGACCTCCCTGTCTACTGCCGCCAAGGGTGAACCTCCCTGGGTTCACTGATGGCTGACCCCGGCTGCGGAAAGAACTGCTATCTCTCTCCTCAGTCTTGAGCCTCTTGGACCCTGAATCTCGATCAGGCGCACTCTGCAACTGGCGACCTAGATGAGCCTGCCTCCCATCATCTAGTTCTCTCTCAGCTATACGGGCCGTCTCCATAACCTTAGCATAGGTCTTCAAACGCAGAATTGCCACCCTCTGCCTAAGGGCCGGCCTAAGACCCAAGGTGAACTTGTGGGCCTTCAGGTCCTCCTGCGCCACGGTCTCGCGAGCAAATCTGCTCAAGCTCCGGAATTTGCACTCATACTCGGGCACCGTTTTTGTCCCCTGCTTTAGGCTGCCGAATTCCTCCCTCTTCTGCCACCTCAAAGACTCTGGGAAGAACTCATCATGGAAGAGTTGCAAGAACTCGTCCCACAACATGAACTGCACCGCACGGCTCCCCGCGACACTCAACCACCACTCCAGAGCATTCCCCTCTAGCTGCCGAATGGCCAGTCTCACCTTATCCTCCTCCCAGGGTAGGAGAAAGGAAAACACATGCTCGATCTGTCTCAATCACTGCTCAGCTAACACTAGGTCCCCCTCCCCCTTGAATCGCGGAGGTTGTTCCTTTCGGAACCGTGTCACCACGTCATCCTCTGCACGAGTCGATATGCCACTCGGCGAACCCTCACGCTGTTGTGGTAACTCCCCCACTGGTGGTGATGGTGGTGGTGGCACCACCTGCTGGGCTGCCATCTTGCGGCGCACCTCCTCCCGTACCTCTTGTCGGATACCCTCCCTCAGCTCTCGGACTTCCAACCGGATGTGCTCACGTAGCTGTGCCAGCAACAACGCATGTCCTCCAATGGACTAACCCGCACTCGGGCCCTCATGGGAAGATGACTCATCAGCCACTACCTCGTACGCACGTGTCACTCTCCTCGGTGACATTCTTACTATATGAAGTAAGAAGCACAAACGTCAGAACGCGTTCGACAACTGTCGAGTTTCACTACCCCTACCCCATTATCAAGTCAATTAGTACATGGCATCACACACATTCTAGTCCTCATGAAATTACATTGCACAGGAATCAATTCCACAGGCACACAACTCAAATAACACTAGTAACAAAATTAGAGTTGCACATTTCACACTTAATCACGTTATCCTTTTTTTTTTTGTTCAGCACACATAGACAACAAATGCAACTAGTACCCTAATATCAATGCATGCAAATCCTACCACAAGACTGGACTACCCCAAGTACACCTTAGAGGCTCAAAGAGGACTGGGTTGATCAGGCACGTCCCTCCAGGCTCCTCCAAAGGACTTAAGATGACCAAGTCCGCCCACTACCCTAGGCCAACTAGACCATGCTCTGATACCATATTGTCACACCCCGAATTTCCAACCAGAGGAGACTAGAGCGTGACCCTCCCTTTTACCCGAGTTTGGATAGAGGGGGTTAGAATACAATATGCCCACACAGGACACCATACACTTCACATTATATTCGAAGACAAGATCATACATTTATTAAGTTCAAAAATTACAAAGGTGTCCAAACATGCTCTTATTACATTAAAACTCCTCTTTTCAACACCCCCCCCCCGGGTTACAAAGCTCACACAAAGACAAGACTCAAATATTGATAAGCAAAATCACAAAACAGAACTGCCTTCCACTTGGGTGTTCCCTCCTAACGCCTGTAGGTCCCTGTAGAAAATCCAAACACAGTAGGAGGGGTGAGTAACCACAGCTCAGTAGGGATCATATCTCCCCAACCCATCCCATGCTCCTAGCATCTACATGCCATGTGTATAAGTGCAGTGTCGTGATACAATAATTTCAACAGATATAATAACAAACCACATCAGCAGATACAATCTTCCACTGCCACATAGGCTAACACTTTAACCACCTCAAGCAAGTGATTTAACCGCCTCTTCAGGCCAATGATTTAACCACAAGTAATTTAACCGCCTCTTCAGGCCAATAATTTATTTGCACGTAATTTAACCGCCTCTTTAGGCCAATGATTTAACTGCCTCTCAGGCAAATAGTTTCCACAGCCTCACAGGCTAACATAATCAGTCCCGGGCTTCCACATCCACCGGGTTCAATAAAACAGGCCCGGGCTTCCACAGCCACCGGGTATACAAGCAAACACGCAGCACAACATGGCCATACAGGCATAATATCAAACACTTAACATGCGTGGTCACACAGGTATTACTTCAAACACTTAGCAAGCGTACATTCACAAACTCACAAATCCAGCCACACAGGCATATTATCAAACACGTTCTAGGCATATACACACATGCATTTTATCGAACATTTAACATGCACTGACCACCCAACGTCAGAAATCACACCAAAACGCCAATGAAAGCCAACATTCATATAGGAGGTCACACCTATATGAATTTACATATAAATAATATAACAATAACAATAGAAGCTCTACAAATCCTCTACACAGGGCCTAACCCCGGGACAGACCAGGAAAGATAGAACCCCTACCTGTAGGAAAAAGTATCACCACAGCAACGATCCTGCTCCCACGCCGAACGTCATCTGCCTACGAGAAACACCACAGCAGCAATGGCCAGAACCTCTCTCTCTCTCTCTCTCTCTCTCTCTCTCTCTCTCGTGACGGCTGCGGTGGCTAAAGAAGAGAACCCTAAACCTAGAACAAGGAGCCTTCACCTCTTTATATAGATAACTCAAACCCCAAAACGATGTAGTTTTGATTAAATGAATCCCAACATCAGAACGACATAGTTTTGATTAAATGAATCCCAGCATCAAAACGACGTAGTTTTGATGACAGACTACAACCTTTTTGCAACCACACAGGACAAAGCTCTCATAATTTCACCATGGTCCTTTAGCAAAAGAGGATCAGAACAACAAAACAATGGTAATGGAGGCTGCACGTGAGAAAGGCCCTTCTCATGGGCACCTCCAAATGCTCTAGAATTCTGCCACAAGCCTTAGAACAACCTCAGGAAGGCTCCCATGCAAAAATCTCACTGCACGTGAAAAGCATTCTCACGTGCATTCTCATGGGCACTCCCTATTGGGCTCAAACTTTACCTCTTGCTTGCTTATCAACATACAAGATGATTTAGCCAATTTGTGTGGAAATAAAACTCCCTAAAAGCCAACAATTTCCACCCAAAAAGGCAAAACTGACTAACTCCTCACATCCCAAAATACGGGTCATTACACACGGAGTAAGGAATCTGAGTCTTTCATACAAGCGGAGTAAGGAACGACTTGTGCGGAATAAGGATCCAAGTCCTTTATTCGCACGGAGTAAGGAAAATAGATGTGGAGTAAGAATCCGAACCTTTTACTCAAGCAGAGTAAGGATGCGCTGATACGGAGTAAGCCCGGACCTTTCAACTCATGCGGAGTAAGGAACTGCTGATACGGAGTAAGCTCTCCGGACTTCTCACTCATACGAAGTAAGGAAGCGCTGACACGGAATAAGGATTCCAGTATCAAACTGACACAGAGTAATGATCTAAGCTTTATTAATACGGAGTAAGGAACTTTGTGATGGATTAAGAAGATGTAATTTCAACTTATCATCTTCGCATTCAAAATGATCAACTCGTTGCGTTCCAATGTAAGACAAACTCATTGAAAAACTAAAGCATCTTACACATGGATCACACGGATATGTGGACATAACTTTAACTGCACTTTGGAACATGCAAAGACACTTATGCTTTATAAAGCCAGGATCTTGAGCTCCACATCCGTAGCAATCAAGGGAGAGAGATTTCCGAGGAATAGTCAATGCTGCACATTGCTCGGAAGAACAAGTTCCAAAGATGTTTTTCATGGATGGCTATATATATTAACACTTGTATATTTTTATAAACAAAAGTGTATGCACGCAAGGTGTAAGAAAGAAAAATATATGTATATGTGCGTACATGTACAAGAGCTCATATAGAGATTAAATTGCCTAGTGTGTGAGTACTTATAAACAGAGTGTAAGAGAATTGTTCAGTAGATCAAAAAGCTTTACATGCTTTCTGCTTATATTTTGTTGTAATTATCTTTTGATAATAAAACAAAATACTTCCATTATCTAGTTATCTTCCGCATTGATTATATCTTTTAACCAGATAAGTGTTTTGCTAGAGACGAGCGAAGAGTTTTCAATTAGGGCCTATTCACCCCCTCTAGGCTCCCAGGGACCAACATATACAATAGTGAAAACAAAAATATCCTCCTATTCCTAGTTGTACACCTAACTCTATAAAATTAGACATTACTGGTTTTCATCCGGGCCTGTTTGGGTTGGGCTTAACCGAAACCAATACTGAGAAAACTAGAGTCGCCACCAACTATTTTTGGGGGTACAGTTGGATACCCTCTACCTTGAGTAGTTAAGATGTGATCTGCGTTACCAGATAATGGTTCAGGAGTTGGTTATATGTAGGGAAGGATTAGCACCCCTATAGCGCTTTTTCGGTATTTATCTTAGGAGGAAGAGGTTTCTATTTGTTTTCGCTACTTGTTTGAGTTTGACTAGTCTAAGGACCCGCAAGTCTACCTTTTTTACTTCTCTAAGTTATTGTGAAAGTTAAGATTAAATTCGATTTACCCTATACTTCTAAAGAAAATTCTAAAAGTTTTGGTCTTTTAATTCTTTTTTACTTCTAAGTTTGAAGTGGACAGTGAAATCCAATTAACTTAGGGGTCTAAGGTTTAAAAAGAGATCCTAGATTTTGGTTTTAGGATAACCACTTCTAGGAAAGCCCTCCCTTTTTTTTCAATTTTTTTGTTTTTTTGTTTTTTGTTGGTTTTGTTTTTGTTGTTTTTTTTTGTAAGGAGTGAAGCTAATTGTAGGTCCCAAAGTGAGTCTAGAGGGGGGGGGGGGGGTGAATAGGCTTTCTTTGTGCGCGGAAGCTAGACTATTAGCTAGTTTTTGGATTCCTCTTACAAATGACGATGAGGGAAGTATTTATGGAGAAGATGACAGAAGTATTGTAAGGATAAGGTGAGTGATAATGAACTATCAGACAAAACTGATATAAGAGTAAATGCTTTTCTCAACAAATCTCAGTTGTGAAAGAGATGGTTTATGATAGATCCGAGTGTGGAGAACTAACAACACTGAGATCAGGACTTAATGAAAGTGCTAGATCTTTGATGAACAAGAGATTCGTGAATACTAAAACAGATTGCTCTTGTTCTTGACTCACACGGTGCACAACACTTTTTCAATTTCTCTCAGAGTCTCTCTCTCTAGTGTTGGAACTCACTTCGTTAGTTCTGCAAAGGATTATTTTTCTCTAAGTCCGTCAGAAACACTATCTTGTGTTCTGTGTGTTTCCTTCTTTTGAGACAAAGGTTAAACTCTTGATTTTGTCGTTAAGTGCGTGAGAGATATATTTTTAAGATTAAAGTGCTCGTGTGCCATGATGTCCATCCCGACAGACTAACTTCCCGCCACTGAAAATGTGGAATGTTAGGGGATGGGTTGATCTGCTTTGATTTGCAGATCAGATGCCCATACTGCGTATTTGGCATGTAGTCGATCTTGGCCGTTCATCCGTGGATGGTAGTTGGCAGCAATTAATGCGTCATTAATGCGCTCAACTGCTCGGGACGGCGCAGAGTGGTTGTGTTTAGGGTTGTAAGTTTGCCTCGGAGGTAGATGCCTCGTAGGTTCGGTGACTCGAAGATTTCAGTTAGCACCTGTAGAAAGTTGCGAAGTTTTGCTTCAGGCTTTATGGTGTTTCTGCGAGTCTACGACTCACATCTTTGAGTCTTCGAGGCTAGAGGTCAGGTTGGATTAGCCTTTTATGTCACTCTGTTAACTAAAGTCTACGACTCTATGAGTCTGCGACTGTTTGAATAATGCTTAGAGTGACTTCTTCGAGTTCAGCTAATCTACCTGTTATTGTAGCTACGAGTCTACGACTCTAGTTCTGAGGGTCTACGACCTTCGCGTCTCTCAGTTTACTATGTTTGACTAAGTGGTCTGAAAATCTTCGACTCTACGAGTCTTCAATTTCACTTTTCTTCCTTAGTCTTTCACAGAGGCTCATAAACTGAGTTCTTGTATAGCTACAACCCTTTAGCTACAACTCTCCGCCATCGATCTCCGAGTTTGGAAGTGTGGCAATTTCTCTATAGTGACTGTGTCCCTTGAGTCTACGAGTCTACAACCCTTGAGTTACAGTTTCATTTGTTTGCCAGTCTTTATAGCATCGACTCTTCGACCTTCAACCTACGAGTCTACGAGTCCAGTTTTCTTAACCGTGTTCGACGGCTTCGACTCTACGACTTTCAATCTACGAGTCTACGAGTCCGGTTTTCTTTACAATGTTCGAAGGCTTCGACTCTGCGACTTTCGATTTACGAGTCCACGAGTCCTATTTTCTTAACAGTGTTCGAAGGTTTCGACCCTTCGACTCTACGAGTCTTCCAGTCTAGTGATAATTGAAGTTCTGTTAATTGACTTAAGTATTTGTGGGGACTCTATGAGTCTACGAGTCTACGAGTCATTTAGCTTTGGTTACTGTTCTTAACACTTCTTCGACTCTATGAGTCTCCGAACTTATTGACACTTATAGTAACACTCTCTTTTCCGTATTGTGACTCTACGACCTTTGACCCTCGATCTACGAGTCGCAATGTTCTATCACTGTTTCGCCTTGAGTCTCCAGACTCTACGAGTTTATGAGTCTCTTGCAATACGTCCTATGACAGTTTCACTTCTACGAACTTTGACTCTTCGACCCTATGACCTTCGGTTCTTCGAGTCTCCAGACTTAGACTATATTTTGGCAGGTTCATCAAATCCTATATTTTCAACAATCTCCCCCTATTTAATGTAAGCTGACAACGGGTAAATACATGAAGTCTGAGACTACGAGTTTGATGGGCAATTTTAAATTAATCAGAAGAAATCTTTGCATGTAAAGAATGGAGGAGTTCAAATTTTCAAAAATATACACTCCTCTCCCCCATAGGCATGAAGGTTGCGTTAGCTGGCTCCTGTCAAAGATAACTCTAACTCCCCCTACGAACTTGCTCCCCCTGAGAAATACTCCCCCTTTCTGGGGTGAGGAACAAGCACCAGAACACAATCGGCATGGGAGCAATACAGAATAAGGCATAGAACAGTAGGCAGTAGAGCAAAGATATACATAAAAGATAACTGACAGAAAGTAAGTACATAGAACAATGAAGAGCAAGAAATGCAGTGTACAAGGAATGAGCGTACAAGACAGTTATGGGTTAAATTCAGAGTACAAGACACTCTGTGTAAATAGAAAAACAGCAGCTTGCTCGCGCAGGAGTTGAGCAGGGGTCAAGTGTAACGAGGCCACTCGACTGCTCACACGATCAAATTCAAACACGAGAGCTGGGAACCCGTTGGTGGTCAGGATGCAGATATAATGGCAAACATAGAAGCCGCAGCTATGAGCATCATCCTGAGTAGGAACGCCTTGTTTGACTCGCGTAATTTCCATCGGTTTGGAGAGATGATAACCACCACACCCATGCGAATAGCCCTACATGACACTGGTGAGAGTGCGATTGAATTCACGCAGTTGTTCACGCCGATGGATTAGTAAGGTACTAGGTTTGGAGTCGAAGATGCGATCCTTTGGTTCTTGAAGTCAATGTCGAGAAGAAACCAGTGCGGGGATGTTGACAAGTAGGGAATTAGCACATGGTCTACCTCATCCCAGGGACGGAAGAAGTTCTCATATCTGCGACCCTGTATAATCTCGATCATTGTTGCATCATCGATCGGCTGAGCCTGCATAATCGGCAAACAGAGTTCCACCCTGGTATCTCTGCAAATGTGGAGAGGTAGCTTCTTGAGAAATGACTTCTGTGCAAAGATGAACTGAGTCATCTCGATATTATCCATTTCTTCACTGTCATGGAGTAGTCGACAAAGGTCAGGTCCGGTGAAGAAGGCTTCATAGCTACAAGTCCTCGCAGTGGTATCCCCAGCAACATAAGTGTTGAATGCAGCCAGTTCAGCTGAGGTGCCTCCAGTAGTTACAATGTGAGGCGGGGCTAATGGTTGGTTAGTAGTGGTAGCGGTTGGTTTGCTGGGTGAAGCAGGCATGGAGTACTCAGCCGTACTTGGATGTGAAGTTGAGGGGCCTGGCTGCATGGAAGCAGATGGTTGGCAGGGAGCAGCAGTCTGCTTCTTCATGCGGGTTGCAATTGGAACATCATCATCATCATAAGAATCTGAGATGACCGTGGTTCTGTGTGCGCGCTTTCTGCCCCGCATGTAAGTGGCAGTAGGCTGAGATTGTGAGTGACTCGGAGAAGGTGCGGCTGGCTATGGAGTATCGACTGGTTCTGGTGCAGGTCAGTCGGATGGCTGTGGGAGTGTGTTCTTGACCGTAAGCGATATTTCACCACTTGCAAGTCAATGACATTCTGACAGAATAGCTCCTAGAGTTCTACTGAGTCCTTTGTATTGTCTCTAGTAAGCTCCCTTGATGTCTTCACAATGCTCCTCTAGATGTCTAAACCCATCTATGGTCGCACTTGTGAGTGATGTCATTTCTTGCTGCACCTTGTCGAGGGTACGATCTGATGATTCAACTTGAGTTCGTACCTCTTCCATGCTTGACTCTATGGTAGCCAGTCGTTCTTCAAAGGCCTGAGAAACTGATGTCTTGAGGATGCCAGAGGAAATCAGTTTCTCAATGACCTTGCTGGCCAGAAGATCTACTTCTTCAGCCGTCAGAGAACATGAGTGAGACGCAGCTGGTACTGGAATAGCCATTGGGATATTGGCTGCGAACTCCTCACTCACTTGAGTGGCCACCTGATGAACGACATGTGCAGATGGTGTGGCCATCTCAGTCCTTTCCACAATCTTACGAACTTGTGGGACAGATCCTCCATTGGAGTCACTGGCTGCAGCACCAGGAGTTTCTTCTTCTTCTGCTTCTTCTTCTACAACAATGCCTACCACCTCCGCATCATGTGGAGTAGTTTTGACAGGTGAGTCCACCATGACAAGAGATGGGGCAACCACTGATACGGCTTCCACTGGGTCACTTCTTACACGACCCTGCTCAACTAACCAATGAATCAGATGGTCACTATCTACCATCTGTTTTCCAAAGGCGATCCATGCCTTTCGTAAATTAGCGGGGGTCATATGAGCCTTGGCATACTCAATGTAAAAATCTTCTAGCTCAGACTCCCCAAGGGTGCTCAACAGTACAGGTGCAATACCCCTATCCTCTGGGGTTTCCTGTGCTGGTGTCTGCCCTCCAACTGCAGGTTCTCTTACTTCTGTAGTATCCTTGGGCAGCTCGGTAGTAGGGGTCTCCTCAGGTGTAGAATCAGTGGGGAGATGAGTTCTGGCAATGTTCTCCACCACTTCAGTTATATGTATTGTTGCGGCGGATACAGAGGAGCCCCTAGAAGTCGGTGAGACACGAACCGGCTGTCGTGGTATGCGAACTGGGGCTCGTACAGAGCTGGCTGTGCCTCTTGCACGACTTCTTGCACCTGACTCAGTCCTCTTCATCGACTTGATCTCTAGCTGACCATCCTCATAAATACTTTTAAATATGTATTTGGTCGGCAGTGGCACTGAGGGCCTGTTGCAGAATACGTCAGGGTGTAGGAACCTAAGGCCTTTGGTGAGAAGAAGTCCAAAGTGTCCCTTCTTGATTTTGATCATGGAGTGTATCTGTGTTCCTCAGTCTACTCATCTTCCCTGTAGAACACTGCACATGATCTTCATCTGCTCATGACTTGCAGAGTCATGAGCCGTCTTCTTACGCAGTAGGCACTGTCCGGTGACTATGAGAGTCGCCAGTGCCTGACCGGAAAACCCAATCTTCAGGGCTCCCCGACCTTGCTTTCTAGGATTGGAGTACCCAAGAAAAGACTTACACTCTTCTCTGGAAAGACTAGGAAGAGGATCAAAGTTACCTTTGGGGAGTGGAAGTGCATCTCGGATTGTTTCGGCAGAGATACGAATCTCCACTCCTTGTACAGTTCCCACCAGGTCGTCTCCAGCGAATGCCATGGCTCGTACAATTCCAAGACATCTTCTATCAGTAAGTCTTGCATCCCTGAGCAGACAGATGTAATACCGGTTTCATCGAGACGGCTTCTGAATTCGTCCAGCCAGCTGACTTTGGCGTCGCCTATGGCTTCTCAGTCGATGATGAATCCCGAGACGATGTTGCGTATGTCGTCGGCCATCGATGAGCTTGGTCCTGCCATTGAACTTGTAGAGAGAGAAAGAGACACTCGTAGAGAGAGATTGTAAGGTTGAAGTTCGTCAGGGGCGAGAGAAAGTGAGAAAAAGACAGAGTCGAAGAGAGAGAGAGAGAGAGAGAGAGAGAGAGAGAGAGAGAGAGAGAGAGAGAGAGAGAGAGTTCTAGGGTTAGGGTTCGAGTTTGAAAATGACGAACTTACCTTTGAGCTCCGTCTCTATCAGTGACTTATATGTGAGTTGAGAAGTGTATCGTAGAAGTCACTCACTCTGTCGGTTCGTCTTCATGGTCCGCGTTCTTTTCTTTGACCCGACTTTTGATTATCCGGATCCACCCGATGGAATATTCAAGCAATGAATGCACGTCGCCCCTTAAGTAGGTGTAACTCCCATTTTAAGTGAACAGTGATGTGCTGACGTGTCTGCGATGCTTGAATAGTAAGTGACAAACTCTGTCTCACTTCGATACTTTGGACTACGACTCTACAAAGCTGCATTAGGATGCTTCGAGGCTACGACCCTTGAGGCTTCGAAGCAGCAGTCCTCGATCCCGCAGTTCTTCGATGCAGTTTGCTTCGAGGTCGACTGCGAATTCAACGAGCGGTGGATTTCTCTAGACTTTTTCAACACTTAACAACACACATGAGATGCATATGACAATTCACATAATATTATTCATGAAGAACAGTGTTGTGAGTGGAATTGAAATTACATATCCAGAACTTGATTTCTTTCATCCGTAATACCTGGTTTACATGTATGCCTACTGCATCACTACCATTCAACTCTCCATTTGCCTTAGAAATGACTAAGTACTTCATCACACTACATCTTGTGTGAGAAAATGATCACTCTGGTAACATAGCAACCATTAAACTATGATTTATCAATTGTAACAACCCAGTCATGAATTTTGAGTCTCCTCACATATTTAGCAAAACTCACTCAGCAGGGGCCTCACCCTCTCACTCTCGGATCAGCACATGAGTTTGATTCAGGAACTAGAATTACACTGTTTGGTAAGCTCATGGTCGACCGAATCTTACCACAACCCTGATCCAACAATGATTTTCAGTTCAGCATAGATGACTTGAGAGACAAGATGGCCCTATTGAGAATCAGAACACACACTCTATCCTTGTCTAATTTACAACACAGTATAGGTAGAGTTTGGAGATTGATCATTCAGATAGTCTGCGTGAGTTATCTCTTTTCTTTTGTAGAGCACCAATTTTCAGCGCTTATTCATGAGCCTTTTTACAAGGACAGAGCTCAACGCAATCTCTTTTTGAATCACCTGATCATACAATTTTACCTCCAGCTATTACTCTAACAGAGACACAAACTGGGAGAATAATGAGGACTCCCCCTAAGATAGGCAGTCAATCTATTGTCTAGCTTTTGCCTTTTTCACCTAGCCTTTTTCTAGTGAAAGGTAGTGGCTCTTCTTAAGTAATAGGCTTTTTATGATTCTCAAATACTACAGTCTCAGTCATCCTTTGAGCATTAAATCATTGAGGATCCTTTCCGTGCAAGCCAACAGTACCATGAGATACAACAGTTCCTGCTAGTTAATGAAAGCAATACCACACAGGTGATATTCGCTCAGAATAACATGACTAGTAGTGGGAATATCATTTAATTTAACATAATGGGAATTGCACTCATTTCACTCAAGACTTGAGGATTAATGAAAGGTTGCAGAAAAGACTTGAACCAGGTTCAGAGGTGGCAAGTTTTATCCATGTGATTTCTCACTTTCCCGCAGTAGATATGCATGAATCACACTTAGCCATTACTAATTTTCATGGAGATATAAATAGTTATTAACAGTGTCATACTTATGTTCATGCACAGGTAATTAGGTTGAAATGAAACACAAGACATGCAGTGAGACTCATGAATTTAAATCTAACATGCCAAGTTTTGTTAGAAGTTCATTGAACCTGGCTTCTTGAAGTGGTTTGGTAAATATGTCGGCAAGCTGGTCATCAATGGATATGTACTCTAGGGAAATGTCTTTCTATAGCACATGATCACGTATGAAGTGATGTCTGACCTCAATGTGCTTGGTTTTGGGATGCATGACAGGATTGTTGGAGATTGCAATGGCACTTGTATTGTCACAATACAGAGGAACGGCCTTCAGGTTAAACCCATAGTCTGAACGTTGACTGGCCATCCAAAGCAATTGAGCACAACAGCTTCCTGCAGCAATATATTCAGCTTCAGCTGTGGAAGTCGAAACTGAATTCTGTTTCTTGCTAAACCAGGATACAAGTTTGTTGCCTAAAAGTTGGCATGTTCCACTTGTGCTCTTTCTATCAATCCTGCATCCGGAAAAGTCTGCATCTGAATATCCTCTCAGTTTAAAATCAGACTCTTTTGGATACCATAGTCCCAAATTCTCAGTTCCCTTCAGATACCGCATAATCCTCTTGACATGTGACAAGTGGGATTCCTTGGGATTGGCTTGGTATCTGGCATAGATGCATGTTGCAAACATTATGTCAGGTTTGCTTGCTGTCAGGTACAGGAAGGATCCAATAATGCTTCTGTATTCTGAGATATCCACCTCTTTGCCTGCTTCATCCATATCCAGTTTGGCATTTGTAGAAATGGGAGTTTTCATGTCTGTCACATCAGTTATCTTAAACTTCTTTAGAATCTCCTTTGTGTATTTGGTTTGATTGATAAAGATCCCATCCTCCAACTGCTTGACCTCTAATCCAAGGAAGAATGATAGTTCTCCCATCATACTCATTTCATATTCACCTTTCATTAGATGGGAGAAGTCTTCACATTGCTTTTCGTCCCTTGATCCGAAAATGATGTCATCCACATAAATTTGGACTATCAAGGGTGATCCTTTTCCTTCCTTGAGAAACAGTGTGGGGTCAATTTTGCCTTTTCTGAACTTATTTTTGATCAGAAACTCTGACAATGTTTCATACCACGCTCTGGGAGCTTGTTTTAGTCCATAAAGAGCCTTTTTCAGTTTGTATACCTTGTGCCCTTGGCTTGGCTCTAGAAATCCGGGTGGTTGTTCAACATAGACTTCTTCTTGGAGGTCTCCATTCAAGAAAGCACTCTTGACATCTATTTGATACACTTTGAAGTCCTTGAATGCTACATATGCTAAGAACATGCGAATGGCCTCCAGTCTAGCAACTGGTGCAAAGGTTTCATCATAGTTGATTCCTTCTTCTTGTCTGTATCCTTTTGCAACCAGTCTGGCCTTGTTTCTGATGACAACACCATCAGCATCAAGTTTGTTTCTGAAAATCCATTTCACGCCAATGACTTGCTGTGATCTGGGCCTGTTGACCAACTCCCATACTTTTTGTCTTTTGAACTGATTTAACTCTTCTTGCATTGCGTCAATCCAATGGCGATCCTGAACAACATCATCAACTGATTTTGGCTCCACTTGTGATAGGAAACACATATACAGATTTTCATGAAGTGTGGCAGCCCTTGTTTTGACTTGTGCAGCAGGATCTCCAATTATCAGTTCAAAAGGGTGGTCCTTTAACCTTCTTCTTGTCTTTGGAAGGTCTTCTCTTTCTTCATGATGAATGCCCAATTGCTCAATGTCAGATTCTTGGGCTGGTATAAGTGGCAGAGTCTGAACAGGTTAAATGTTAGAGTCATGGTTTTCTGCTGATTTTTTGACTTGTTTCCTCAGCAACTGGTTCAGCTCTGTGTTCATCAGGTTCAGGTGCATCTTCCAATGTTTCTGTTGTAGTGGGATTATCTGTGTCTTGGTCTTCTACAATGACAATGTCCTACACTTCATTTACATTCGGGTCTCCTTTCTGCATTCCATGGTTAGTCTCATCAAAAGAAACATGAATAGACTCTTCAACAACTTTGGTTCTTCTATTAAATACACGATAAGCCTTGCTAGTCATGGAATATCCAACAAGATATCCATCATCTGATTTGGCATCAAACTTGTTCAAGTAATCCTTGCCATTGTTCAGAATATAGCAAGTACACCCGAAGATCCTTAGGTGACCAATGTTTGGTCTCCTTCCCTTCCATAACTCATAGGGTGTTTTCATGGCTCGTTTGTTAATTAGAGTTCTGTTTTGTACATAACAAGCAGTGGCAACAGCTTCAGCCCATAGGGATTTTGGGAACTAAGCTCCTGTCAACATGGTTCTAGCTGCTTCAACTAATGTACGATTCTTTCTTTCAGCCACTCCATTTTGTTGTGGAGTTCTTGGTGCTGAGAAATTATGCTGGATACCATGTTCAGTACAAAATTCTAACATATCAGAAAATTCAAATTCCTTGCCATGATCGCTACAAATGTACTTAATAGAGAGATTTTTAACATTTGTGACCCAATTGAAGAGTTCAACAAGATTCTCAAATGTTTCAGTTTTGTTTTTGAGAAACATGACCCATGTATATCTGGTATAGTCATCTACTACTGCAAGAAAGTATCGTGCACAGACAAGGAAGACACATTTATTGGTCCACATAGGTCCATGTGCAGAAGTTCGAGTGGTTGTGTGATTGAGGTTTTATCTACACTCTTAAAGGAATGTTTAACCTGCTTACCCAGCTGACAATCCCTACAAGGGTGTTCTTTCTCGTAAACATGCTTGGCTAAGCCCTCAACCAAATCCAGAGAAGCCAGTTTAGACATAGTCTTAAAGTTTACATGACCAAATCTCTTGTGCCACAACCAACTAATGTCAGGTGAAGCTTTGGACAGAAAGCAAATTGGTTCGTCAGATTGAGCATTACCAAAGACCAACTTGTAGACATTGCCTTGTCTATGTCCATTTAGCTTCACTTCTTTAGAGATAGGATCCATAACTGTGCAGGTGTGTTTAGTGAACAAAACTTCATAACCCTTGTCACACAATTGACTTATGCTCAACAGGTTATGTTTAAGACCTTGAACAACAGATACATTCTGAATGGACACAGAATAGAGAGGCATCATCTGTCATGTGCACAGAACAGGCACTATCAAGATACCACTGGCTGGAATTGATCTTTTGTCTCTGGTGGCTACTTTCAGCTTCAGGTACCTATTCCTGCACAATGAGCAACTAAGTCTTGGGGGCCCAATTAAGATTGGGCTTTGGGTAAGTGAAAGCTGCTGTTGACAATTTAGGTTTCCAATAAGAAGGGACAAATTTAACTTTCCATGCTAATCTTGGTGATCCTTCATTAGATTTATTAGCAGGGTTAATCTTTAGAGATTCAACACGTTTTCCTTCCTTATTGTTATCTTTAGCAGCTTTAGTAGGCACAGGTTTGTCAGTTTTCTTCACAGGCTTGGTCTTTAAGTCTTTTGAATGGGTAGCCTGTGTGTGCCTGGTATGTTTCTTCCTATCAAAGTTGTTGTTGCATTGCAGATTCTTAGTGAAACTAAGCTGTTTAAGGTTTACCCTGATTTCTGTGGCAATCTCCTTCATAAGATACTCAAGGTAGAATCTGCACTGATAGGAGAGGTGTCCAACTTCACAGTAGATGGGGCATGTGACAGGATTAGGTTGAACACTCTGTCTCAAGGGTTTTGCTGGAGTGTTAAGAGGTTTCCTAGGTTTTCTAACATATCCTAGACTGTTCTTAACTCTTCCATCAGAGACAAACTTAGGCTGGAAGGCAGCAGCCTTACTGGATGAACCAGTCTGAAATATAGTAGTGTGTCTACTTGGTTTTGTCTCTGAGATAACTACACCCTTACCCTTGCATTGGGATGTAGAGGACAGGTTGACTGAAGGTTCAGCTTTGAGTTCTTTCTTAGCAACTACTGCATCACTATCCTGAGATGCAATAGTACCCTGGTCTTTGAGTTCAGGTGTTACTGGTTTGGGTGAACTAGCAACATCCATTGATACCTCCTTTCCACAATCAACGAGCACACTACCAGCAGGAACAAAGCCAGCAAGACACTTGGTCTGTACAGGGTAGGGCTGGGCCTTGGCTATTTGGTCTTCAGAGAAACCTAGACCTAAGGCTAGACCTTTGATATCTGGAGTAGTCCTAAAGTGGGCTGCAATCTCAGCAGAGTCTTGCCACTTTTTACTAATTTGTCTTTCTTTTTCGAGTTCTGTTTTAGTTTCAGCTAGTTCCTTTTCAAGCCTATCGATGTCTTTATTAGCCATTTTTAGTTGACTAGCTTTGTCCAAAAGATCATCGTGTGTGCATCTCATCTCACTCACTTCAGCTCTTAATCTTCTCTCTGTTCTTTCATAATCATCTATAGAGTCTCTGTATTCACATGAAAGTTGTTCCAGTTTAGAATAGTATCTTTCTTTGTCAGCTTTCATAGGAAGAAATTGTTCCTCTATTTTTTTAAGAGCTCTATAGGTATCTTCATATTCAATGTAGAGCTGTTCATAAGTTCTTACCTTGAGGGTAGGAGAATGGTCAGCCATGAAGCAGATTAGACCTTTCTCTTTCTTCTCATCATCAGAAGATTCCTCTTCCTCAGTTTCACTGTTAAACTTGTTGGTGACAAGAGCCTTCTTCCTCTTGTCATCCTTTCTGCTTGAGGAAACTTTGGTCTTCTTCTCCTATTCAGCTGCCTCCTTTTTCTCCCTCTTCATCTTATAGCAGTCAGCAGCAAAGTCGCCGGGCTTGTTGCAGTGATAGCATTGCAACTTGTCCTTATCTTTTCCCTTAGAGAAAGATGAGGAAGATTGCCTTGATTTCCTTCTGTAGTTCCCCCTTCTCTTCAATAGTTTCTTGATCAGAAATGCCACTTCTTCATCTGAGGCACTATCTAAGCCAAGTTCATCAGCTTCATCTTCTTCCTCTTCTGAAGATGGTTCCCGTGGTTCAGCAGCAGCCCTAAATGCAATAGACTTCTCTTTTTTCTTGGAAGGGTTCTCAAATGCCTCAAGCTCTTCTTTTTGCATTTCAAACGTCTTGAGGTCCCCATATAATGCTTCCAAGGCACAAGTCTTCCATTCCTTTGGTGACGGATGACCGATGTCTTTATCGCCAGCTCTCAAGGGTAGAGATCTCAGAAATTTGTCATTTTTGTCCTTCTGAGAGATCTCAACGTTGTAAGTCTTCATCCGTTGAATCAGACCTGTGAACCGTTTATAGATACTGTCCAATGACTCCTTCGGTTCACATCTGAACGACGTAGTTTTGATAAGTGACACTTCCAAAATTAAAATCTCTCAATCTAAGCACAATATGAACAAGGTCCTTTAGGAAAGAATGATCAGCATAACAAAACGACTGAATCGGTGCAAAAATATGGCTGCACGTCAATTTGAACGTCATATGCCCAATTGCCGTGCAGCTCCAAATTAGGTGAAATTCCTCCCCAAGCTTCCTTGCATCATGTATGCAGTAATATGCTTGCACGCCATTTGGTCCAATTGGCATTCAAGGCCTTTGGCTTTGAAACTTCTGTGCAAGGTAGAGGACATCTGTAAGACCCGCAAAAATTTAAGCCCTTCCTTAAATAGTAATAATAATAATGTCATTACTAAAAAATAGTTAGAAAGAATATTTTAGATATTATCAAAATAAAAATAAGTACCCAATATAGTCATTTAAGTAGCATGTGACTAGTAAGTAGCCGTTAGAATAGTAACTAGCAGTTAGAATAGTAACTAACCGTTGGAATAAGTAACTAACTGTTATGAATAGTATCCGTTTGAATTGTTATAAATAGGTATGTGTATGTAATAATGTTTTATAATATTATACTTTATAAGTTTATAAAGTAAGAAGTCATGGAATATAATGTTATCTTACTTTATTATTTATTGATTACGCAATTATATTATTTTATCCGCGTTAATATTAAATACGTTATAAAAATAAAATAATTTCTTATACGTCATAAAAAGTTTAGATGCTATATATTATGTCATTTAGTTTCTTAAACCAAATTACTATGGGTAAGTAAGTATTACAAGCCTTAACTTTACCAAAAGTATGAAACATAGGTAAGACCCAAAAATTTGAATAAGGCAGATTTTGGAGGTCCCATTCAAAAATTCATAACTTGAGTTATACAGATCCAATTGACATGAAACCAAAGCCCATTTGTTCCTTTATCACTTATCTAAAACGTGTAAAAATTTCAGAATTTAATATGAAGCCAATCAATTCCAGAAGTTAAAATACTACACATAGGTTCAGTGTGAACGGGTAAACATTTTAGTATGACTTTAAAATTCAATAACTTTTGTTATACACATGTGAAAATTATAAAATTGGTACCCATTTGTAGATATTTGAGTTACTAATGCAATACAATTGGCCATTTGTAAAAAACTACAAAATTAAAAACGTTATAATTGAATTAGTAGGGAGTACACCAATGTGGACTTTTGATGCCAAAGGAACCTTCTAGGTTTAAAAGTCTTAAAACATTTTTAAATGGTAGGAGGAGATAACCACGTTTTTAATAAGAGATAATATGAGGAAAATAAAGTATTATATATATTTTAAATAATTTAATTTAATGCCAAAGTCAAATTCGTACACTATTTTTCACACTATTACACCTACCACCTTACCTATAAATAGCATGCCTCACTTCCCTTCTCAAGCACTCTTTCCATTCAAATAAGCTACAAAACTCTCCTCCAAATACTTCCCAAAAAGTTCTATTAACACCCCAATAGCCCTCCAAGCCTTCTCTTCTCTCAATCTTTCTCTCACTTGTTGGAAGTTCCAAGAGGTAAATATTTCAAGCATATATTAATCATGTTCTTCCTCCTCATACATATATATATTATGGATGGCCTTGCCCCTCAATATATATATGTATATTTATTAAACAATACATATATGCATATATATAAATTATTATTATTCCATGGAAGGCTAAGCCTCCTCATACATATATATATTATGGATGGCTTTGCCCCTCAATATATATATGTATATGATATATATATATGAGTATATAGATTATTATTATTCCATGGAAGGCTAAGTCTCCTCATACATATATATATTATGGATGGCTTTGCCCCTCAATATATATATGTATATTGTATAGTATATACGTATATTATATATGTATATGTATATGTATAGATTATTATTATTATCATGAGAAGTTTTTCCACCATAATATACTTATATATGTCTCTCAATATATTATTTATGAATATACTATTATTATTCAAACTAAAATATTAACTTTTAAATTTTGTTTCAAGGTTTATAAACGCGGAAGACAAAAAGATAGTAAGGATCCCCTCTTCTTTTCCTTACCACGATCTCCGATGTAGAAATTCATTTTCTATTTCTTCTCTATATTTATATCTCAAGGTTTTTTTTTTCTCATAATATTATTTTAAGAAGAATTAACTTTCTTTGGCACTTCTTGGAAACTTGGTAATCTAATTTATTGAATGGTGAATACCCCTTTTACTTATCGGGGCTATTATTGCAAGATCTTCCTTTACGTTGAAATTTACCATTGATGTGATTGTTTGAAAGTTTGTGAAGATATGTTTTATGTTTGGCAATATGTTTATGGGTGGTTCCAGAAAGACCTCCAATGCATTGGGTAAAGAACATCACTGGAGAGTGTCAATCCAGTTGATAACAAGTTATGCAAGATATCTAGGTGGTGAACCTAGATGAGTAGATATTCTTATTTTTCCATGAGTTGATTATTCTCCATATATTATCCCTTACTTTTAACCTTACTGGGCTATTTGAGCTCATTTCCTTTCATGTTTTGTTTCAAACCCCAGGGAACTAGGAGAAAGCAAGGATGCTAGGATAATGGTGTCCAGAGTGCTTGGAATAAAATCATAAGAAGATTATGCATGTAGTATTTATGTCATGTAAAACTATAATGGGTTATCAACACCTAGTCTCTAAACGCTAAACCTTAGAGATCTTGTGATGAGTCTTGATGTAATAAATAAACCATCGAATTTATGTTGAGTAATAGATTACTATTCATATAATTGTAATATTTTATTTATCTAACGCACCCGGTCTGGAAGTCCAGATTTGGGGGCGTTACAACATCATTCTGAGAAACTTTAGTTCTGCACGCCAATTGGTTTGAAGCCATCTACTTGGTGAAAATTAATCTCCAAAACCTGACAAAATAGCCTAAAAGCGCATGTATATGCAAATAGCATCTTCCTAGGGGTTAGAGCAAATATAAATGAAATATAATACAATAAAGCTCTAATCATGCTCTTAAACACCCCTAAATAGGCAATAGAATAACGGCATAAATGCATGTTATCAAATACACCACACTTGAACCATTGCTTGTCCTCAAGCATGCAGAAATAAAATAAATACTCAGTCAAACTGGAAGAAAAATAAAATAACAATCAAGGAGAATCATGGTTTCCTAAGCATGCACTCTATCATGATGAAATGGGAATTTAAGCAACCAAAATGAGTCATAGCTTAGTTCATTCATATCCATATTCTTAAGTCCAACAACCATGCAATCTCAGCACTGAAAATTCAGATATCAACAAGTATTCCATGATAAAATAGCACCTAGTTTCCCTTTAAGTTCTCACCAAGGATAAAGCTACCTCACTCAAATATAAATTCTCTTTTCTCTCAATCTCAAGCCCAATAACAGTACCTAACAATTAACAAAGGATTAGTAAACTCGTCATTACATTCGCCATCAGCTATTGATTAAGTACTTTCCAAGCAATTATAAGAGTTCCCTATTGTGCTCATCAAAGAAAACACACTCTCTATTCTACTTTATTTGAAACTCACACGCTATTCAAATCTCGATAAACTCACACTCTACTCTAATAACTGATAAAACACACCTTGAGCCTAAGAATTGAGCTCAACACTCTCAAAACAAACAAAACTCAGCCATTATGGCTACAAAACTAACTAATTACTCATATAAACACTAAGCCATTGTGGCTTTTATTTTGAATCTCTCTGTTCTTTTTTTTTTCACACTTCTTTTAAGTAATAACCTTACAAGGTTGCATTTTATGCTCTCCCTTGATGGATTATTCACTCTTTTTTATTCATGCTCACTTTTTCTTTTTTTCCTTTTTTTTCTTGCTGCAATGAAATAACAATACTTACAAACACATAGAAAGGCTGGATTTTTCTAATGCATACCCTTTTCACAATGTGCATCACAGTCTTTCTTTTACTTTCCAACACCACAAAATAAAGAAAAGGATGCATAGACAGTCAAAGTGACTTAGAGGCCTTGCACCCTAACTACACACCAAACACTGAGCACTAATAAGTAATCACATGCTTACTTAAATCCTACCATTAAATAACCAATGTTGAAAGCAGAGAAGAGTAAGCAAACTATTACCCATGCCCAAAAATGGCACTCAAGGGCTAAAAAGAAGCTTTTTTCATGCTTTCTTTTTATTTTCTTTGTCACTCAACTTTAAGGGTCACTAAGGTCTATCTTAGCATGTTATGCTTAGCTAATATTCAAACTTCAGCTCCAAAAACATGGTGATATCATTCAAAAGATAAAGACATGATTAAACCAAATCAGAGCACATTTTAACTACTTTAACACCCTTATCACAACATGATATTAATGTGGCACAAAAAGTAAAATTTTTAGACCAAAATTGCATACTTAATATCCATGTCTCCACATGCAAATCACTCAAGCAGGCAACTCAAACAAGCATGCAAACAATTTTTTTGTTTTTTTTTAAAATGACTAACAAACAATCTAAGAACAAACACCATAAATAAAACATGCAATCACACAACATAAAAGACAAGCAAGTGGCTCAAGTCACTCCCCAATACACCACACTTAAAATATGCTATGTCCTCATGGCATGAAATAGGGAGTAGGAAAATAATTACCTCTCAGTTGGCAAGCTGTAGTAGTAGATAACATTGGCCACCATTCGACGTGCACGAGTAACAAAATCAGCTGAGGTTTCTCCATGTATTTCCCAGCTTTCCCTCATTTGCAGAATAGCAATCATATAGTAGCAAACAAAAATCCCATAGCTGAATTGGTCAGGCTGTTGAGGGAGTTCCATTTCGTTGAGGTGAATAAGAGGGAGCTTGTCCTACAACAATCCTTCTTTTTTCATCGCATCCTTGATTCTTTTTATGAGCCCATGAACAAGCCGTCTCTTTCTTCTAGTGAACCCTTCGCCTTGGCTTGGATCATAAAGCACTGCATGCCCTGCACTCAAATCCACACGCACCAAGACATAGTGACAATCAATGTGCACAGGGATTAGCACCTCGTGCATACCATGCCAAGGACGGTGCCCTTCATTCCGACCATTAATACGCTGGCACCACACACTTTTAGACAAAGGTTGCTCATAAAGCTCACACAACATAATAGAGGTATACTGGGATAGTGGGTAGTTATAAGGCTCAGCCTCCACTACAAAACGCATAATCCTGTAAAATAAGTCCACCTCATCTGTGTATAGATATTCATCACCTAAGATCTGTTGAAGGACAAACGAGGTGAAGAGGTCCATATCCCTTGCAAAGCGAGCCCTTAACACCTGGGAGTTAATGAAGTTCTCAAATTCTGCTTGACTCGCTGCAGATGATAGGGCTGGATCTATAGTTAAGTGTATAGGCTCTCCGAGCAGGTCTTGAGGTGTAGCAGGAATGTATGTCCCCCATGAAACAGGAAGCACCATAGGCATAATAGCCTGAGAATAGGTAGGATCCATAAAGGGCTGAAAAGGTGAATGCCCTGCTGCTGGCTCTGCCTCCTCTAGATAATAAGCTTGCCCAGCTGAAGTTTCTGGTTGTGGTGGGTCTTCCTGGGCATGATAAGAGTCTTCATGGACTGAAGGTGAGTCTTCTTCAGATATCTCCACTACAGGAGAGTGTTTGGATGCTTTCTTCTTGCTCAAGGCCTTCCAAATTTTGCCTAGGAGGCCCTTGACTTCCTTGTTATTCTTTCTTAATGCTTTCACTTCGCGTTCGGTTCTAGCATTTGTCTCCCTGAGCTCTTGTGTTTCTTTTCTCCACGCTTCAGTAGATGCAATAGCAGGAGCTTCAGGGGGTTCCCATGCTCTGGTTCTAGGTCTGGAAGTGGCTTATTGATCTTGAGTGATAAGGGCCATTAACTCTTCAAACTGGGCACTAGTGATGTGCCCATTGGTGAATGCCCAATTTATAACTTCCACTTCACTCACTACCTGCCCACTTATACCTTGAAAGAAGTTAAAAATATCTTCCTTGTGCATATTGAACTGCATGTACATGGCAGTGAGTCTGAAGAGAGTTTGCTTCCTGTCATCCATTGGAATAGAGGTGTCCCTTGCAAAGTCAGTGGATCTCTCCACATGAACGCTGTGCCTAGATGGCTGTGATAGAGGAGGAACACTGGTTGCCCAATGACCTCTTGTACTGACCCCCAAACCTCCTTCAGTATGCAATACTCTTAAAACCCAGCGAAGAGGGAAAGGAATGCTATTCATGGCAGAAAAATTCAAAGTAGGCAGGCTTTGGAATATCAAACACAAAATTCTGCCATTAATCTGTTTTGTTGAATTCTTCTTCCACCACTTAAAAATGGTAGTGGCCCAATCCACATTTCACACATGATCCATACTGTACATGAATTCCAGATGTGGCTTAGGCACACTATCCCTTCCACTAGTCTGAATCAATAAGCACTTTCCTACAAGGTAGGCTAGGCATCTAAATTTTCCCACAAAGCCATTCTTAGTATACTGCCTTCTACTTTCAAATTTTCTAGCATAATTGCAGGCAGTACCAAATTCTCCTAAGCTTAAATAAGGGAAGCTATCAGTGGGTGCAGGGATGTTAAAGCAATTTCTAATAACATCAGGGGTAATTCGGACATAAACCCCCTGCATAGTCCCTATCAATTCATCTTTTTCCTCATTCACATAGACAGAGGCATAAAATTCTCGCAGGGCAGGGTAGGAAATGGCACATTGAGCAGAGACTAACCTTTGTAGACCCAGATTTTGAATCTTCAAAGCCACCTCGCTAGCCCAACCCATCTCTGATTCCTCCAAAGCACGTATATCTAGAGCATGCCCCAAGAGTATCTCCTCTTCAGAACTGTTATCAGCACTAAGTGAGTGCACCTCTTCCTTGCCTGACCACCTTGTGTGCACCATATTTAAAACAAGAGCAAGAGCAAAGAACAGTGTATCCCCAATTTCAGATCTGAAATCGTTTTTGGTGTGGAAGACCTAGATGTAGGCCTCCTTACTTATAGCGTGTAGAAGGACATGTGCTCCAATTGCAATAATACACGTGCTCCCAAAATTTCAGAGCATTTGGACCATTTTAGCCCTTGCACGTCATATGGATGAATTGGCGTGCAGGTCAGAATCGTCCCAAATTTTGGTGGTGGGTCCCTCATGAGCTGTCAAACAATAGTCTCTTCTGCACATGATATTCTTCAAGCTTCTAGGAGGGTCAAAATCGGTATTTTGCCTTTTTATCCCTTCAGATAACAGCTAGCAATTGGCGTGCAATAATTAAAGTGCTTCATGTGATGTTGATCTACTGGCCCAGTAAGTTTTAGAGGCAAAAGAGGTGCACGCCAATTGTTCAATTGGCGTTCAATATGGCGTGCAGGCCCAAATTAGCCCAAACTTTTCCTCTGAGTTGCTTTTGCAGTATGGATCGACTTCTATGCTTGCACGCCAATTTGTTGGGCTTAAATTCAAGTACTTGTGGGCTTCAGTTGTTCCTTGCTCTAGGACTTGTTCCTTAAAATAAATTCAGAAGTCCAAGGCCCAATAATTTTGGCTCATTCTGCAAATGGTTAGTCAAGAAAGAAACAAAATCTACCGCACCAGGGTTAGCTTGCAAACAAAATTGTTGAATAAAAATAAATAAAATAAAACATTGGGTTGCCTCCCAACCAGCGCTTTATTTAAAGTCCGTAGCTAGACTTTCAATTAAGATCATGAGGTGGTGAAAGAGAGGGAATCAACAATCTCCCTCTGAGTTGGATCAAAGTATGGTTTCAGTCTGAGGCCATTCACCCAAAATTTCTTGCCACACTACTACAAAAAAGCCCAAAGACGACGCTTTTAAAGCGTCGTCTAA